>CM017568.1:864609-1269568 GCA_007844125.1 Sinonovacula constricta | reverse complement strand
TTAAACCTAGTCTCCAACAGCATATGTATAAATCATACCAATGGAAACCTGAACACAGGCAACAATTTAGAAGTGATATTATATTAGACAAACAACAGTTAGAAAACAACATACTCTCTGATATAAACTTCAAAGTGAACACAGATATGATATTTGATAAATTTACTGTCTATTTAAAACAACGAGGAGAGAAATATTTGGAAAACATATGGACACCATATAATGTATGTATGTATATATATATATATATATATATATATATATATATATATATATATATATATATATATATATATATATATATATATATATATATATATATATATATATATATATATATATATATATATATTCTTTACTCTATATAAAATGTATTTTTTTAGATCCAAATAAAACTACCAGTAAATGGCACACGTGTCGGGAGAAGAGGGAGCTGCTCAATACTGCAATTTATGCTTACAATCCTAATAAAACAGAAGAAAACAAGTATATGAATATAAAATACTATAATAATTATTGTTAAAGGCAAATATGTACAATGGAAAAGGGGATAATATGCACGAACTAATGAAAAAAGACCGTGGGAGTTTTGGAGTAACTTTAAAATGACAAAGAGCTCACCTGTAGATAATGTTTCCACAAATAAAGTTTACGACAATTTAAGAGCCTATCAACTAACAACGGAAATTAGTGCATCACCACTAGTACATGAATTACAACAACCTATCATGCCCTTAGCAAGACAAACCATATTTAATTGAAGAAAGTAAGGCAGCGTTAAACGAATTTGGCACCAATAAATCATAGTCAACAGATTGTGTTAACGAATATTCGACTATCAAGTCGCTATTCGAATAGAGATTTTGGAATTCGAATATATTATCATTTTTATTTCATTTTTATTAAGTTTTAAGGAAAATTGAAAAGAAATTTCTTTAGTGGATCGTATTGTCTCCCAACGACTTAAAACGCTGGCGATATGTGATTGCGCTCGCTCTAAGATAGAGGGTTGGGTCATGTCTCTTGATAACGAATTGCCATCTGGTTAACAGCATGAAATCACCTTACCGCGCACTGCCCCTTCTCTGCTCCCTCTCCCACTTAGACCCAGTCACATCACCATACAGCTGTGGAAACAGTTGCCAAAGTACAATAACCACACATGCCAGTACAATGCTGCGGCAATTAGCTTCAGCAATTACGTAACACTGACCCTACCCAGCTTCAGTCGGGATAATGTGTAATAAATACATTATATTAGGCTATACTTATTGATAACAGTCCACCAGAACTTCTTTTATTTTTGGAAAGCACAACTAGATCACTGTCAAACAAACTTTAATTGCAATCACTTTCTGTTTTGTCACTCTACTGCATACTTGTTATTTTATTCCTATACAATACCGCGACATCTGTTATTTTTTGTTACCGCGATTTTCTGTTCTCTGTTTTGCTTCGTTCTCTCCGAATAACAAAAATGTAAATCTTCATACTTTTTCATTGATCGTTAAATGTTTACTTATCACACTTAAAACTCACGAGCTTACAATTATATATTATAATTGTATAAAAATAAAATTGTATATATATTGGTTGGTACTTCATAAATATATCAACAGTCAGGTAATCTTGACACTAGCCAATCACAGTAATTGTCGTCATCAAATGGTTTTGTTTACCCTGGCCTTTCACCCATAGGCATATGGCGAGCAGGTTCGTAATTGTCACTTATGTATTGGTAACTAATGGTAGGGTGACAATGAGGGGTCATGAAAGGACCTAAAGGGACATATTTTTTAACAAGCAATGTTATATACCAAAATGTTTGTTAGGGTCTGTTGTTTATGAAACCACCGGCATAAATTGGCATAAATGGTGGCGAGCTGAGAAATCCAAGATGGCGTCCAAGATGGCCGCCAGTTCCTTGAAAGTCTTATTGTGTGAAATCAACAGCCCTGAAACCAGTGTTTCTCGTTAAATTTGGTATATTTGAGTTTAAATGACTAATTAAATGACACTGTATAATAATTTATATGTACAAATGTTTTTTTTTTATACTTTGCGCGTGATTAGATATTCAAAATGGCTGCCAAGATGGCCGTCATTTTCAACTTTATTATCTTTATTGTAAAAACAATTACTTTAAACCAGGTTTTTCTTTCACTATCTTAAATTAAGTGGCTAATATTCATAAGATGTGAACTTATTTATTATTACAACATAGTCTTGTTGTTGTTGTTTTAAGATTTAAATTTTGCCTCTATATTCATATGGCGGCACTTGGCCAACTTAAAAAATGTGCTATTATCAGAATTAAAACCCATGTTCTCCTTTTTTCAATAGTTAAGAACATCGGAACATAAGATTTTATGAGAAATAGTATTTTTTGTTGGATTCCTATGGTTTAAATAAATACAAGGAGCCTATTAAAAGCATTTTAAGAATGAAGAAGAGAAGAAAACAGAAGTTCTGCAACACAGGTAAATATTTTTTTAATTATCCTACCTTACATATAAGACAATAAAATGTATATATTTGATATATTTTTTTGCTCCCATGTGTAAATATTTTCTTAAATAAAATCTTATTTATTTGCAACAAAATTAACACATGGAACTTTTTGCTGAGGCACAATTTACATATGCACCGGATGAAAGTTTTGAAGGAGGGATAATTCAAAATATAATTTTTAAAAGATTAGTAATACCAACACTCTTCATTGAAATAAGGGTAATGTAACTAGTTTTAAACATGTTTGTGTTGCATTCGTTTTCTTATTGAAAAGAAATATAAACTTTCTTTAAAATATTTAAAAGAAAAAGAATCTGACCTTCAGCTTGTATATTTGTAAAGTTGTATGTCTACAAAAGCTTTAATGACTTACAAGCATACTTTTTTCTTAAAGTAAGGATGGTTGTTTGTTTTTGCTATTGTAAACTTTACGAAAGAGAAAAAAATGAACAAATATTTTGTCTTTATTAAAGTATTTTATTGCCAAATAATAAAAAATGGTGCTTATATAAAATGTCCCTCTTCAATTAAATCACATTCGAATTTTCAGATCGTAAACAATGGACCAACCCCAGGATGTCAATATGGGCGCAAAGAGAAGAAAAATAACCACATTTAGTGAGGACACTTGCTGCTTTTGTTAAAAACCTTTAACCACAATAAAGTAATCCTTGATCCATCAAAGTGTGATTTTCTTTTTGCTGGATGCAAAGACAAATCCACTGATATCGCTTTAAAAACTTGTGGCTAATGAAGACAGTATCAGAAATTGTGAAATCAGAGTTGTTTATCATAAAGCATGTAGATCAAAATGTCTTCATCCTTTTTACAAGACTGAAAATGTTGTCATAAATAAATCCAATGAACAACATGCAGATTCTAACAAATTTACACGATCACAATTAAAATGTGCAAAATTTAACTGGAAAGACAACTGTTTCATCTGTGGGGAAAAATGTAGTATTAAACATAGGGGTAAATGGTCAAAGATTGAAGGTTCCATTGACGAAACATCAAGGCTTTATATGAAACTTTTAAACATCTCTTCACAAAATGGTAATGATGTTCTACATAGTAGATTACTTAGTTCACATGGTGATCTTGTGGCAGTGGAAGCTAGATATCATAGAAAGAAAGGATGTCTTGCAAAATATCTTTCGTCAAACCCTGAAATGACTGAACTAAGTTCTTCTAGATGCAAAAGTGACCTTGATAAAGCCTGTGAACATCTTAAGATGGATCTTTTTGATGCTGTGGAAAAGCAAAACTCAGTATATGACTTGTCAAAGATAAAAGATCTCATATTAGATATTGCACAATTAAAACAGTTAAATGTTGACCCAGACAAGTTAAATGGAAAGCAAATAAAAAGAGTCTTAAAACGGGTGTGGCCAGATTTAATGCACATTTCAAGGAAAGGTCCTTGTTCAGACCTGATTTGTTCAAAAAGTCTCCAAGTTAAAGATGCCCTGTGCAAATTTGTTCAGCTACAGAAAAATCTAGAAGCTGTTTCAGAGCAGAATGAACTTGAGTCTAGCTTGATTGACAGTTTTGAACATTCGGAAGAGAATCAGTTGTCAATCCTGCACAATGCTGCTTCGATTTTAAGAAATCGAATTTTAAAGAAGATAGCATACGAGAAAAGTGAATATTTTGCATCAGAGGAGATGACCATAGATTTTCAGACAAAGTTTTTGGACACTCATATTAAGATGTTTGTACGATGACTGTCTGGTCATAGCGAGGAGACATGTTATCAAGACATCTCACTTACCAAACAGGAACTGTCTCTGTGCTCGGATATTACATATCTAGTCAATCCTATGACAACACCTAAGCATCTCGGACTTTCCATCTACTTACACCATTCTTTTGGTAGCAAAAAGCTTATTGAAGATCTCCATTCGCACGGATACACACTGTCATACTCAGAGGTCCGTCACTTCCTGAGCTCTTCAGCTGTACACATGGCATCTATTTAAAATGGAACTAAGTCAGGTATCAATATTTCTTTTTTTTTTTTATTTTGTAGGTCTTAAATGCTTTATTCAAAAGTAGAAAAACAAATTGATTCATTCCAATATGATTACGAACATCAGAATAAGGAACAAAAATGATACTTCACAACTGCCTTACTTGTGTTCAAAGAATTAAAATTTATATCCCTGCTTCTAATGTGTAAAAGTCTGTTGTTAATTATGTTTAAATCTGTTTAAATATGTTTGAAAGTTTGACTGATGTTTACTCAAATATGTTATAGGTGGCCTTGTACCAGCTCAACTTGTCAATGGTGGTGATCTCATTATTGCCGCCGCAGACAACTGGGATCACAATGAAAACACTCTCAGTGGGAAGAATTCAACACACGCCATGACCAGTATATTGGTACAGTGTCCATCATCAGATTCAGCTCAACTCCCACCCGTCAGGATCCCTCGAGTGTCAAAAAGATCCGTTGATGCTTCATCTCTTCCAGGTTTATAACTGTTCATATATGAACAATTAATTTTTCATTTAAATGCAAAAGCATAACATTGCCTGTTAATACCAATTATAATTAGTAGAAAATGGCAATAATGCTGATGATGATGGTGTTAATGTTGATGTATGTGTTGGTTATTATGTTGATTGTGATGGTGAGGGTGTTTATGACGATTTTGGTAATGATTATGCTTGATTAAATGAATATGACAAGTACTCTGCTTTTTCAGTTAGCAATTATAAGTAATATACACACTAAGAAGAGAATGAGATTATGAGGTTGGTGATTTTTTTCAGGCAGAGGTCTAGCACAAACACTAATTTATCGCAAGCCTTCACAGAGACCAACTCCAGTGATGAAGCCTTCTGTACAACCCGGTGAGATTTTTCCACCTGAACCAGAAGATGCCAAGAATCTGCGACTGAAAGAGATACTATACACAACATGCAGACACACTTTAGCAGCACTTTGTGATGACTTACATGTATCTCAAGAGACTTTATTTCCCTCCTGGACTGTGTTTCAGTCCATAGTTCAAACGGATGTTGTTTGTCACAAATCAAATGCGGTATTCAATCCGATAATTATGGCCCCTCCAAATGACTTTAACACAGTGTTGAAGCGCACAAAGGAACAAATGAATGCACTTGGGCAAACAGTTTGCCCAATAGTATTTGATATGAGCCTTCTAGCCAAAGCCTTAGAATTGTGTGGGCAAACCCAGAAGAGTTTGATGGTGTTTATCCTCTTGAAGGTGGCATGCATTTTATGATGTCTGTTTTTGGTGGAATAGGTCACATATATGGAGATTTAGGTATTAAGCAACTTCTTACTGATTCAGATGTGTTTGCTCCTTTAACTGCTGATCATGTTCTTTCTGGAAAGGACTTTGACAGAGCCTTGCGAGGCCTTATCATGGTAGATGAGGTTCTAAATAGGCGATTCTTCCACCAGTTTTAGAAATGGACTGCAGAAAACTTTCAGGTAAAATCACCACATTTAGAAAGCAAGTTAAAAAAGTTAAGTGAAAATTCTTTGAAAAACATGGTTGAAAGTCAGGACCTCTTGCATTACATTGAAACAGAAGTTCATCCGCTGGTGGAGTTATTTAGGTTGGAGTGTAGATCATCTTCCCCACTTTTTAGATTTTGGGATGATTACATGTCTGAGGTATCCCTTCCTTCAATTAACACAAAAAATGTTGGCAGCTATAACAGTAATAACTTAAAAGGACTTGTTAAAAGATAGAATATATGTTGTAAGAAAGATAACTATCAATAAATTTATATAGTTCTTCCATAAACTGGGAACTCATAGTCAAAACATGATATGTTGTGATATCTGTGCACTAAAGTCATTTTTGCGGCCATCTCGGAGGCAATTGTTAAGTTGTTAGTTGCCTTTATTTTGTCAACTTACGCAAGATGTTTTCTAAGATACAAACCCTGATGGCAATTTTTGGTTTATTACATAATATATGAAAAAGCACATTGGTCACATTGTCCAATATGATATATAAATATTCTGGCACAATTTGAAATCTACTTAAAGAAAATCAACAAGATATGCTGTGTGAATAAATCATTGCATTTATAATGAACATTAGGTAATTATTTAACGAAACTGAAAAAAACATGGTTGAAATTAACTGTTTTTACAATACAGGAAGATATTTTGAAATTGGTGGCAATTTTGGCGGCCATTTTGGCAGCCATTTTGAATATCTAATTACATACAAATTATTAAAATGGTGTTGTACATGGAAATTATTATACAATGTTATGTAATTAGTCATTAAAACTCAAATGTGAACCAAATAAAAGAAGAAAAACAGTTTTCAAGGTTGTCGATTTCCTTTGATAAGACTTTTAAGGAACTGGCGGCCATCTTGGACGCCATCTTGGATTTCTCAGCTCGCCACCATTTATGCCAATTTATGCCGGTGGTTTCATAAACTACAGACCCTAACAAACATTTTGGTATATAACATTGCTTGTTAAAAATATGTCCTCTTAACCCATTGTTTTAGTGGACTTTTTCATACATTGTCACCCTACCATAAATGTCTCTAACTGACATGTTATGATTTCGGATTAACGCTCTCAGCGATATCAGCCAATCACAATTAAACATAAATCCGACCACCAACCAATCAAGACCCTTAATTGGCTGTGCACTTGAGCGAATTCCCTTCATAAAACCTTCGTGGTTTTGCCTAATTGTCTTACAGTTGATCCAGTATCACCCGCATTTTATTCTTTTGAAGATGCCTCCTTTAATCCTTAAATGTATTTAATAAGATTTGTTCACAAAACATAATTGACTGTTTGTTGTTATACATTGTTTGCGGTTAGTAGAGTAAAATATTACAATTGTGAGCTATTTTGCATGTGTTGTACAGTTTCATCGAATAAAATTGTGGTATTGTCTTATTAAATCGATGTTAACATTAAAAGGAGCTTAAGTAGCTCTTTTAATACGTCATATGTTAATACAAATAAGTAATTAAGTACACAAAATTCCTTTAAATTGTAAAAGATTACTACACGAAGTACAACACGTAACAAAAGACACCCAAGTCTAAGGTGACTAATAATGTATATATTATACGGGACTTTGCAGGTCATCTTAACATTGCTTGGTTACAGTATATTTTTTGTAAGAGTTTCAATAATAATAATAATAATAATAATAATAATTGTTAAGTAACAATGACATTCTTTACGCATTTACTTGCATTCTTCACTGACAGTATTCTCTTGGAAATTACCGCTGACCGAGTAAAGAAACACCCCGTCTGGTCCTTCACTTTAAACAGGATAATGGCAGATTGATAATATTGCCGTTTGTATTTAAAAAAAGAAGAAATAGTAGTTTTAAAATTAAATGCTATGCTAAATCATGAATCTACCACCGCTTCGGCAAAAAGTAAGGCAAGCAATGTAAATTATGGCCAGAAATAAACATTTTACAATGAATAAACACATTGAACGTAATGGAAAATTACCGTGCTATATGTCACTATGATATAAATTCGTTCCGAATATTCGAATATGATTTGAATACACGTTACGAATATTCGAATATCGTTTTGGGATTCGATTTACATCCCTAGTTAAAAGGCATAATCATACCTCCCCATAAGAAGGCTATTCATCAGATACAAATAATTATCGTGGTATTGTCATTCTAAGCTATTCCTTCAAAGTTATTCACAGGTATACAGAATGAATGTTGAAAAACTGATCGATCAATACAATACAGTGTTATAAATGATGATCAGTTTGGTTTTAAACAAAATCACTGTACAATTGCATCGTATTTGTTCAATTAATTCATTAATAATACATCAATTTAAAAAGAAAACGAAACTTTTTGCATGCTTTATTGATTAACGTAAAGCATATGATAATATTGATTGGATTTGTTTAAGGTACATGTTAATTAAAAGCGGAGTTAATGGCATGTTATCTGTTTTTAGATCTATGTATCATAATTTAAACCATATGAACTCAGTAACAGATCTTTTAATAGTGATGAAGGGCTATTTCAGGGCGAAATCACTTCACAAGTATTGTTCTCCCTCTTTGCGAAAGATTTTGATAAACATTTTATCAAACAACTCATTTGGTATAAAAATAACTATCTCTTTATGTACTATTTTATACATTTGATGCTACAGTTGGCTCACAGTCAGCAAAGTTTGTACGAAAGTCACTTGACAGTTTACAAATAAGAAAAGTTCCTATCAAAACTACCACAGATATTTAAATCTAAAATACCTCTAGACCTAGACAAACAGTGTAAATGTAAATGTGACACAGAGACGAGACACAACACACACATTGAAAAATCAGTAGTTACCGTCTTGGAACAAGTACTGTTTACAGTCCGATTTACAAGTAAACACAGAAACAAAACTAACACAAAGATAATAGTGCATGTATTTAAAAAAAGATGGACATATTATCTCTGATATAATTTTTAAATACACCAGCAAAACTATTAAAATTGTTGAAAGTTTTAACTACCTTGGGTTACTCTGAAAGATCATTTACACTACTGCTACAAATACACTTAAAGAAAAAATAACACCAAGGGCCATGAGTTCACTATTTTCCATTACCAGAGATAAACAGGTATCATGACCAGAGATAAACAGGTATCATGACCAGAGATAAACAGGTATCATGACCAGAGATAAACAGTTATCATTAGATATAATATTTTATTTGTTTGTTTCATATGCGTTGTCAACAATTAGTTATGGATGTGAAACATGGGGGCATGTTTATACTGATTGTAAGGAAATAGTGGAAAGAATGATTTGTAAATGGCTTTATAACTGTCAAACCATTAACAAATATTTTTATATCTGTGTATGCACTGTTCGGACGATACTGTATATTTTGCGATATGTTAAAATGGTTAAATTTCTAGTTGAAATTATGTTGAAATAAATGAAGCAACAGAAATTGAAAATGTTAAACAAACTCAAAAACAAGAACTTAAGACACATTAAAAAATTGTTAAATGGTCATCTAGGATAAAATCCATTTTTCAAAACTCTGATGTTTGGTGATTCCTTCAATCAGTAAACATTGGCAGACGTCAACATATTATTAGAAATTTGAGAAAGTGATGGTATTGCAATAAAAATGAAATTAAAAATGAGTTTCATGTTATACTAATATGCCCACTTAACGACAATTTAAGAAATAGATACATTCTAATGTATTTACACAAAAACCGAGTTTTTTTTAATTTTGAGCTGTTAAACTGGGAAAGACAATCAACTTTAATAACGCTTTTCTTGCATGTGAAATACCTTTGTTCTGTGCCTTTTCGGAGTTTGGTATATGTTGCAATACTCATTTGTCATATATTCTTTGGAAGAAAGCATTCAATATTAGAGACAGTGGTACATAATGGAATCTAGATCCGTGACAGGTATGTGTCTGTCACCTGTACCAAAAGAATAGTCTGTACAATGCACACCATTGTAGGTGTATTATTTTGAAAGACATATTACAAATCGAGGAGAAAAATGCTTATAAAGTTATGCAGATTTCCTTATAAATAAATAATAAGTTCTTTGCATGTTGCTGTTTTTTCTTTGGCCCTTTGTTTATTTCACATACATCATTTTTTTCCTTAAATGCATTTTGAATTACTTTGAAGTCCTGAATATTCCAAACACCACGTTTTTTCCACAAATGTAAAACATTATGTGCGTCCCTTTTTTCTGCACGCATAAAATTAAATTTAATAAATCACACTGTCTGATTACAGGATGATAATTGTAATATGTCTGATTACATGTTATCAGATTCATCGTTTAGTCAGTAGTTTGCATCTCTTAATTACAAGTAAGCTACTTTCGTTGTTGTTGTTGTTTTACTTTTTCTCTTTCTTTTAACATATGGTTACAAGACATGGAGATTTAGCCATGAAGGCATGAAAGGTTCAGAAATTACAACACATTTAGCACACAAAAAACATACACAATCGTATATAGTTATAGTGATATGTTATACAATCTTCATATATAATTATAGCGATGTGTTAAACAATGATCATATATAGTTATAGTGATATGTTATACAATCCTCATATATAGTTATATTGATATGTTATACAATCCTCATATATAGTTATATTGATATGTTATACAATCCTCATATATAGTTATAGTGATATGTTATACAACCTGCATATAGTTATATTGATAAGTTATACAGTCATCATATATAGTTATAGTGATACGTTATACAGTCATCATATATAGTTACAGTAATACGTTATACAGTCATCATATATAGTTATAGTGATATGTTATACAGTCATCACATAAAGTTTTAGTGATACGTTATACAGTCATCATAAATAGTTTCATTGATAGGTTATACAGTAATCATATATAGTTATAGTGACATGTTATACTGTCATCATTTATAGTTACAGTGATACGTTATACAGTCATCATATATAGTTATAGTGATATGTTATACTGTCATCATTTATAGTTACAGTGATACGTTATACAGTCATCATATATAGTTATAGTGATATGTTATACAGTCATCATATATAGTTATAGTGAAATGTTACACAATATATATAGTTACAGTGATATGTTATACAATCATATATAGTTATAGCGATACGTTATACAATCATCATATATAGTTAAAGTGATGTGTTTTACAGTCATCATATATAGTTGTAGTGATACGTTATACAGTCATCATATATAGTTACAGTGATACGTTATACAGTCACCATATATAGTTACAGTGATACGTTATACAGTCATCATATATAGTTACAGTGATACGTTATACAATCATCATATATAGTTACAGTGATACGTTATACAGTCATCATATATAGTTATAGTGATATGTTATACAGTCATCATATATAGTTATAGTGATATGTTACACAATATATATAGTTACAGTGATATGTTATACAATCATATATAGTTACAGTGATACGTTATACAGTCATCATATAGTTATAGTGATACGTTATACAGTCATCATATATAGTTACAGTGATACGTTATACAATCATCATATATAGTTACAGTGATACGTTATACAGTCATCATATATAGTTACAGTGATACGTTATACAGTCATCATATATAGTTACAGTGATACGTTATACAATCATCATATATAGTAACAGTGGTACGTTATACAATCATCATATATAGTTACAGTAATACGTTATACAGTCATCATATATAGTTATAGTGATACGTTATACAGTCATCATATATAGTTACAGCGATACGTTATACAGTCATCATATATAGTTACAGTGATACGTTATACAATCATCATATATAGTAACAGTGGTACGTTATACAATCATCATATATAGTTACAGTAATACGTTATACAGTCATCATATATAGTTATAGTGATACGTTATACAGTCATCATATATAGTTACAGTGATACGTTATACAATCATCATATATAGTTAAAGTGATGTGTTTTACAGTCATCATATATAGTTATAGTGATACGTTATACAGTCATCATATATAGTTACAGTGATACGTTATACAGTCATATATATAGTTATAGTGATGTGTTTTACAGTCATCATATATAGTTATAGTGATACGTTATACAGTCATATATATAGTTATAGTGATGTGTTTTACAGTCATCATATATAGTTATAGTGATACGTTATACAGTCATCATATATAGTTATAGTGATATGTTATACAGCCATCATATATAGTTACAGTGATATGTTATACAATCATATATAGTTATATTGATATGTTACACAATATATATAGTTACAGTAATATGTTATACAATCATATATAGTTATATTGATATGTGATACAATCATCATATATAGTTAAAGTGATATGTTATACAGTCATATATATAGTTATAGTGATGTGTTTTACAGTCATCATATATAGTAATAGTGATACGTTATACAGTCATCATATATAGTTATAGTGATACGTTATACAGTCATCATATATAGTTATAATGATACGTTATACAGTCATATATATAGTTATAGTGATGTGTTTTACAGTCATCATATATAGTTATAGTGATACGTTATACAGTCATCATATATAGTTATAATGATACGTTATACAGTCATATATATAGTTATAGTGATATGTTTTACAGTCATCATATATAGTTATAGTGATACGTTATACAGTCATCATATATTTATAGTGATACGTTATATAGTCATCATATATAGTTATAATGATACGTTATACATTCATCATATATAGTTATAGTGATATATTATACATTCATCATATATAGTTATAGTGATATGTTACACAATATATATAGTTACAGTGATATGTAATACAATCATATATAGTTATATTGATATGTGATACAATCATCATATATAGTTAAAGTGATGTGTTTTACAGTCATCATATATAGTTATAGTGATACGATATACAGTCATCATATATAGTTATAGTGATACGTTATACAGTCATCATATAAAGTTATAGTGATACGTTATACAGTCATCATATATAGTTATAGTGAAACGTTATACAGTCATCATATATAGTTAAAGTGATACGTTATACAGTCATCATATATAGTTATAGTGATACGTTATACAATCATCATATATAGTTAAAGTGATGTGTTTTACAGTCATCATATATAGTTATAGTGATGTCTTTTACAGTCATCATATATAGTTACAATGAAACGTTATACAGTCATCATATATAGTTACAGTGATACGTTATACAATCATCATATATAGTTATAGTGATGTGTTTTACAGTCATCATATATAGATACAGTGAAACGTTATGCAGTCATCATATATAATTACAGTGATATGTTATACAGTCATCATATATAGTTAAAGTGATACGTTATACAATCATCATATATAGTTAAAGTGATGTGTTTTACAGTCATCATATAAAGTTACAGTGATACGTTATACAATCATAGTATATAGTTACAGTGATACGTTATACAATCATCATATATAGTTACAGTGATACGTTATACAGTCATCATATATAGTTACAGTGATACGTTATACAGTCATCATATATAGTTACAGTGATACGTTATACAATCATCATATATTGTTACAGTGATACGTTATACAGTCATCATATATAGTTACAGTGATACGTTATACAGTCATCATATATAGTTACAGTGATACGTTAAACAGTCATCATATATAGTTACAGTGATACGTTATACAATCATCATATATAGTTAAAGTGATGTGTTTTACAGTCATATATATAGTTATAATGATACGTTATACAATCATCATATATAGTTATAGTTATATTTTATACAGTCATCATATATAGTTTTAGGGATATGTTACACAATCAAGATATATAGTTATATGTTATAAATCTTTATATATAATTATAGTGATATGTTACATAATGATCACATATAGATGTATTGATATGTAATACAATGATCATATATAGTTATAGTGATATGTTATACAATCCTCAAATATAGTTATAGTGATATGTTATACAATCATCCTATATAGTTATAGTAATATGTTATACAGTCATATATTGTTATAGTGATATGTTATACGACCATCATATATAGTTATATTGATATGTTATACAATCCTTATATATAGTTATAGTGATATGTTATACAATATTCACATATATAGTTATAGAGATATGTTATACAGTTATCATATATAGTTATAGAGATATGCTATACAATCTTCATATATAGTAAAAGTGATATGTTTGACAATCATCATATTTAGTTAAAGTGATATGTTATACAATCATATATATAGTTAAAGTGATATGTTATACAGTCATAGTATATAGTTAAAGTGATATGTTATACAGTCATCATATATAGTTAAAGTGATATGTTATACAGTCATAGTATATAGTTAAAGTGATATGTTATACAGTCATATATATATAGTTAAAGTGATATGTTATACAGTCATAGTATATAGTTAAAGTGATATGTTATACAGTCATAGTATATAGTTAAAGTGATATGTTATACCGTCATATATATAGTTAAAGGGATATGTTATACAGTCATAGTATATAGTTAAAGTGATATGTTATACAGTCATATATATAGTTAAAGTGATATGTTATACAGTCATATATATAGTTAAAGTGATATGTTTGACAATCATCATATTTAGTAAAAGTGATATGTTATACAGTCATAGTATATAGTTAAAGTGATATGTTATACAGTCATAGTATATAGTTAAAGTGATATGTTATACAGTCATATATAATTATAGTGATATATTATACAATTTTCATATATAGTTATTATGATATGTTATACAATTATCATTTATTGTTATGGTGATATGCATATGACATTTTACACCGAATCTTTACCTTTATTTACAGTTGTATCACCATTTTGCAGATGATTACTTTAAGATACAAGGATTAGTGTATAAGGAAATGAGTATTAATCATAATGTGATAAGAGAGAGGTTGGGCTCTCAATGTTTGTATAAACTGTTTGTATAGCGTTATATTCTTGTTGTACAAGTATATTGGATTCATCACATGCACACAGTTGTTGTTACAACAAAACGTAAAAGGCAGAGACATCTGGCGGCAAGTGTAATGTGTTTAATACACATAATGCGGTAATTACGGCAACACATAGCTTTCTATAATTTGTGTTTTTTAACATATAATTCAGCAATCAAATAGATTAATTATATAATAACTCGATGTTAGTGAATTCTCATGTCAGTTATTAAGCGGTGGAAAGGTCCAGCGTATTAATACACCGAGCAGACGTCGTCTGCAGCATTCAGCTTGATAACACGATGTCGTTTGTTTATATTGTACTGTTTCTTGCCTGCTCAGCAGTTGCCAGAAGTCCAGAGGGTAAGTTTGTTTTTTTTTTGTCAATGGTATTTACTTAAACGTAAATAAATATTAATATAAACTGATTTTATTTGTGTGGTAATTTGAATCATTCAATATGTTATCATTGCTATTAATTTTTTAAACAAATCACTGAATACTATTTTCGTATTGATCGCATTATACTTCAATTGTGGATCAAAAAAACTAAGAATATTGGTTGATTTCGTAACGGATTTCCATCTAAGCTACCAGACATCATCAACTGGAGTCCTATATAGCTAGGCGTTTCTACCCTATCATTCCAGAACACAATGTTGATCAGGTCTGGTGACTCATCCGCAGTCAATTCTATCTTAAAGACATTTTCTGTCGCACACCTAACGGCTTGAATAAACTATTTTCTGTTTTATCTATAAATTTCAAGGCTGTTAGTATCTTCAACACAAAAAAGGCAAGTAAGACTTTGCAGCCTACCGCTATGGAGAAAACAACCATGCGCTCAATATTTTCTGCTTGCAATCCGATATCACTGATGCATATTTTCAGGGATTTTTGCTCATGGTCTTTCTCACATCTCTCATCTCTCATCCCATTGTACAGTCACCTCTTGATCATATAACTTTATCGAGATCGACGTAGACCAACTTAATAATATGGAGTTTCCTTCGAAGGTCCACACTTATCTTCAAGGTACTTGTAGGACTCAATATGCCATGTTTATGCAGAGATGTGTTGGCGTTCTGACACTCTCATTCAAAAGGAATTGATCTTGCATTTTTGTTGCTTGTCTTTTTCTCCCGTCGTTCTATTCTAGAAAGGGGAATGATGTCATATCTCTCTGTGATGACATCATATATATCGTCCCTATGAGAAATCATTGTGGCAAATGTTCAAAAGTGCCTTTCTTTCACACAAGATGCAGGATGGATAATCTGTCAGTTGCAAGCGGTACAGAATGGCAGGTGTTGGCATACACACATAAAATAAATCTTATTCTGACCGGTTCTAGATCCATACCTGGGTCCAAATTAACGTTCTTTCGGGCACTGTCCACCTAGTGCGGCTTCCTTGGCCACGTAACTGTGCAAGCGTAGGAAACCCTGGACTCTTCGTCCTCTTTCATGATGACCTCCGCTACAATTGACGAGCTGTTAAAACTTTCATGTTGAGGATTAAAAACAAAGTACAGTGAACGTTGGTAGTTTAAACCAGCACCGGAAATGTTGTCCGACCATCAGCCATATAATCTCTTTGTTATTCTTTTACACCTTTAGGGTCAAGATGAATTCTAGCAGGAGGCCATTCTGGTACATCCAAAATTTAAGAAGGCATATCATATTCCAATGCACGTTATCAGGTTGTCAACTATATCTTCCCCGTGGATATGTAGTTAATATTGGCTAGTGACAAACCATATCTTTATAATCAAACATCTAGACTAGCAACGTTTTTGTCCAGGTTACTGACTCACTTAGTAAAGAATTCGTCGTAAATGGATTTTATTTAGTGGTGATGTTTATACCATCCAGTCTTGGTTAGATGGCATTCGTACCCCGTAGTTCACCTTGACGCCTCTTGTCTCTCTTTCGACAATTGCCCTTAGTCAACATAAATGCTTTCGACTAAAACATCTTTTGGATGTCATATTTAACACATCTCGTGACTTTGCAAAATAGTCAAACTACATATTTGTCACTAACTTTGAATGTTAATATGTCTCCGGTTAATTATGTGTGTGGTGTGGGTACAAAAAAAGCAAGAAGCGGGACGAATATATGGAATAAAAACAATTAATGATCTTTGACAGCCGTCTTGTCTCGCATTATTTCGACCTTCAAATAAACGTGTCCAAGATAATAACACCATAGCTATAACCTGTTATGGCCTATTTTTAATGTGCATGCATAGTCGGTCCTAAAATATATAAAAGGCATTTAAAATTTTAAAAAATAATAATTTAAGTGTCCCTCTCCCCGCAAAGATGACATCATGCTGTGAAATCATAGCTGGACACTTGATTTGCTTATCTTACACAGAGGTGTCATAGGGAGAGGGGACGTAAAACAATCAGTCAAACTTGATGCACATGGACTGCTATTGGTCAGTAACACTCTAATCCCCACCGCTTTTCGGATGCCACTGCAGCCTGAGGCTGGCTATACCCAACCCACCCCCAATACCTTTCCAAGCCATTAATCTCCCTCTTTGTTCACGGTGTGACATCTGCTCTCCATATGCCTAAAGGTGAAAGGAGAGGGGTTAGTAGAACTATTTGACGAGTGTGCAGCCAGATTATGCCACATTCCATGTTCCAACGCCTTTAAGTAAATAGGCACCGTTCACAAGGAAATTGGTTAGAAATTCGAAAATCCTTCGAGGATATTGGCTACAAAACTTGGGGATCCACATTTAAGGCTAACTTAGTCTGTAGCTTCCAGTTTACCGCTTTTACCATATCTATCTTCAGACAAAACTATTTTAAAAGGCATACCTTTTACATATAAACACTGGATCCGTTGTTATATGTTTGTTATTCACTGTGTGTTTTTCTGTAATAACAAAATAAAGAAAATAAAAATAAGTTTGTGATCTATATATATTTGACAGTCGTATGCCCTCAGCCTCAATGCCCAGATGTCATCCCCAATGAGTGTCGGAAGCCGCAGTTTATTATTGGACGTGACGGGAAAACGCCATGCCGGATGTGTGATACTAGTTTCTGCGGTGAGTTAAAAGGCCATCCGTATTATAATGCTGGTGGTGATGATTGTTGTGGTGTTAATGGTTTAGGTGGTGGTTGTGATGATGATGATGATGATGATGATGATGATGATGATGATAATGATGATGATGAACTGACAATGCTCTGGCAACTGAAAATATCGCTAGATAAAGAGCGTGTAACAGCAACGTGTGCGGTAAGTGGTTTAGCAAAAATGCTCAACCGACGCGCAGCAGATCTGTTTACATCGTTAGCCTGTAACCGTGCACATATCGCCGCTTTTATACTGCGGTTCGCCCATGCATGTGTACTGATGTGTCTAGAATTGGTTTTGACATAATAATCTGACCGAGACACAGTTATGGTCCATATATTGATAGTAACGGATAACTTATGGCAGCAGTCTGTGTAGAACTACGGCGCATCGCATGATAACTGGAAGACTTCCCCGAAACCATTTTCTCTCCAGGACTAGAAACCACAGAAGGAAGACTTTACCAGACAAAAGTAACCACTCAGTACCTACGCGATGAACGGATAAGAATTGAAAAGTCGGCGTTGTTTGAGCCAAACTCGCTGTTTTATATTTGTTTAATATTTGCTATACAATATATTTTAGTGGAGACAATCCAAATGTTTATATCATATATAGTTAAAGGATGGAGAAAATTAACTTTTTAAAAATTATTTCACTGACCAAAAGCTTTTTTCATGATAAGCGTCCTTTTGCAAAGTATATTTTTATAATCATTAGAACTATTCCATATATTACAGATTTTTATACTACCATTAGAGAACTTGTGGTTGATATTCTGCATGTGTTTGTCATGTTTCACACATCGTTCCATCGACAGTCTTTTAATAATTTGGAGATGGTGTCCACTTGGAGCAGAATTAGTGCCACCTTCTGGTCACACTGTTCTGACTCCAGGCAGACTCGCCGTAAAATAAACGGTATATTAGCTTGAGTACAATTGCAGTTTTCGATCAAGTTTAACCTGATGATCTACCGCGGCCTGTATAAATATTTTATTATTTACTTGCAGGGCCCAAATGGCAGGTATGCCCCCAAATTGATTGCCCGGATTTTCCCCTGATTTTGGGAAATGATTCTTCCCTTTGTTGGGAAGAACAAAATATTATTGGACTAGATGGAATTACCGTATGTCTCGTATGCCCGAAAATCGAATTGTGTGAGCAGAAGCCGCTCGGTGAGTAGTAGACACTTCCTAGTACAGTTTGGACAATCACCAAGTTTTATAAATCTCGCACCCTGAGACGCTTATTTGTGTACTATCATATATAAAATATGTGACCTTGAACTTTATATTAATTTCTCAGGGCTTTATTTTTACATCATACCGACCTAATTTAGACCCTTCCAGATGTTGGTTGTGGAGATGACATCTATATTTGTATGGTCAGATGGAAGACATGCCGACATGAAAGTCTTCCTATCCCTCTCCGAAGTGGACTTGAATCCAGCCACAATTCACCTCTATTTAAATTTAAACTGATAAAGGTGTTTGTGATACGGAGAACAATGCAGACACAAGCATGGAGCCAACAGTTGATTATAACATAACTGATACTTAGGGGTTTACCCTCGGGACTACATGCAAATAATAACGTGTAGCTCTAATGGTCAGCTGGGTGACCTAAATCCTCGCAATGTATGTAGAACTGATCAAAGGTATTGCGTATCCATGTTGCGTATTCATGGTCCAGGGTAAGATTTTAAAGTTGTGATTTCGACGTAGCTGCCTAGCCTTAAATTAACCTACTTTTAAAGACGCAAGGCAAGCCAGGAAGCGGTCCTCTTTGGCAGAAATTACCCATTCTGTTCGTTCTACTAATGTAAAAAAAGTATCGCACCAAATAACCTACGAAATTTACACACAATGCGAGTAAAGATTTCCAAATTCAGTTGTTAAAGGTATGCTTGCTAAATTATACCTTTATACTGCAGACAATTTATTGTGTTACCATATACTTTGTTAAAATGTTTATACGCCATTCAAAATATCATTTAATAGGAGATTTTTCAACATGTTTAAAAATATTTTAAATAAAAGAAACACAGACCTTAATGTTTTTTACAGTAGAGTAAACTTATTTTATTAATATCTATCAACCCTGCTGGGTGTTATGCCATGCAAAATGAACAATAGGATTTAAAGAAGACGTGATTCCAGCAAGGGTTATTACATTTCTTCTGATAGGAAATTTGATTATTCTTGTCCTGTGCTAAAAGTTGTTAAGTATGTATGAACATGCATTTCTAGACGAAATTGTAAATAGCTTTTATTGTTAAACCTGTTATGCCTTAATAATGTTATTTTTTATAATTATCAATCTTAATATTATTATTGAGTAGTTCTTATAAGTGGGATCACGTTTTATTTTATCTGGTTTATTATCCCATAAGATTTTTTAAAAGTCTGTCTAGTTCTTACATCACCGTTTAAACGGTTTAGGTAATGAGAACATGAGATGTTTGATCTTTGAAAGATGACATGATAACATTTATTTTTCCAGTTGCGGCTATTTATTTTTTTAACTAAATTGATAGTAAATATTTTGTTTTATTCTCTAATACTAACATATAGTTAACTAATATTAATTTCCACCATTTTTTAAAGGTTTGTGAAAAAACAGATACATAGAAGATAAAATGTATTATCTCGAAATGAATTTAATTTTGAAGATGATTTAAGTGTTCTATTTCTGTTGCATCCGATCCAGAATGCTTTTATAATACTGTTTCACATCAATGTTTAATATAGTTTTCTGTCCAGTCTAGTATATGTCATATATATATATATATATACATTCTCTCATTTTTCAAATTATTTTCTTTCAGGTGATTCGGTCGATTACAGATGATATGCTATGAATGGAGATGAACAGACATGAATTAATGAATATGTATTACAAATAAAACTGTATTCAAGCAATTTTCGTGGTAGTATTTTAACCATTTTTCCGGTCACAAAAACAATCTTTGTAAGTAAGTGTGCATTGCATTTGTTTTAAAACATGTGTCGCAAATTAGTCCAACTACATTTGACAAACGAGTTGAATTACTGCTTCTTCAACCTTGGCAACAACTCTTCCCCAAGGATATAAATAAATACAAGAGATTTAAGAAAATAAAAATGAATGAATATTTAGTAAATATTCCTTGAAAGTACAAATAGGTAGAAGAAATAAAACATTTGTTAATAAAATTTAAACAGATAAAATCCGAGATTAGCACTATCGACATTTCATATAAGGTGTAAAAGTATCAAGTATATACCATTACACTGTATGCTAATCGATGTTTTAATATAGTTAACTGAACAAAATACGCTTGATTAAATGATGCAATATCTGAATATACGCTCTAAGATGACATTTTGTTACCAACTCCAACAGTTAACTCCTCTGTTAAGTCCGCTAATTTTAACGGATCTAATTGTTAACTCATCTTATTGTTAACTCCTCAAGCTGCTGAGTCCTCTGTTACCTCCTCCAACTGTCAACTCCTCTGTTAAGTCCGCTAATTTTGACGGATCTAATTGTTAGCTCATCTTATTGTTAACTCCTCAAGCTGCTGAGTCCTCTGTTACCTCCTCCAACTGTCAACTCCTCTGTTAAGTCCGCTAATTTTGACGGATCTAATTGTTAACTCATCTTATTGTTAACTCCTCAAGCTGCTGAGTCCTCTGTTAACTCCTCCAACTGTCAACTCCTCTGTTAAGTCCGCTAATTTTAACGGATCTAATTGTTACCTCCTCCAACTGTTAACTCCTCTGTTAAGTCCGCTAATTTTGACGGATCTATTTGTTACCTCCTCCAACTGTCAACGCCTCTGTTAAGTCCGCTAATTTTAACGGATCTAATTGTTAACTCCTCCAACTGTTAACTCCTCTGTTAAGTCCGCTAATTTTAACGGATCTAATTGTTACCTCCTCCAACTGTTAACTCCTCAAGCTGCTGAGTCCTCTGTTACCTCCTCCAACTGTTAACTCCTCTGTTAAGTCCGCTAATTTTGACGGATCTATTTGTTACCTCCTCCAACTGTCAACGCCTCTGTTAAGTCAGCTAATTTTAACGGATCTAATTGTTAACTCATCTTATTGTTAACTCCTCAAGCTGCTGAGTCCTCTGTTACCTCCTCCAACTCCCCAATTGGAACCTCATATTATCTGGCAATCGTGGCAATATCAACCGAATCCACAGTGTAAATCCCACACAAGTACCGTTAGTGCCCGAGTCACGTGCTACACAACTAAACACAAAGCAAGTAAACATCCAAGAAGACACAACAGCCTTGCCACAATACCAATCAGCACAGGTTCCTCGTGCAAATCGGGCAAATGTGTCTCCGGTCAAGCAGACGACAGCTGGAAGGTCCAGGTCTAACTCAGTCATGCACAGACGGGAGTCACGATCACCACGAGCAATGAACTGTCAGCGTGGACGACCTCCAAACAAGCATCAAGGGAACAAATCCCCTCCAATGGCGGATCCAACTCCTGACTTTAGACGGCCTTGGGCAAATACACACACAGCCAAGTCCGATTAGGATATTTCGGGGTCTTCATCTGCTTCTGAAAATAAAAACAACAATAATAAAGCAAAAACATTTAATAACAGGATCAACAATGAAACGTGCAACATAAAAGTAGGTGCTCTAAATGTTAGTGGCTTAAAAAGGAAACTGGATTACCCTGATTTTGTTGAATATGTGCATGACTTCGACATCATCTGCATCTCAGAGACGCATATCGATTCACATGTTATAACGAATATTGATGGTTACAATTTTATTGCCAAACATAGATCACAGGCATACAAACGTAAGTCAGGAGGCATTGGTATTCATGTTAGAAATAGTCTTGTTCCTTTTGTAAATGTCATAGAAAGCGCTTGCGAGTACATACTGTGGATAAATCTAAGCTGTTCTCTAACAACTAACAATGAACCCCTTATTATAGGAGCACTATATGTGCCACCAGAAGGTTCCAGATTTCTTGACAATGACCAGTTATATACTTTCGAGTCTGAAATATGTGACAAATGTTGTTCATTTAAATATGTAATCCTAATTGGCGACACTAACTGCAGAACTGCTAAGCTAAGCGACTTTCTCCCATCCGATCCGGTCTATGATGATTTGTTTGACATAGATGATGAAACAAGAGCTATTTTAAATAAACATACTATTCTAGAAAGTCTTGGTATCCCATTGGAACGATGTTCATTAGATAATAGAACTAATTCCAACGGAATACGTTTAATTGAAATATGCAGAAATAACAACTTGTTTATTTTAAATGGCAGAATCAATAAAGATAAAGGTATAGGATCCCTTACATTTAGAAATAAGTCATTAATAGACTATGCCATAGCTACAGCAGAATGTTTATATTTCATATCCTCTTTTGATGTATCGCCGACTGACTGTTTATTTTCAGACGGTCACAGCACAATCATTTTAGAGCTCTCATCAGATATCATTACAACGCCAGAAACCATTAACCCATCACCCATCTTTACAGAAAATATAATCGACAATGAACCTATCCCCAACAAAAAGCCAACGTGGAAACCTGAACTTGCAGATGAATTTACAAGTAAAAATAGACCAATCTAAAGTTACACAATTGATTGAAAAACTCTCACATGAAAAACATACTCCTGAACTCATTGAATCAATAACGCAAGAATTAAACAACATATTTGATGTGGCCGCAAAAACAACATTTCCATCCACACAAAATAATCACCGTTGCTCTAAATACAAAAATGTGTGGTTCGGTCCTAAATGTAACAAGGCTAGGCAAATTTATCATTCAGCCAAACAAGCATTCAATAAAAATCCAACAGAAGTCAATAAAACTAACCTGTGTAACGCAAGTAAATCATACAAGCGAATTATGAACTATTATATAAAAAGACACAAACACAAAAACCAACAAAAACTCAGAGCACTAAATGATAAAAACCCAAAACAGTATTGGAACTTTCTAAAGAAAATAAAAACATCCAAAAGTGTACAAAAAATGCCCTCGGTAGACGAATTTTATGAGCATTTTAAGAACATCAATATGAATAACTTACCTGATAAATCAACATTTAACTATAGTAACTCTACAGAAAATGAATATTTAAATGCAACAATTTCAGAATTGGAGATATCAAACTGCATCAAAAATCTGAAAAACGAAAAGGCTGCCAGTCCAGCAGACAATATATTAAATGAATATATAAAAGCAACTAAAGATACCATGCTACCTTTGTATAAACAACTTTTTAACTCCGTATTTAACACTGGGTGTTTACCAAAATCTTGGTTAGAAGGCTTTATTATACCTATTTTCAAAAATAAAGGAGAGTCCACCGATGTTAAAAATTATCGCCCAATTACAATACTTAGCTGTCTTGGTAAAGTTTTTTACGTCGATTCTTAATTGTAGATTATGCACCTTTTTAGAAAATAGTGATATTCTTTCCAAAAACCAAGCTGGCTTCAGAAAAGGTTTCTCCTGTGTCGATCATATTTTCACTCTGTATTCACTTACCCAAATATTGAAGCACAAGAAACAAAAAATGTATTGTGCTTTTATAGACTTTACCCAGGCTTTTGATAAGGTCTGGCGTGCTGGTCTATGGCATAAACTACTCCAAAACTCTGTTAACGGCAAGTTCTATAATGTAATCTACAATATGTACCAAAACATAAAGTCGAGCATTTCACTCAATGGTAAACTCTCCAATACATTCATCTCTGAAATTGGTGTCAGACAAGGGGAAAATCTATCACCAGTACTGTTCTTCCTTTATCTAAATGATCTGCACGTGTATTTACAAGAACGAGGTGTCACTGGCGTAGAGCTGAATGACGAATTATTACAATGGCTTAAACTTTCAGTTATGTTATACGCCGATGATACTATTATAATGTCCAGCACTCCCGATGATTTTCAAAACACCTTAGATGCATTTAATGATTATTGTGATATGTGGCACCTCCGTATTAACATGAATAAAACTAAAGTAATTGTATTTGGCGCACGCCACACAAGCAGCATGAAATTCAAACTTGGCACCCAGTCAATAGATTTTACAGATCAATATCACTATTTTGGGGTTACATTTACTGGTAACGGTTCTTTCCTAATCATGCGTAAACATGTGTCTCAACAAGCAAATAAAGCTCTGCACTTACTTTACACTAGAATAACAAATGCAGATTTGCCCATCGATCTTGCAATCAAGCTGTTTGATCACACTGTCTTACCGATACTCACCTACGGATCAGAAGTTTTCGGATTCGAAAATATCGACATCCTTGAAAGGGTTCACAATAATTTCCTCAGAAAGATCACAAACGCACGAAAGTCCACTCCTTTATCGTTTTTGTATGGGGAGCTAGGGCGGTATCCTATCTCAATCACTATTCAGACTCGAATGATATCCTTTTGGTTACGTCTTCTCACTGGAAACAGAAACAAAATAAGTTTCAAAATTTACAGTTATATATTATCTATGCAAAACACACATTTTAAGTGGATTGAAAAGATTAAAACCATACTTACCTCTGTAGGCCGCCCTGATTTATGGTACAATCAAGAACATATTAACAACAGTAACATACTGCAGGAAATTAAACAAATCTTAATAGATCAATATAAACAAAACTGGCATGATAGCCTTCAGCATTCAGATAAAGGAACTATATACGGTAGTTTCAAAACATCGCTTGAACTAGAACACTATTTTTTTGTTTTAAGCAAACACCAGTCATTAAAGATGTTCAAATTCCGCACAGCGAATCATAGACTCCCGGTCGAAACAGGCAGATATGAAGGAACACCATTACAGGACAGAAAGTGTACTCTCTGTAACACAGCTTCTATTGGTGATGAAAATCACTACTTACTGTATCGCCATTATTTTAATGAACAACGCGAAAAATTCTTAAGCCCAATTTTATCAAATAATACTTCGTTATCATCACTTCTCAATACCAGAACTCCCAGCATTCTACAACAAGTTAGTAAATTCCTCAACTGTATAATGACTACAGATTTTATCAGAACCCGATAAACTAATCCTAAGTCACATACTCATCTCTTGCCAACAAATAGTAACAAATAGAACACACGCGTTGTACCAATGTCTTGGAACAACGGGATTTACACGATTTACGCCTTACTTACCTTATATTGATATTGTAACCCAGTTAACTTCTTGAACCATTGAGACTTACAGCGCCCGTAAGATTCTAAAATTGACCATGCCGTTATTGCTAAATAGCTGCTAGCTGTTAACTATTTATATATGTATATCTCATCGATACATAGCACTTTCATATTGTTAAACATGGATTTATGTAAATTATTGCTGTATCGAATTAACATTATCGTTCTTTATTGTACATGGCACAATGTATTGAATAGTATTTATTAAATGTATTGAAGGGGTATTGTACTATGCACACATATCGATGTCCAAATTGTTGTGTACGATTGATAAAGAGTTGTAAGTTGAATGTAAATCGCGCTAATTAGAACTGAATAGATATACTACTTTAACATACAACTGCATTATAATAACACTGGCTGTAACATTCCTAGAGTTAGTTGAGGACAGAGAAAAAAGACAGAAAATTATAAATAAATCTATCACACTTACCTTAAATAAAATGTAACATTTAATCCAAAAGCGACTTTTTTTCTTCGAAACAAGTATCAGTCTTTGCTGTTATGGCCAGTCTCGGGTTTGTTGACTCTCGCTTTTGCTCAAGATACCCGGTGAGGCCATACAGTGTACACAGCCAGTGTCATCCGAGGGTATTGCTGTGGTAGAATCACACAGAATGTCACGGTACCAATGGGTCACCAAATCAAGCTATAGCTTCGGATAGCCTCCGTGGTTTTGGTGAGTCTACTCAACTTCTGATCGCGAAAGTACAGCTCGCGATTCAAATGACCTTTTTCTTGCTGCATGCACATATATTGTGTATAGAGCAAGAATTTGTTTCTCCCACAGCAACGACATACCCAATAATTTAACAAAATTATTATTATTAATATTGACATCGTATCTCCCACAGCAACGACATACCCAATAATTTTTAAAAAAATATTATTGTTATTACTATCATTATTATTATTATTATTTTTTATTTTATTTTATTATATTTTTTTTTTATTATTTGTATTTTTTTTAAATTATTATCCTAAAAAACTGTTGCTCATTTCCAATTTACCTAATTACGTTTTCCACCCCGCCCCTTACTTCAAATATTACTAAGCATTCTATCCTTAAAAAAGATTCATACTCTAAATGTTGTACTCACCTCTGATAACCCATCTTTGTTTGTATTGTATAATTCTCCATGCTGTATACTTTGTATACTTGGAAGAAATAAAGATATGTTCTGTTCTGTTCTGTTAACTCCTCTGTTAAGTCCGCTAATTTTAACTGATCTAATTGTTAACTCATCTTATTGTTAACTCCTCAAGCTGCTGAGTCCTCGGTTACCTCCTCCAACTGTTAACTCCTCTGTTAAGTCCGCTAATTTTAACGGATCTAATTGTTAACTCATCTTATTGTTAACTCTTCAAGCTGCTGAGTCCTCTGTTACCTCCTCCAACTGTCAACTCCTCTGTTAAGTCCGCTAATTTTAACGGATCTAATTGTTACCTCCTCCAACTGTTAACTCCTCAAGCTGCTGAGTCCTCTGTTACCTCCTCCAACTGTCAACTCCTCTGTTAAGTCCGCTAATTTTAACGGATCTAATTGTTAACTCCTCCAACTGTTAACTCCTCTGTTAAGTCCGCTAAATTTAACGGATCTAATTGTTAACTCCTCCAACTGTCAACGCCTCTGTTAAGTCCGCTAATTTTAACGGATCTAATTGTTACCTCCTCCAACTGTTAACTCCTCTGTTAAGTCCGCTAATTTTAACGGATCTAATTGTTAACTCCTCCAACTGTTAACTCCTCTGTTAAGTCCGCTAATTTTAACGGATCTAATTGTTACCTCCTCCAACTGTTAACTCCTCAAGCTGCTGAGTCCTCTGTTACCTCCTCCAACTGTCAACTCCTCTGTTAAGTCCGCTAATTTTGACGGATCTAATTGTTACCTCCTCCAACTGTTAACTCCTCTGTTAAGTCCGCTAAATTTAACGGATCTAATTGTTAACTCCTCCAACTGTCAACGCCTCTGTTAAGTCCGCTAATTTTAACGGATCTAATTGTTAACTCCTCCAACTGTCAACTCCTCTGTTAAGTCCGCTAATTTTAACGGATCTAATTGTTAACTCCTCCAACTGTTAACTCCTCTGTTAAGTCCGCTAATTTTAACGGATCTAATTGTTACCTCCTCCAACTGTTAACTCCTCAAGCTGCTGAGTCCTCTGTTACCTCCTCCAACTGTCAACTCCTCTGTTAAGTCCGCTAATTTTGACGGATCTAATTGTTACCTCCTCCAACTGTTAACTCCTCTGTTAAGTCCGCTAAATTTAACGGATCTAATTGTTAACTCCTCCAACTGTCAACGCCTCTGTTAAGTCCGCTAATTTTAACGGATCTAATTGTTAACTCCTCCAACTGTCAACTCCTCTGTTAAGTCCGCTAATTTTAACGGATCTAATTGTTAACTCCTCCAACTGTTAACTCCTCTGTTAAGTCCGCTAATTTTAACGGATCTAATTGTTACCTCCTCCAACTGTTAACTCCTCAAGCTGCTGAGTCCTCTGTTACCTCCTCCAACTGTCAACTCCTCTGTTAAGTCCGCTAATTTTGACGGATCTAATTGTTACCTCCTCCAACTGTTAACTCCTCTGTTAAGTCCGCTAAATTTAACGGATCTAATTGTTAACTCCTCCAACTGTCAACGCCTCTGTTAAGTCCGCTAATTTTAACGGATCTAATTGTTACCTCCTCCAACTGTTAACTCCTCAAGCTGTTGAGTCCTCTGTTACCTCCTCCAACTTTCAACTCCTCTGTTAAGTCCGCTAATTTTAATGGATCTAATTGTTACCTCATCCAACTGTTAACTCCTCAAGCTGCTGAGTCCTCTGTTACCTCCTCCAACTGTCAACTCCTCTGTTAAGTCCGCTAATTTTAACGGATCTAATTGTTAACTCCTCCAACTGTTAACTCCTCTGTTAAGTCCGCTAATTTTAACGGATCTAATTGTTAACTCCTCCAACTGTTAACTCCTCTGTTAAGTCCGCTAATTTTAACGGATCTAATTGTTACCTCCTCCAACTGTCAACTCCTCTGTTAAGTCCGCTAATTTTAACGGATCTAATTGTTAACTCCTCCAACTGTTAACTCCTCTGTTAAGTCCGCTAATTTTAACGGATCTAATTGTTACCTCCTCCAACTGTTAACTCCTCAAGCTGCTGAGTCCTCTGTTACCTCCTCCAACTGTCAACTCCTCTGTTAAGTCCGCTAATTTTAACGGATCTAATTGTTAACTCCTCCAACTGTTAACTCCTCTGTTAAGTCCGCTAATTTTAACGGATCTAATTGTTAACTCCTCCAACTGTTAACTCCTCTGTTAAGTCCGCTAATTTTAACGGATCTAATTGTTAACTCCTCCAACTGTTAACTCCTCTGTTAAGTCCGCTAATTTTAACGGATCTAATTGTTACCTCCTCCAACTGTCAACTCCTCTGTTAAGTCCGCTAATTTTAACGGATCTAATTGTTAACTCCTCCAACTGTTAACTCCTCTGTTAAGTCCGCTAATTTTAACGGATCTAATTGTTACCTCCTCCAACTGTTAACTCCTCAAGCTGCTGAGTCCTCTGTTACCTCCTCCAACTGTTAACTCCTCTGTTAAGTCCGCTAATTTTGACGGATCTAATTGTTACCTCCTCCAACTGTAAACTCCTCAAGCTGCTGAGTCCTCTGTTACCTCCTCCAACTGTCAACGCCTCTGTTAAGTCCGCTAATTTTACCGGATCTAATTGTTACCTCCTCCAACTGTTAACTCCTCAAGCTGTTGAGTCCTCTGTTACCTCCTCCAACAGTCAACGCCTCTGTTAAGTCCGCTAATTTTAACGGATCTAATTGTTACCTCCTCCAACTGTTAACTCCTCAAGCTGCTGAGTCCTCTGTTACCTCCTCCAACTGTCAACTCCTCTGTTAAGTCCGCTAATTTTGACGGATCTAATTGTTACCTCCTCTAACTGTTAACTCCTCAAGCTGCTGAGTCCTCTGTTACCTCCTCCAACTGTCAACTCCTCTGTTAAGTCCTCTAATTTTGACGGATCTAATTGTTACCTCCTCTAACTGTTAACTCCTCAAGCTGCTGAGTCCTCTGTTACCTCCTCCAACTGTTAACTCCTCTGTTAAGTCCGCTAATTTTGACGGATCTAATTGTTACCTCCTCTAACTGTTAACTCCTCAAGCTGCTGAGTCCTCTGTTACCTCCTCCAACTGTTAACTCCTCTGTTAAGTCCGCTAATTTTAACGGATCTAATTGTTACCTCCTCCAACTGTCAACTTCTCTGTTAAGTCTGCTAATTTTAACGGATCTAATTGTTACCTCCTCCAACTGTTAACTCCTCAAGCTGCTGAGTTCTCTGTTACCTTCTCCAACTGTCAACTTGTTGATTTCGTAACGGATTTCCATCCAAGCTACCAGACATCATCAACTGGAGTCCTATATAGCTAGGCGTTTCTACCCTATCATTCCAGAACACAATGTTGATCAGGTCTGGTGACTCATCCGCAGTCAATTCTATCTAAAGACATTTTCTGTCGCACATCTAACGGCTTGAATAAACTTTTTTTCTGTTTTATCCATAATTTCAAGGCTATTAGTATCCTAAACACAAAAAAGGCAAGTAAGACTTTGCAGCCTACCGCTATGGAGAAAACAACCATGCGCTCAATATTTTCTGCTTGCAATCCGATATCACTGATGCATATTTTCAGGGATTTTTGCTCATGGTCTTTCACACATCTCTCATCTCTCATCCCATTGTACAGTCACCTCTTGATCATATAACTTTATCGAGATCGACGTAGACCAACTTAATAATATGGAGTTTCCTTCGAAGGTCCACACTTATCTTCAAGGTACTTGCAGGACTCAATATGCCATGTTTCTGCAGAGATGTGTTGGCGTTCTGACACTCTCATTCAAAAGGAATTAATCTTGCATTTTTGTTGCTTGTCTTTTTCTCCCGTCGTTCTATTCTAGAAAGGAGATGTCATATCTCTCTGTGATGACATCATATATATCGTCCCTATGAGAAATCATTGTGGCAAATGTTCAAAAGTGCCTTTCTTTCACACAAGATGCAGGATGGATAATCTGTCAGTTGCAAGCGGTACAGAATGGCAGGTGTTGGCATACACACATAAAATAAATCTTATTCTGACCGGTTCTAGATCCATACCTAGGTCCAAATTAACGTTCTTTCGGGCACTGTCCACCTAGTGCGGCTTCCTTGGCCACGTAACTGTGCAAGCGTAGGAAACCCTGGACACTTCGTCCTCTTTCATGATGACCTCCGCTACAATTGACGAGCTGTTAAAACTTTCATGTTGAGGATTAGAAACAAAGTACAGTGAACGTTGGTAGTTTAAACCAGCACCGGAAATGTTGTCCGACCATCAGCCATATGCTCTCTTTTTTGGATTCTTTTACACCTTTAGGGTCAATATGAATTCAAGCAGCAGGCCATTCTGGTACATCCAAAATTTAAGAAGGCATATCATATTCCAATGCACGTTATCAGGTTGTCAACTTTATCTTCCCCGTGGATATGTAGTTAATATTGGCTAGTGATAAACCATATCTTTATAATCAAACATCTAGACTATCAACGTTTTTGTCCAGGTTACTGACTCACTTAGTAAAGAATTCGTCGTAAATGGATTTTATTTAGTGGTGATGTTTATACCATCTAGTCTTGGTTAGATGGCATCCGTACCCCGTAGTTCACCTTGACACCTTTTGTCTCCCTTTCGACAATTTCCCTCAGTCAACATAAATGCTTTCGCCTAAAACATCTTTTGGATGTCATATTTAACACATCTGGTGACTTTGCAAAAAGGTCAAACTACATATTTGTCACTAACTTTGTATGCACTCAGAATGTTAATATGTCTCCGGTTTATTATGTGTGTGGTGTGGGTACAAGAAAAGCAAGAAGCGGGATGAATATATGGAATAAAAACAATTAATGATCTTTGACAGCCGTCTTGTCTCGCATTATTTCGACCTTCAAATAAACATGACCAAGATAATAACATCATAGCTATAACCTGTTATGGCCTATTTTTAATGTGCATGCATAGTCGGTCCTAAAATATATAAAAGGCATTTAAAATTTAAAAAAAATAATAAATTAAGTGTCCCTCTCCCCGCAAAGATGACATCATGCTGTGAAATCATAGCTGGACACTTGATTTGCTTATCTTACACAGAGGTGTCATAGGGAGAGGGGACGTAAAACAATCAGTCAAACTTGATGCACATGGACTGCTATTGGTCAGTAACACTCTAATCCCCACCGCTTTTCGGATGCCACTGCAGCCTGAGGCTGGCTATACCCAACCCACCCCCCAATACCTTTCCAAGCCATTAACCTCCCTCTTTGTTCACGGTGTGACATCTGCTCTCCATATGCCTAAAGGTGAAAGGAGAGGGTTAGTAGAACCATTTGACGAGTGTGCAGCCAGATTATGCCACATTCCATGTTCCAACGCCTTAAAGTAAATAGGCATCGTTCACAAGGAAATTGGTTAGAAATTCGAAAATCCTTCGAGGATATTGGCTACAAAACTTGGGGATCCACATTTAAGGCTAACTTGGTCTGTAGCTTCCAGTTTACCGCTTTTACCATATCTATCTTCAGACAAAACTATTTTAAAAGGCATAACTTTTACATATAAACACTGGATCCGTTGTTATATGTTTGTTATTCACTGTGTGTTTTTCTGTAATAACAAAATAAAGAAAATAAAAAAAAAGTTTGTGATCTATATATATTTGACAGTCGTATGCCCTCAGCCTCAATGCCCAGATGTCATTCCCAATGAGTGTCGGAAGCCGCAGTTTATTATTGGACGTGACGGGAAAACGCCATGCCGGATGTGTGATACTAGTTTCTGCGGTGAGTTAAAATGCCATCCGTATTATAATGCTGGTGGTGATGATTGTTGTGGTGTTAATGGTTTAGGTGGTGGTTGTGATGATGATGATGATGATGATGATGATGATGATGATGATGATGATGATGATGATGAACTGACAATGTTCTGGCAACTGAAAATATCGCTAGATAAAGAGCGTGTAACAGCAACGTGTGCGGTAAGTGGTTTAGCAAAAATGCTCAACCGACGCGCAGCAGATCTGTTTACATCGTTAGCCTGTAACCGTGCACATATCGCCGCTTTTATACTGCGGTTCGCCCATGCATGTGTCCTGATGTGTCTGAAATTGGTTTTGACATAATAATCTGACCGAGACACAGTTATGGTCCATATATTGATAGTAACGGATAACTTATGGCAGCAGTCTGTGTAGAACTACGGCGCATCGCATGATAACTGGAAGACTTCCCCAAAACCATTTTCTTTCCAGGACTCGAAACCACAGAAGGAAGATTTTACCAGACAAAAGTAACCACTCAGTACCTACGCGATGAACGGATTAGAATTGAAAAGTCGGCGTTTCTGGAGCCAACCTGGTTTTTTATATTTGTTTAGTATTTGCTATACAATATATTTTAGTGGAGAATCCAAATGTTCATATCATATATAGTTAAAGGATGGAGAAAATTAACTTTTTAAAAATTATTTCACTGACCAAAAGCTTTTTTCATGATAAGCGTCCTTTTGCAAAGTATATTTTTATAATCATTAGAACTATTCCATATATTAAAGATGTTTATAGTACCATTAGAGAACTTGTGGTTGATATTCTGCATGTGTTTGTCATGTTTCACACATCGTTCCATCGACAGTCTTTTAATAATTTGGAGATGGTGTCCACTTGGAGCAGAATTAGTGCCACCTTCTGGTCACACTGTTTGCTGACTCCAGGCAGACCCGCCGTAAAACAACCGGTATATTTCTTGAGTACAATTGCAGTTTTCGATTAAGTTTAACCTGATGATCTACCACGGCCTGTATAAATATTTTATTATTTACTTGCAGGGCCCAAATGGCAGGTATGCCCCCAAATTGATTGCCCGGATTTTCCCCTGATTTTGGGAAATGATTCTTCCCTTTGTTGGGAAGAACAAAATATTATTGGACTAGATGGAATTACCGTATGTCTCGTATGCCCGAAAATCGAATTGTGTGAGCAGAAGCCGCTAGGTGAGTAGTAGACACTTCCTAGTACAGTTTGGACAATCACCAAGTTATATAAATCTCGCACCATGAGACGCTTATTTGTATCATATAAAAAATCAGTGACCTTGAACTTTATATTAATTTCTCAGGGCTTTATTTTTTATTGTTTTATTTCTGGAGACATCATACCGACCTAATTAAGATCCTTTCAGATGTTGATTGTGGAGATGACATCTATATTTGTATGGCCAGATGGAAGACATGCCGACATTAAAGTCTTCCTATCCCTCTCCGAAGTGGACTTGAATCCAGCCACAATTCACCTCTATTTAAATTTAAACTGATAAAGGTGTTTGTGATACGGAGAACAATGCAGACACAAGCATGGAGCCAACAGTTGATTATAACATAACTGATACTTAGGGGTTTACCCTCGGGACTACATGCAAATAATAACGTGTAGCTCTAATGGTCAGCTGGGTGACCTAAATCCTCGCAATGTATGTAGAACTGATCAAAGGTATTGCGTATCCATGTTGCGTATTCATGGTCCAGGGTAAGATTTTAAAGTTGTGATTTCGACGTAGCTGCCTAGCCTTAAATTAACATACTTTTAAAGACGCAAGGCAAGCCAGGAAGCGGTCCTCTTTGGCAGAAATTACCCATTCTGTTCGTTCTACTAATGTAAAAAAAAGTATCGCACCAAATAACCTACGAAATTTACACACACTGCGAGTAAAGATTTCCAAATTCAGTTAAAGGTATGCTTGCTAAATTATACCTTTATACTGCAGACAATTTATTGTGTTACCATATACTTTGTTAAAATGTTTATACGCCATTCAAAATATCATTTAATAGGAGATTTTTCAACATGTTTAAAAATATTTTAAATAAAAGAAACACAGACCTTAATGTTTTTTATAGTAGAGTAAACTTATTTTATTAATATCTATCAACCCTGCTGGGTGTTATGCCATGCAAAATGAACAATAGGATTTAAAGAAGACGTGATTCCAGCAAGGGTTATTACATTTCTTCTGATAGGAAATTTGATTATTCTTGTCCTGTGCTAAAAGTTGTTAAGTACGTATGAACATGCATTTCTAGACGAAATTGTAAATAGCTTTTATTGTTAAACCTGTTATGCCTTAATAATGTTATTTTTTATAATTATCAATCTTATTATTATTATTGAGTAGTTCTTATAAGTGGGATCACGTTTTATTTTATCTGGTTTATTATCCCATAAGATTTTTTTAAAAGTCTGTCTAGTTCTTACATCACCGTTTAAATGGTTTAGGTAATGAGGACATGAGATGTTTGATCTTTGAAAGATGACATGATAACATTTATTTTTCCAGTTGAGGCTATTTTTTTTTAACTTTGATAGTAAATATTTGTTTGATTCTCTAATACTAACATATAGTTAACTAATATTAATTTCCACCATTTTTTAAAGGTTTGTGAAAAAACAGATACATAGAAGATAAAATGTATTATCTCGAAATTAATTTTATTTTGAAGATAATTTAAGTGTTCTATTCCTGTTGCATCCGATCCAGAATGCTTTTATAATACTGTTTCACATCAATGTTTAATATAGTTGTCTGTCCAGTCTAGTATATGTCATATATATATACATTCTCTCATTTTTCAAATTATTTTCTTTCAGGTGATTCAGCCGATGACAGATGATATGCTATGAATGGAGATGAATAGACATGAATTAATGAATATGTATTACAAATAAAACTGTATTGAAGCAATTTTCGTAGTAGTATTTTAACCATTTTTCCGGCCACAAAAACAATCTTTGTGAGTAAGTGTGCATTGCATTACTTTTAAAACATGTGTCGCAAATTAGTCCAACTACATTTGACAAACGAGTTGAATTACTGCTTCTTCAACCTTGGCAACAACTCTTCGCCAAGGATATAAATAAATACAAGAGATTTAAGAAAATAAAAATGAATGAATATTTAGTAAATATTCCTTGAAAGTACAAATAGGTAGAAGAAATAAAACATTTGTTAATACAATTTAAACAGATAAAATCCGAGATTAGCACTATCGACATTTCATATAAGGTGTAAAAGTATCAAGTATATACCATTACACTGTATGCTAATCGATGTTTGAATATAGTTAACTGAACAAAATACGCTTGATTAAATGATGCAATATCTGAATATACGCTCTAAGATGACATTTTGTTACCAACTCCAACTGTTAACTCCTCTGTTAAGTCCGCTAATTTTAACGGATCTAATTGTTACCTCCTCCAACTGTTAACTCCTCAAGCTGCTGAGTCCTCTGTTACCTCCTCCGACTGTTAACTCCTCAAGCTGCTGAGTCCTCTGTTACCTCCTCCGACTGTTAACTCCTCAAGCTGCTGAGTCCTCTGTTACCTCCTCCGACTGTTAACTCCTCAAGCTGCTGAGTCCTCTGTTACCTCCTCCGACTGTTAACTCCTCAAGCTGCTGAGTCCTCTGTTACCTCCTCCAACGGTTAACTCCTCAAGCTGCTGAGTCCTCTGTTACCTCCTCCGACTGTTAACTCCTCAAGCTGCTGAGTCCTCTGTTACCTCCTCCAACTGTTAACTCCTCAAGCTGCTTAGTCCTCTGTTACCTCTTCCAACTGTTAACTCCTCAAGCTGCTGAGTCCTCTGTTACCTCCTCCGACTGTTAACTCCTCTGTTAAGTCCGCTAATTTTAAGGGATCTAATTGTTACCTCCTCCAACTGTTAACTCCTCAAGCTGCTGAGTCCTCTGTTACCTCCTCCAACTGTCAACTCCTCTGTTAAGTCCGCTAATTTTAACGGATCTAATTGTTACCTCCTCCAACTGTTAACTCCTCAAGCTGCTGAGTCCTCTGTTACCTCCTCCAACTGTCAACTCCTCTGTTAAGTCCGCTAATTTTAACGGATCTAATTGTTAACTCATCTTATTGTTAACTCCTCAAGCTGCTGAGTCGTCTGTTACCTCCTCCAACTGTCAACTCCTCTGTTAAGTCCGCTAATTTTGACGGATCTAATTGTTACCTCCTCCAACTGTTAACTCCTCAAGCTGCTGAGTCCTCTGTTACCTCCTCCAACTGTTAACTCCTCTGTTAAGTCCGCTAATTTTAACGGATCTAATTGTTACCTCCTCCAACTGTTAACTCCTCAAGCTGCTGAGTCCTCTGTTACCTCCTCCAACTGTTAACTCCTCTGTTAAGTCCGCTAATTTTAACTGATCTAATTGTTACCTCCTCCAACTGTTAACTCCTCAAGCTGCTGAGTCCTCTGTTACCTCCTCCAACTGTTAACTCCTCTGTTAAGTCCGCTTATTTTAACTGATCTAATTGTTAACTCCTCCAACTGTTAACTCCTCAAGCTGCTGAGTCCTCTGTTACCTCCTCCAACTGTTAACTCCTCAAGCTGCTGAGTCCTCTGTTACCTCCTCCAACTGTCAACGCCTCTGTTAAGTCCGCTAATTGTAACGGATCTAATTGTTAACTCATCTTATTGTTAAGTCCTCAAGCTGCTGAGTCCTCTGTTACCTCCTCCAACTGTCAACTCCTCTGTTAAGTCCGCTAATTTTAACGGATCTAATTGTTAACTCATCTTATTGTTAAGTCCTCAAGCTGCTGAGTCCTCTGTTACCTCCTCCAACTGTCAACTCCTCTGTTAAGTCCGCTAATTTTATCTGATCTAATTGTTACCTCCTCCAACTGTCAACTCCTCTGTTAAGTCCCCTAATTTTAACGGATCTAATTGTTCACTCATCTTATTGTTAACTCCTCAAGCTGCTGAGTCCTCTGTTACCTCCTCCAACTGTCAACTCCTCTGTTAAGTCCGCTAATTGTAACGGATCTAATTGTTAACTCATCATATTGTTAAGTCCTCAAGCTGCTGAGTCCTCTGTTACCTCCTCCAACTGTTAACTCCTCAAGCTGCTGAGTCCTCTGTTACCTCCTCCAACTGTCAACTCCTCTGTTAAGTCCGCTAATTTTAACGGATCTAATTGTTAACTCATCTTATTGTTAAGTCCTCAAGCTGCTGAGTCCTCTGTTACCTCCTCCAACTGTCAACTCCTCTGTTACCTCCTCCAACTGTTAACTCCTCAAGCTGCTGAGTCCTCTGTTACCTCCTCCAACTGTCAACTCCTCTGTTAAGTCCGCTAATTTTAACGGATCTAATTGTTAACTCATCTTATTGTTAAGTCCTCAAGCTGCTGAGTCCTCTGTTACCTCCTCCAACTGTCAACTCCTCTGTTACCTCCTCCAACTCTTAACTCCTCAAGCTGCTGAGTCCTCTGTTACCTCCTCCAACTGTCAACTCCTCTGTTAAGTCCGCTAATTTTAACGGATCTAATTGTTCACTCATCTTATTGTTAACTCCTCAAGCTGCTGAGTCCTCTGTTACCTCCTCCAACTGTCAACTCCTCTGTTAAGTCCGCTAATTTTAATGGATCTAATTGTTAACTCATCTTATTGTTAACTCCTCAAGCTGCTGAGTCCTCTGTTACCTCCTCCAACTGTCAACTCCTCTGTTAAGTCCGCTAATTGTAACGGATCTAATTGTTAACTCATCTTATTGTTAACTCCTCAAGCTGCTGAGTCCTCTGTTACCTCCTTCGACTGTCAATTCCTCTGTTATTAAAGTCTCTTAAAATTAACCACAAGCAACATTTACATAACCTTTTAGTTTTTTAATTAATGATAAGAAGTTCTCTATTAATAATACATGATTATCTCATTATTCCTATCTGCCCATTCATGCACTAGCCATGAATATTTATGATTATTTATCATTTACTGCATTACATATATGATAGTTGCTTGTAACAGAGTCATTACTGCACAGGTTCATAAATATATAAGTATATGCCAAAAGAATTTCCTTTATCAATATTGTAAAGTAAAACATGCTTTGCTATTGATAGGTGTAAGGTTAATTCTATGAATTAGAAAAGCATGATAAAACACTACAAATTATAATACTGTACATAATTTCAATCATGGTGAACGCATAACACCATTTCACCATTTCTGTTATTTAATACCAATAGGCATATCGTTTTGTTTCTTCTTTTGTCAAATTTCATAGAATATCACAGACTTTTTTAATCATACTTTTCACAACTACTACCTCAAGATCTTACTTTTACTGCAAGACTCGTACAATATTTATCAATTTTTAAGCAAAAATAGAGATACTTTACTTATAAGGTTTTCTTATCTATTATTGTTTTCTCTTTATCAGTATATGTTGTATGATGAAAATGTGTAACAGCTGTTCTACGACAATTTCATTTGCTATGCCATCATGTAACCTTTGTGTTTAGAACCTATATTATCCTGTGTGTCCCCCATCCACCCCCACAAACCTCCCTACTAACAAAATATCCCTACTTCCATTAACATTCACCTCTATTCCCGAATTTCACTTGTTTGACCGAACTTAACATAGTAATATATAAAACAAATTGTACAGATCCTCATTTTGTACATGTATGTACATGAGTGTTAATAAAGTATTTGTCTGTCTGTCTGTCTGTCTGTCTGTCTGTCTGTCTGTCTGTCTGTCTGTCTGTCTGTCTGTCTGTCTGTCTGTCTGTCTGTCTGTTAAGTCCTCTAATCGTTAACTCTTCCAACTGTGAACTCCTCTGTTATCTCCTCTGACTGTATCTTATTTTTTCTTCTCTACAAGTATCAATCGTTGCTGTTATGGCCAGTTTTGGGTTTCTTGACTCTCGCTTTCGCTCAAGATACCCTGTGAGGCCATACAGTGTACACAGCCAGTGTCATCCGAAGGTATCGCTGTGGTAGAATCACACAGAATGTCACGTTACCAATGGGTCACCAAATCAAGCTGTAGCTTCGGATAGCCTTCGTGGTTTTGGTGAGTCTACTCAACTTCTGATCACGAAAGCACAGCTCGCGATTCAAATGACCTTATTCTTGCTGCATGGACATATATTGTGTATAGAGCAAGAATTTGTATCTCCCACAGCAACGACATACCCAATAATTTAACAAAATCATTATTATTATTATTGATATCGTATCTCCCACAGCAACGACATACCCAATAATTAAAAAAAAATATTATTGTTATTACTATCATTATTATTTCTTTTTTATTTTATTTTATTTTTTTTTTTTTTTTTGTTTAAATTATTATCCTAAAAAAAACTGTTGCTCATTTCCAATTTACCTAATTACTTTTTCCACCCCGCCCCTTACTTCAAATATTACTAAACATTCTATCCTTAAAAAAGATTCATACATTAAATGTTGTACTCACCTCTGATAACCATTCTTTGTTTGTATTGTATAATTCTCCATGCTGTATACTTTGTATACTTGGAAGAAATAAAGATATGTTCTGTTCTGTTCTGTTAAGTCCTCTAATTGTTAACTCTTCCAATTGTGAACTCCTCTGTTAAGTTCTCTAATTGTTAACTCCTCTGTTAAGTCCTCTAATTGTTAACTCCCCTTTTAAGTCCTCTAATTGTTTACTCCTCTTTTAAGTCCTCTAATTGTTTACTCCTCTTTTAAGTCCTCTAATTGTTAACTCCTCTTTTAAGTCCTCTAATTGTTAACTTCTCTAATTGTTTACTCCTCTTACTGTTAACCCATCTACTGTTTATTCCTCTTATTGTTAATAAGAATATATGACAAAGTCCTATAAGCATTGCAACATATACCAAACTCCGAAAAGGCACAGAACAAAGGTGTTTCACATGCAACTCCATTAATTGTTAACTTCTCTAATTGTTAACTCCTCTAATTGTTAAATTGTTAATTGTTTTTTACTTAAATGTCCCATATATACATCCTTTAGAAGACAGTATATTCCTAAATATTTTTACACCAATACAAATATGTTTAGATATATCACTTTTATGCAAAAGTATACTGGTTCTTAAAAATATTGCATTATTTTGTGATAAATCTTTCAATTTAAGAGACACTCTATTGTAATTTTGTAAATAAACATTGTACAAGTAAAACCCATCTACTGTTAACTTCTCTAATTGTTAACTCCTCTGTTATGTATAATAGTACACCAGCGTTTAAGGTTACGCTTGTCAGGTTAAAGGTTGTTTACCGTTGTGGTTTTGATGACGTAGCATTCGCGTAACTGCTAGAAGAAAAGGATCATGCTAGAAAGTTCAATTGTTTATTTTAACTGGTTTTCGAGAATGTTCTGGGTACGTGAACGTTCTGGAAATTCTTTGGGTATATATAAGGGCGTGTCTGCTGTTCTTTCTCTTACACCATTTCGCCGTTTAGTAAACGTGCCACTTTATAAATGAACTGATATAGCGCGACGGGTCGTAACACCTCTAATTGTTAACTTCTCTAATTGTTAACTCCTCTAATTGTTAATTCCATTAATTGTTAACTCATCTAACTGTTTACTCCGCTAATCGCGCGGGATCGAGTCCTGTTCAGGGCGAAGGACTTAATGTTGGTAGATCTTCCAGCTGACTTGCGGTGCGCCGGTGTTCTACCCAGACATTAATCTGGGATCTTCCTCCACCAAAAAGTTGAACGTTGCTATATTGGTCACAATTGGTCTTTGCGATGTATTTCAGAAAAATGATGGTATGTACATTCATCCAACGGGAAAGTATCGTAGCATATATTGTATTGAGACATTTGCGAGTTTAAGATTAATTTAAATAATGTGCTTTGTGGATTTTCCATTTTTTCGAATGATAATTTAAGAAATTATTTTTTAATAACCCAAAGTATTATTTAATAATGTGTGTCACTGCAGCGAAATTTACTCGAAAAAAAAGAATAAGTACTTCGTATTAATTACGCCAAGTAAGGCATTTAGTTTAACTGCGTTGTATATCTTAATATATCTTTGTTAAAACCTGCATGTTAATCTGGTACATAATGGGAATGGAAATAAAAAATAATCAAATACAAAGAATTAAATTTGTTTATTTTATCATATGTCAAGCTACAGTAAAGAATATTTTTAATGTATGTATATGTCAAGTATTATTGCATGCATATTGTATGTAGTTATTGTTATATTTTGTTTATACTTCAAATACATTGTTGTTACCTTGTTTCATGGTGCATTGACATATATATATATATCATCGGATTATATTTTACTGAGTTATATGTCGTTTTATATCATTTTATTTTTATGTTGTTTATTTCTCCGGAGACTTTATTGTGCATATTTTTAAACATCAAAGCACTTCCATCAATGTTTGTGTTGTTTATTTTTTACTGCCTTGTTGCTGGCCTATCTAGCTTTGAAGTAGAAAAGATCTTCACATCTTCATGAAAAATGATTTGTTGAAAATCTAAATTAAGACAATTGTTATGTGTACATACATAAACATACATGCAGAACCTGTTGAATACTTTTAACCTTTAACTCTTTGTGAAACTTAGCAATGGTAGTTTGCGATGAATCTTTATGTTCGTTCTACTTAAAGGCATCTCGAAACCATTATATAAGTGACCCCCCCCCCCATTTATTGCCCCACCCAGCATGTGAGGGCATCTGTTGTTTTCTGATAAGCCAGGCTGCCACAGTCTGTAACGATGTGTCTGTCACACAGGTATTGTTCAAAATCCAAGTGTATGTATGCTATATCTGGGGGTTGAACATAGACATTTACAGTTTGTAAAGGGAACAGTTGTTAATATACCAATTACGCAATCCTGTATATATATATATATATATATATATATATATATATATATATATATATATATATATATATATATATATATATATATATATATATACATATATACAAATCTTTATTTGTTTTCTTTCTTACTTTGTTGGTTGATTTTGTTATTTCTTTCTTTCATTCTTTTAGTTCTCATATATATTTTAAATTATATTTTATTTTGATTTGTAAAATGTAACGAAACGTTTCTAACAAAAGCAATTTAAAAAGTCATTCATTGTCAGAATAATGTCCTTCAGACTCATTTTAAGTCATTTTGAATACTAAAACTTGTATCTCTCATGTATTTTCAAAATCAAATATTTAACTATGAAATAAATACATAATCATGCAGTTACAAAACTGACACCTAGTAATTAATGCAATAAAGAATATGTAAGGGATCCTACAGAAAACAACCCACATTATCACTAACATTATTGTTTATGGCTTTATGTAAAACTAGCCTACTGTCTCACTTCCATACTAGCAGGTACTTTAGTTTTGCATTAACCCATCAGAGGTTTTACTGTGACAGATTAGTACTATGTTGGCTAAAGACTCCCAGCAGTGATGACCAGCAATTAGCAGGTCTGGTCACAGCAGGTCGGGTACTGGCTCAGTGGAATACCAGAACAGAACAGAACATATTTTTATTCAGATTTGTACATATGTACATCATCGTTTTGGAATAACAATGTAAAATTTAGTATCCGGTTTCTTACTATCATAAAAGTCTGAAATACAAATGACACTATTTCCAGCTGCGCATGTAATAATTTCGTTATAATAAATATAAAGAATATAAGAAACAGCAATAGAGAATAAACTTTATGTATTAAGTACACACATTGTCCTTCTAAGTGAGATTGCTTTCTTGATAAATAGAGCGAGATTGGTAAGTATGGTTTTATCTTTCGAATCAAATAGCAAACACATTTTATATACGGATGGTCTACTATACATATTTGGATTAAGGTACCTTCTTCTTAAATCATTGTAAATTGGACAGATACCACATTCCTTTCGAGATGCCTTTAACGATTATAAAGCTCTTGACAGTCCTAGAATGAACATTGAAGATGGTCGTCTGTTTTTTCAAGGTTTATCTGGTCATCTGAAAATGTAAAGAAAAATAGATTTACACAGTTAATAAATGTATTAATACATTTTATTATAAGTTCACTTATTACTACAAAGAGAAAAAAACAACAACACACAACACTGTAAAACATAAGATGAACTTCAGAAAACTGCATTAGTAACAAAATCACGTATTTAATTGTTGTTGCTGTTTGACTTTTCAGCTAAGGACTTCTAGCTTTATATACATGCCGTAGTGGCTCGATATCAACTTTCAGTTGTATAAGTACTAAGGTGTATTGACACTTACTTTTATCAGCAATTAGTAGTAATAGCACTTAGTAGTATTAGCTGTCAGTTGTACCGGCACTTAGTAGTATTAGCTGTTTGTTCTACCGGCACTTAGTTGTATCAACACTTAGTTGTATTAGCTGTTAGTTGTATCAGCACTTAGTTGTATTAGCTGTTAGTTGTATCAACACTTAGTTGTATTAGCTGTTAGTTGTATCAGCACTTAGTTGTATTAGCTGTTAGTTGTATCAGCACTTAGTTGTATTAGCTGTTAGTTGTATCAGCAGTTAGTTGTATCAACACTAAGTAGTATTAGCTGTTAGTTGTATCAGCACTTAGTTGTATTAGCTGTTAGTTGTATCAGCTCTTAGTTGTATCAACACTTAGTTGTATTAGCTGTTAGTTGTATCAGCACTTAGTTGTATTAGCTGTTAGTTGTATCAGCACTTAGTTGTATTAGCTGTTAGTTGTATCAGCACTTAGTTGTATTAGCTGTTAGTTGTATCAGCACGGAAAAGAAAAATCGTAACAGGGAATCGTCCCTTTAAAAGGACATACACATTTAGCTGAATAAAGGCGGTGTGTTGGCGCATTTGTCGGTGTCGCACACTCTACAGCGGGTCTTGCCGTCGGAACCAGTGACGTAGTTCTTCTGTCGGCACTCAGGGCGGATGAAGATGAAGGGACAGCCGGTTAGAGGACACACATGGGAATCGGCGCTCCCTTAAATATAAATAAACACATAAAAGTTATTTGCAATAACAGCGGCAGCAGTGCCGCCAAGTAGACAGAAGACTCTCCAGCGTAGGCAACAGAAGAAATAAAGCGTGGTCGAGGCATTGTAAACGGGAACAAAGATGATCAGCCATAGTCTTGTTACCAGATGTTTGTCCATGGGAAAAACATACTACGCACTGATCCAGGTAGTGTAGTATCCAACAACAGGTCAAAAAAATGAACAACGAAGACTACATATTACAGGCTGTCTGTGGTAATTCTCACAGGACCTTTTCTTACTTACCTTACCAATGTGGAACGTGTTTGCGATTGCATTCCTTTGTTTCTTTTGAAAAAATGTTAATAGTGGTTTTGAAATATAAGGAGCATCGCTCCACAGTGCTTTGATTTATCAATTACAGTATCAATATCATCGTCATCTTTGCCATTTAAAAAAATGAGTTTTAAAATGTTTTCTTTGTTTTTTTAAATGATTAAGATTTTTTATAAAGCTGTTTACAAATCCACTGTTTTACTTAACTATTAATTATTAAATTAAATATTCAAAAATAATCTATCATTTGCATACGTTTGCTGACTACCGGTTTGTCGGCGCACTTGTCGGTGTCACAAACTCTACAGCGGGTCGTGCCGTCGGATCCCGTAACGTAATTCTTCTGTCGGCACTCAGGGCGGATGTAAATGAATGGACAACCCGTGAGAGGGCACACCTGGGAATCGGCGCTTCCTGAAAGAATCAATATTAATTTAAAAGAAGAATCACTGTCAACTGGTAATGCGACAGGAAAATCTTATCGGCAAGGAATGGGTTCAAATGCAATATACGGCATACTAAAGTCGTTCATGAAAATCGGAAGAATAAATGAGTTAAGAAAATGAGAATCGTTGACGTACGTTTGCTGACTAGCGGTGTCTCGTCAACACACTTGTCGGTGTCACACACTCTACATTTCGTTTTGCCGTCCAGACCCGTGATGTAGTTCTTCTGTCGGCACTCGGGACGGATGTAAATAAAAGGACAGCCGATTTGGGGGCACACCTGAGAATCGGCGCTTCCTGGAATAAAAACAGGTTTTATTCGAAAAGGAAAATCGATATCACCATTACCTGGTTACGCAGTTGGAAAGGTTCCCGTATGCCAATATCTCGAGCTCATACGCAGGAAGCGATATACCAAAGTCAGAATAAAATGATTAAATAATAATAATAAAAATAGTAATAATAATAATCGTTGGCGTACTTTTGCTTACTACCGGTATATCGTCAACACACTTGTCGGTGTCACAGACCCTACAACGGGTCCTGCCGTCGGATCCAGTGACGTAATTCTTTTGTCGGCACTCAGGGCGGATGTAGATGAAAGGACAACCCGTGAGAGGGCACACCTGGGAATCGGCGCTTCCTGTGGAATAAAATGCGACCATTGTCACCACAAAATAAGTTAACTTTGTTCATGACAGTCAGAGCAATCGCCGCGGTGTTTATCCACATAATCATTGCCACTTAAATCTCATATCACCGTTATATAGTCGTAGGACAACGTCGTTGTCAAAACTGTGTAAAATCATTTTGGTCGTGACCATTATAATCGTCATAGTCGGTGTCACTTTAATCGTCACTATCGTATACATGAGCTTTGTCGTACTCGTAGTCTGCTAAATTGTCAAAGTCGTGGTCACCATGTTCGTCAAAATCTTTTAAAACCTTCATCATCATTATTGTGGCCATTCTCTGCCAGTTGATCGTAGTTATTATCATGATCGTATTCACTGTAATTGTCGGGGTCGTCGTCGTAGTAGTCACCAGAGCGGGCGGCGACGGCGTTATGTGTATTATTGTAGTTGTTGCCATTATTGTCACTAGAACAATTATTGTTTTGTCTTATACAGTAAAAGTTGCCCACGTTATCCATTCCTTTCCTATCAACATGGCCTTGATTATTGACAACAGCAACAACAAATTATAAAAAGACACCTCTTTACAGCGCTTTGATTTTTCATTGACATTATCAATATCATGTCATCTTTGCCATTTTAGAAAAGTAATGAGTATAAAAATCGTTTTATTTGTTCGTACGAAGAATAAGAAATTTTTTATAAAGCTATTTACAAATTCACATTTTTACTTAATCATTAATTATTTAATTAAATATTCAACAATAATCAATTATTTGCATACGTTTGCTGACTACCGGTTTGTCGGCGCACTTGTCGGTGTCACAAACTCTACAGCGGGTCGTGCCGTCGGATCCCGTAACGTAATTCTTCTGTCGGCACTCAGGGCGGATGTAAATGAATGGACAACCCGTGAGAGGGCACACCTGGGAATCGGCGCTTCCTGAAAGAATCAATATTTATTTAAAAGAAGAAACACTGTCAACTGGTAATGCGACAGGAAAATCTCATCGGCAAGGAATGGGTTCAAATGCAATACACGGCATACTAAAGTCGTTCATGAAAATCGGAAGAATAAATGAGTTAAGAAAATGAGAATCGTTGACGTACGTTTGCTGACTAGCGGTGTCTCGTCAACACACTTGTCGGTGTCACACACTCTACATTTCGTTTTGCCGTCCAGACCCGTGATGTAGTTCTTCTGTCGGCACTCGGGACGGATGTAGATAAAAGGACAGCCGATTTGGGGGCACACCTGAGAATCGGCGCTTCCTGGAATAAAAACAGGTTGTATTAGAAAAGGAAAATCGATATCACCATTACCTGTTACGCAGTAGAAAAGGTTCGTGTATGCCAATATCTCGAGCTCATAATCAGGACGCGAAATAAAAAAAGCGGATTATTAAAATGATTAAATTATAATAATACTTGACGTTCTTTTGCTAACTTCCGGTGTATCGCCAACACACATGTCGGTGTCATGCACTCTACAACGGGTCGTGCCGTCGACGAAAATATTAGGTCACTCACGTTTCCCAACTGAGGGCGGTTCCTCAACAACTAAACACTTGTCGGTGTCACAGACTCGACAGCGGGTCTTTCCGTCCAGTCCCAATATGTAGTTCTTCTGTCGGCACTCAGGGCGGATAAAGATGGCTGGACAACCAATCTGCGGGCACACTTGATTATCGGCGCTGCCTGTAACAAACAAACAATATCATTACATTGATTATAACAATCATCGTCATTCTCATAATGACCAGTATTGTCATCATCAGCAGCAGCAACAGCAGCGGCAGGCGCGTAGCTGCCTGTATACAGAATACATAGATGCGTTCCCATTGTCCCAAAAAATGAAAACATACAAAGATTATATAAAAATTTATACGAGTATGGGTAAGGTGTAAATTTATTCATCACATTTTATCTGTAGATTTATTATTTACTGACATTTGTTTAGTAACTGGCACAAATCAGAGAGACAGTTCATCACCAAATTATCCTTGGCTTTCCTCTTGCTTTATATCGATACATGACATTTAATTGAAGACATGGTGATAAAAATTACATTCGCATAAAATTAGTGATCGTTTTTTTCTTGTACAAAAATAGCATGGATCAAATTTTTTCGTAAATGGTCATAACCAGAACATTGGCGCTTGTGTTTGAGTCGGAAATAATGAAACATATCATTATTGAATAAAGTTATTGTTTTAATATTTAAATGTCTCTAAAATAATATTTTACATAAAATTTAGTAATATCTTGATACCGAAACCACCCCAGAGGCCACCACGTACATCTTGAAACATATGCTGTTACGGGGAGCATGGCCCCGGACTTTCCTAGCGGCCATGCGTACACATTATGACATGCCTAGCTACACCCCTAATCATCATCATCCTCACTTTTACCAATAGCAAAAGCAACCCCGTCCCACCACCAAACAAAAAAACAAAAAAACAAACATCAAACAAAACAAAACAGAACAAATAAAAACAACACACACAACATCGCAGAAATAAAATCAAAGTGTCCACGGTCATATCAATCATAATTGTGCATTTTTCATACCATTCTTTGTAGATGCATATTTCGTTTATTTATATATATAATTTAGTTTTGCATAACCACGACCAAGGAGGTGCGATATCTTATTTTTATGTGATAATTTATTTCTCACGGCGTCAAACAATGGAAGTATTCTACTTGTACAAGTTAAATGTGTTTCGGCTTGTATGCATTGTCTTACGCACAAAGTTTTACGCACAAAGAGAACATCCAGTCTCGTGCAAAATCAAAGGGCTAAATGTACTGCCGAAGGGCTATTATTCAAATACTTCATTTTAGAATTATACCAATACGTAAATATTATAATTAAGACTTATAAATGCATATTAAACATGTATAAACGTCATCAGTAGATAGAAATATAATTTTAGTCTGTGGGGATATACAACTTGTCCATTTCAAATACTTCACAGAATACCTCTGCATATAGTTTTTGTGTGTTGTTGTTTTGTGCGTTTTTTGTTACATCGCACCGACACAATTACGGTCTTATTGTCGACGTTAATGCTTGGTGGATGAAGACCCCAGACTTGCATCTGGGAAGAACCACCGGCGCTCCGCAGGTTATCAGGAAAACCTCCCCGACCGGGACTCGAACCCAGCACAACCGCCTCTACAATTATTTACGAACGGCTGTGTGGATGATCATCTGATGATGGTGCTTCATTTTGTATTTGAAACAAGATTGTGGTGTGAGATTTACGTGAAATCTTTCAAATACTGCAGACCGCTGGAGGAAGGAAAGACAGAAAAAAGGAAGGAAGGAAGGAAGGTGACAATTAAAAATTATTACCTTTAAAACAGTATTGAAGGACTTTAACAATGTTGTCACGTTTAAGCCCTCCCCGCCACGATCAGAAATACAACTGAACACATTAATTTGTTGAAAACAGATACTTACGTTTACTGAGTAATGGACGCTTGCACCTGTCACTGTCGCACACCCTACATTTGGTCTTCCCGTCAATCCCCAGAACGTAGTTAGCTTTCCGACAATGGTCGGGGATGAAGATGTACGGGCACATAATAGCGGGGCACACCGCGGAATACCGGCTTCCTAAAACAGACATGGTGTATGTTTTATTAACTTATTTTATTATTTTCTTCCACCTAAACTTAACATGTTCATACGAACGACAGTGACGGACAACAATTGAATTAACATGTTATACATATATATGGCGAAAACTATAAAGAAATAATACAGCGTAATAAAGCGATACTTCGTTTCAAACATATGCCATGTGGACAAGATAGAGAAAAATAATTGAGAACTAAATATGCCACTATTTGATTATAAGTGATATAAATGTAATAAAATATAATGGTCATAAAAAGGGAAAACCTACGTTTGCTGACCACCACTACTTCCTGTGTGCAGTTATTAGAGTCACATGACCGACATTGGGTTTCACCGTCAATGCCGATGAAAAAGTTCTGCTGTCGGCACTCGTCGGGAATGACGTCATCCTCGGGGCAGGATATCATCGGACACGGATGAGGCTTCCATTCTTCGTCTGTAGTAGAGTGAACATATGACGGATATATTGATATATGTGTGTTGTTATTGTTGTTGTTGCTGCTGTTGTTGTTGTATTTTTGTTGTTGTTTTTTTGTATTTGTAAAACTCCTCAACGATCCGTTATACGGTCATTATAGTGACGTTGTTTAGCTTATACCAGTTTCAAAAAACTACCATATATATATATATGTATATATGGAACGATCGGCGTTTTTGCCAGGATTCAACCCCCTTGGCAGTAAATGTGCATTGGTTGTATTAAAATAACAGTAAATATAAAAAATGTTAGCCAGAAAAAGACAGATGATCTGAAGGGAAATAGATATTTAGGTCGGCATGGATTCGATTTAAAATTTAACGTACGATTCTTAAGTTTGGTAAGTTTTGCATATAACTATGAAGATATGTTATGTCAAACATATCAATATGAAAAACAAACAAAAGGTATGATGTCAAGAAATATCGAAATGTTTTAAAAGAGTAGGTTACGTTTTTGTTTTGCCGTTTAAACCTAAAGAGCAGGAAAATCACATAGATAACGAGTATTGTTGGAAAGTTCACATTAAATCTTTATGTCCTTTAAGTAAAAAGAGAAAAAATATAACAAATGATTTTCAGTATTACTAATTATTGCAATATTGACATAAAACACGCTGTCGGGAGAGAAACGCGATATATAAGTTTCAGTACGCTTATTTTTTACAAATGTTTAACATTCAAAATAAATTACACAAAAGTCTCCACACCATTCTTTTTGGTTTAGAAATAAAACAAAAAACTTACTCTCAAAAACATGAAAACATGAAAAAACTACCTTCGGCGGTGGAAAATCCCACCATCGCCGCAGCAACAAGGAACACGCCAATAACAATACGCATACTTTCAGATGATTCTACCCTCCTTGTTTGAACTTCACCAATATAACACTAGCGGGAATGCACATCGCGTCAAGCATGTATTTATATACATTTGTAACTGACCAGCACGTCTGTTGCACGTGGCGCAAATAGGGCAATCACGTCTGCCACGTCTAAATGTATAACATGAAACCATTCATTCCAACCGGTTTGACAGACTGCCAGCCGTATCTGGGTGAATATTTAACTATGGGCACATTTCTTTCTATAGTGAATAGGCCTATTTGAATGGTATCTTTAAGTTTTCACACTAAAATGTTATTGCTGTGACTTATGTACTATTTTGTAAATAAAACAAACAAAACTTTATTTCAAAATATGTATTTACACTTTTATTCAGAGATCAAAATAATACTGTCCTTAACAAATAAGTGTAGCGACAAAGTTGTCCAAACCCGCACATTGTAAACTTCGTGATTTTTTATTTTGTATCTGTTACTATTTAATCAACAATTTAAATCAATAAAGCTAAAACATAAACTATAACAAAAAATATATCCTGCTATGAAACTAAAAAGAATTCAAACTGTATTAGATGTTTGGCGGCAAAGCACTGTCCAAAATTCTTAAGTCCGCACCGTTACAATGCCATTTCCAGTCACAAAGGTCACTAAGTTTGAAAAATATTGAATTATTTCTTCGCGCGCTAAAAACTTTTGTAATGTCATAATACTTTTCAATGGAGGAAGATCAATGTGCATGTGACTTTATCCAGATAAAACATCACGTAGGTGGCAAATTACAAAGGTTATGTTTGTTGTGTGTCCATACCGTTTCTGCCGGCATATTAATGTATTTAAATATGTGTTATTTGTAACAATGTATATCGGTAATTAGTGTTGTCGATGTGTAAACAAGGGTGCTCTTTGACTGTTTTCATTAAAATGTCTATACCGTTACAGTCCACTCCGTGCGTATGGAAACTGTAACGGTGCGGATGCAGCTATAACGATTTGGACAATTAATAAAAAATTGCTTAATGCTTTCTAAATGCCGAGCAGATAGTTGCCGTCTTGTATGCCCATTTGTATGTTTGTAAATCTGTCTGTCAGTCCGTCATTCCTTTGCCCTGATTATAACTCAAAAACTATACAAGCCGTAGCATAACTAAAAAACTATAAAACTATGAACATGAAACTTTATTGGTACATGTATGTATATTGATGAGGAAAAATGCAGTGCACGAAAACCAATACGTTCGTCTGCTCATTTTATGAGTTATCACCCTTTGTTGTTTTTTGTTGTTGTTTCATACTTAACTTTTGTGACAAGCAGCTGTCGGAGAGACATACCTGTCTTCGACAGTACTTGTTTTAAGAGTATTTACAGAAAAATCTTTATGTCACATAAACTGATACATATCAACATACATATTAAATATACACTCTAGATAATAGAGCCAATTCACTTTCAGATTAACAAAGTCCTACCGACCAAGAGCAAAGTTAAATATGGGTTTATCAAGCGCAGAACGCATGCGGAAATATCGAGTCAATGAAAGATGATACAGTCAAGTATGACAATAATCTAAGAAAAGAACGAGAGAGATAAAAAAAACGCAAGAAAGACCACACTGACTGAGCCTGACAGTGTTGTGCCACTGGAAATGGTAAGCACTAGCCTATGTAGTCAAAGCGCAAGTGAGAAAGTTCAGTTTTCGCCAGTCACAATTGAATTACTTGATGGAACTTTAGTTGGCAAGTGGGCAGTAGATTTGTAATGATAATTTACCTTATCCAGGTATTATCCCAGACATCGACACAAGTTCGATTCAGGTAACGGTACTGCACAAGATTGGCGAAAACAGATTATTTTGGTCGTTAATTGTTGATGAAATATGGTATAAGGTACTAGAAAAGGTTGCTCACAATTATCCCAGAATTGCAGTGGGTAACAAAAAGATACTTGCAAATAAGACCAGATGCATGGCAGGTGATTAAAGAGTTGCTCAGTTTGGATTAGTTAAATAATCTAATACTTCGCCGTGTTTCTAAGGAGTTCTTGATTTATTGGCCACAAAATTAGAAACTAGGAATGGTTATGCATTCGTGCTTGAATGACAATTTGGAAATAACTGTTAGTCGAAGCATGCATACATGTTAACTGTTACGTTATTCAGTTGTTTAATACTTTAATCTTAGCTTATCTTGGAGATAATTTGCAATTCTTTTTTTCAATGATACAATGCTGAACGAGCTATATAGAACGACAAAATGAATTGTTACTTTTGGTCTCTATAAAGATTGTGAACAAGGTATCTATGAAAAGGTCGTGCTGTCGTTAGGATGGGAACATCAAAAGTGTCACTATGCTTTTCATTCACTGTTTAGATGTTAAGAGTTCGATGGTCTTGTATATCTTGAACATGCATCGTGTGTGCATATAAGATATATACTTAATGGTGACATTATATAATGAATAGAAATGATGGGGCAAAATTGTATGCACATTAATTATGTTTAAACTTATTTGTGTTAAGTTAATACAACCTCTTCTGGCGTGTATCATAATTGAATGGTTATATAGATACTAGTGGGTTGTTTTTTTTTTTCATTAAATAAAAAAAATCTAGTACAGCACGATAAACTGTGCACTTAAAACCAAAGTTTAAGCTTTGGTAACCAACTAAACATGCATTGTCTTCTCCGTTCATAAAATTTCAGATCACGGATTTGTTTTAAATGGCACTTTAAAAATACAATTAGGATTAGAATGTTCTACCATTTTATAATGTTTCACGAATGGAAAAAAGCAGTCTAGACTCTTGTATCTCTAACGATCATGCGTAACGTTAGTAGACATTTTTACAGTTACATTTATTCCATCGTTGCCATAGCAACGAAAATACATGGAAAACAGCGCTGCTGAAATCCAATCTCGCTTGATCATGTTATGCTTTGTCATCTATAATAAAAATGTAACAAGTGAGTGATGTAAATCACAGGAAATAAAAATATCCAAAAAGTACCGTAGTTATATTTCCCACCTACGCAGTTTTGTCATTCTCAAAAATGTATCAGTATTGTTTATGAACAGCTGCCTGAACCATAGGCGAACTTCACGGTTCAACAAGTCTGGTTAATCTTTTTTTTAACCAGACTCTTTGTTAAGTACATGTAGTACACATGCTCTACGCATTAAGTCGATCCGTTGACGTCATCACAAATAACTCTTTGTTTTGTTGTTCTCTTTTTTTTCTCTTTTTTTAAGCATGCATAGCACATCAATAAATTTCATTTCTCCCAACTGGAACTTGGTCTTCTAAAACCAAACAGCTGCGAATTCGGTAAAATTGTAATGCATGCTAACTTGCTAAATATCGGAATAGTCGGTTCTTTTTTTCTAAGAAAGATCTCACAGCACAACTGCGATTTCCTGTTATTGCATGCTATACTATTGTCGCCATAAACCATTCCATTAGGAGCCACCGCTCTCCAAAGCAGCGCCAATAATAAGTACGAAGATCAGGGGCGGATCCAGAAAATGTTGGCGCGTTGGGGGGGGGGGGGGAGGGGAGGGGTATAAATCGAGATCCCTTCAACTTTATTGCAATTGGTACTAGATATATACATAGAAAGGGACCCTAACTTCAACGTATGCAGTCAACAAACTTTACTTTAAAAGGTTAGTATTTTAAGCTTATACGTATGTGTTTTCGCAACTCTACTGTTGTACCTGGTTGGTGGGGGTGCACCACCTTCACCCCCCCCCCCCTCACTCCCCCCCCCCCCCCTCCCGACGAAGATTGCTATGCGTGATTTGGGCAGTAGTAATCTTATATATCTAAACATAGATATGTAGGCTACTTCTAGAGTTATAATACATATTAGTTACTTAACACTGTATAGTCATGTTTCTGCGTACACATACTAGTATGTATAACATTAGAACATATCAGATATAATGCAATCGGAACACCTCTCGGATGTATGTAGGTAGTCGGATCACCTCGGCCATTTATCTAAATGGGACTTCTTTTGAGACAGACGTCAAAAGAAAGATGGCAGCTCGGGTGACAGCTCACTACAGTACGATGCCAGTAAAACTTCAATTAGTGACGGCTTCAAATATAAATCATCCGATTTTAATTTGCCCAGCGCAGCAGACACGCAGCTGTCAAACGATGGCCGTGTTTATGTTTTGTGCGAACTACTTACGCATGTTCTTCTTCCGACTTCCGGCGAACAAAACGATCGTGATTTCATTAAGTATTATTGCACCAGATACATCCGAGGGCAAACTCCGCACAGGGTTTACGACATCGCTACGCTCGCTTAAAACCACTGCCATCATACAAAATCACGTGACGATAGTCAGATTAGCTATGACTTCGTTGCCTGCCAACAGAGACTGCAGACACTCGATCTGTTTGGGTTTCGCTTTTATGGAGGAGTCAAACTCCGTTATTACTTTGTGAATTTTTTCAACAGTATCCATTAATTGTTTACATTGAACCGGTGTAACACTGAAATTTCGCCCTCGGAAATGGCCGAGTTGTTACGATTGTAGTGATAAATACATTCTTTTTTTTTTTCTTTATCGTTAGAATTTGTTTTTTCATCCACTATTTGTCGTTTTTCTAACATACACATTCATTCCGATTGTCATTTTACTGAACAAAAATTAAAAGTAAAAAAAATCAAATCCTTCCAGATCTGGAAGGATTTCTGTGTGGTGGCAGAGATTCTCCTTACTGAAAGGGGGAGATCACTGCGTTGGAGATTGATCCGAGGGATGATTGTCCCGAGGACGGAATTGCCCGAGGAGTTCCGATTGAGATATAATGGTAACAGATACATGTTATTGCTAATTGCTATTAATAACATCCAGAATGTCACAAAATCCTGTTCGCCACGCCATCTGTAACAGGCAATATATTTTCCCGCCAACATAATTTCAGGCTGTTTTTTCCGCCAAACATATACTGCAACAACAGTCGTAAATGTCAGGTAATTTTTTAACTGGCTGCATTCGGTGACATTGTACCAAAATATGTATACATGTCGGTGGAATGTTAATTGTGTGAGTATAGACAGAAGTCCAGCCTGGCAGCTATAAAGCTCTGAGAGGATATTAAAGGTGGACACCGGCAGTTTGCCTTCATCAAATACATGTAACAATATCTTACCACTGCTTTGATGATCGATATCGACGTCAGAGCGGATAACCCGGATGATGATATAAGTTGATCTTGAAAGTAGATAGTCACGTGGTTTAGATAGTTTCCATGTGATGTCATCGATACTGATAAGGCAGTTTAAGGCAGCCATCTTTGTGGGCAGAAGCTAATGCAGTCCGAAATCGGGAAATATGTGCTGTATTAAACTTACCACTGGGTTTTTATTTTTCAGTCTATTTTACTGAATTTGATATCAAATTAAACAGCTTTTATAAAGTATTTTAAATATCAAAACTATATTCTGATAGTTTAAAAGGTTAAAGAAATACAGCCGAAAATGATACACTGTTCATTTTGTTTTAAGTATGAGCAAATAGTTTTATTTATTTCTGTGTATTAATTCTGTGTGCATTTATCAATTGTAAAAATATTGTATTCTAAAAATATGAGTTTCAAGAGCTTTCCAATGGTGTATAGCTTTTAATTTTCGGGCCACAAATGAAGAAATTACAAGAAAATAAAATTTACCCTTCTATACAATTCATATGAAAATGCCTTGAAGTTAACCATCAAAGATGGCTGTCAAGATAAGGGATGTTCGCTGATGTGGAAACTATCTTTTCTTAGTTTAAAAATAGCTATCTCTGCAGCATGGCTCAGACAGGAAATACATGTTTGTAATGACGATGTAATAGACAGGCAGGTAAAGGGAGAGTCCTACATTGTTTATAATAGTTTGTTTTATAATTAAGCTGGATCTATCAGTTCTTTAGATTATGAAGGTCTTTTCTCAATAGAAAAAGGTTGTCAAATCACAAAATTAAATACTCACAGAGTTGAAATTACAAAATTACAATTACTGTGTTTATCCCAAATCTATTTTCTTTATTAATTAAGCTTTAAATTTTTAAACCGCACCAAAGACGGTAACAGGTAACTGTTGTTGTTTGTGTGTGTCTTATGTCTCTGTGTTTTTGTCACTATATTAATTCTTACAGGACTTTATTTATTTTCCTTGCAAAGGTAAATCGATTTAAAATATAACAAGTTCGATATCTGGACATTGATTTAATCGCAATGGCAGTTTTATTTTATATTTACGTAAAGAGTGAGACTAAAGTATTTTTATGAATACATGTAAATGAACAACAAACGATTTATTTTTAATAAAGGCTACTGTCATGGAGAGAACAGAGTCTATCCGGGAAACATTTAACGCTTCCGATAAATAACTCATATAATCTACCAGTGTCGTCGTTTATACATGTTTTGAGCTGTAGTTAAATGAATAACGCGACATAAATGTAGAATTTAAAACCAGCAAACTCAACATCAGCCAGCATTTTGTAATTAACCCATTCCGCTGATTTGATGGCTATTTCAAGATCCTTTGGGCTAAAAAGGAGTCGACCTTGCTGAAGATCGACTTCCGGCAAAAATTGTTTTCATTGCCTACGAAATATTTGCAAGTTTACTGCCGATATTCCGGTTTATCTTAATAGACACTGCATAAACATCTGGTCTCACCTCACAGACTGAAGAGTATGGACTACATTTGTCTTTATTTCATATGAAATACATCGATTGAATAGCGTTGTATTTACAATTAGAAAGTTTGGATTTTATTCATGAATGCATCTTACTTTTATGGTGAAAGTTTGAATGGTTGTATATACGGAAATAAGTTAATGAAATATGGGCTGCATCCTTTTCCTTCAGATTGTCTGACCAGTGAATGCAAGACAATTTACTAAACAAACTTTTCATGGTGGCAGGTTTACGTAAGTATGCAATTTCAACCAAAGACAAGGAATATACACTAAATAATTGTAAAAGAGGGTGCTACTTTTACAATAAACTTCATTGAGGTGTAAAAAAATAAACAAAAAGATGTCCTTGTCAGAATCAGTAAAAGATAATGCTGCAAAAGACATTGTTGTGAATATGCACTCCTGAAATCTGTCTGACAGTAGATCAGTTGGTGGAGCACCTGACTCCAGAGGAGGCTATTGTGGGCTCAAAATCCTATCCTGGGTATAATGGTTAATGAATCTTGGTTTACAATAAAGACAATGTGTAGGTTGGCCACCAGTTATGAGCAGTTGCAGGCAAGAAAATAGTTGTTCTGTCCAGACTGATGATGTTGATCTTCAAAAGGTCAAGAAAGGGAGGAGAGTGGTGAATATGGACTTTTCAGAGCTAACTAACTTAGTTGATAAAGTGCACTCCTCTGGAGGAGTTCATGGATTCAAACCCCATCCTGTGTAAAATGGTTATTGCACCTTGTTTCATAACAACAAAATTTACCACTCTCTTAGAAGAACTAATGGCAGGTTGAGATGAAGAGAAGCTGCACAACAAAGCAGTGCTTGACTTCTCTTAGGACTTAAATCTTGTGTCTTATTTAAATACCAAGCTGAGTTCAAATACAACAGAGTTGAAAGCAGTACCCTTGGTTTTATAAAGAGAACACAAAGATTTTTAGTTTAATGCAAAACATCACATGCTAAATCAGTACAGAGCAACATCTACAAGTCAAGTCAGTATTTCTTTATTGTCGCATATACATACATGTTACAACTAATGTAATTATTGGTGGTGGAAAACCGCAGACTTACATCTGGGTTGAACCACTGGCGCACAGATGGTTGCTGGTTGCTAGAAAGCCTCCCCATATGAAGTTCTTGCTAAAACCCGGACTCAAACCCATGCAGTGAGGTGCTGATGAGTTACAAAACTCTATTCATTCTTTTTAGGTGAGCAGACAAGATGTTGGTGCCAATCTTCACCCTCAACCTGAAGCATAAAGTCAATGCTCATATGGTGACCATTGGCAAATATGACGGACAACATTCTTCTCTTACATTTGCTACCACAGCTGGAAAGGTTTGTCTATATATTTTCAAATAGGCTCAATAAAACAATAGATGTTTGTGTCCTTAATTTGCATGATTGTCTACAACCAATGACTATTGGTAAGATTTTAATGACATCTTCAATGGTAAGAGATAGCGTTAATCAGTATTTACGGATTCTGACTTTTCAATTTTATATGAACTTTTTTTTTATCCAATTGGGATATCTGCTAAATTTAGACTTTGAACCTGATTGACAAAATTAATCAGTGTCAGAGTTATGTACCCAGTTATCATTATTCAACACTATTTACTAATTCAAAAAACAGTCATCATACTGTTATTTATCCAGGTGTTTGTTGCCAAGAGATACCAAACACTGTGTGGCTTGTTCTAAAAATAGCTAACCATGCTGCATATGCATAGATAGGATTTACCCTACTGAATTCGTGTTTGTGATGTGACAAGGCAACCTCTACACAAAGATCTTCTCCAAGCAGATTTTACCTAAACTTCATCACTGAACAATTGCTTGTTTACTTTTTCTTTTATGCCTTGTATTGTTTGCATTCCACCTTTAAATAAGGAAAGATGTTAAAGAAAATATCATACAAACATTTTGTTATATTCTATTAATGTGAGACTTCGATAAACACTTGTCTGTCAGTCTGATTGTCTAAAGACAGTGCAGCTTCAAGATTATCACTGGCTCTGACATGTTTTTGCAGGTGTTGATCCACAATCCTCACAATAAAACTCAGCAAGGTCGAATCCTTAACTCAGAAGGTGACATTGCTCTACTCAGCATCAACCAGCAGGTGGCATCAGTGTGTGCAGGTCAACTTGACCCCCTGGTCAACAATGATGTCCTGGCTGTAGGAACCATGACTAACCTAATGGTGTACGATGTTGACAAAAATACAGACCTCTTCTATAAAGACGTAAGCTGATCTATTGTTTGTGTAGAAAAAATATTCATTGTGATTTCTTTAAGGTAATATTATGCTGTGAATGCTAACATGCAAGTAATAGGTGTATACAGACTGTGAGACATATAATAGTTGGAGTTCTGTAAGATGTGATAAATACTTTTGTTTCACTGCCCAAATGATACAAAAAAAAAGTTTAGAAGTTAATTTCTTCAGCTACTTGTGTATATTATTTGTAGATTGTTCAGTCCCATATTCAATTTATAAGTGATTTTAAATTACTTGTGACCATTATTATGTTATGCAAAAAGCAAATTAAGTTACCATAATTGTTGTTTTTACATTTTATTGTCACTCATTAATGTCTGTTTCACAGCACATGTTTTAAGTAATTAAATATGCAGTTATAAATTAAATCTATTTTTAAATTCAAGTGACTCTTTTATCCTTGCTACAGTGAACTTGATGTTTTAAAACAAAGAATGTTGTCTTTTTTATCTCTGACAGACTCCAGATGGGTCAAATGCAGTAGTGATAGGTCTCCTTGGAGGACTAGACAAACATATGGTGATAGCTGGTGGTAACTGTTCCATACAGGGATATGATGTTGATGGAGAGGAATCTTTCTGGACTGTAAGCAGAAATTGGTTTGCCTTGCATGTTAAAGAACATAGATATTTCACAATGTCCTTAATCTTTGAGAATTTACAGGACCTTGTAACAACTAACAGAAAATTTCAGGTTGTGACTATTCAAATACATAATAGATATACATAATTAGATTTATAAATATAACTCATTTTTTCTGTCTTGTAACAACAAAAAATACAGTTAAGTCTTCCACACACTATGAGTCTATATTTTAACTTTTCAGCTGATTCAGGATGTGAGATTTTATTCCATTAAACTACACCAAAGTAAACTGCAAGATAACATGTTTTTTGCCAGATATCCTGAAATAATTGACACTTCTTTGGACCATGAGAACTTTTTTCTGGAACATTCAGAGATCTTGCATATTTACCATGTACAGGTTTAAAAAAAAGTTATTTTGTTTGCATTTTTTTAAAGGCATTAGGTTTAAGGATGCTACATACAGAAGACTTTTAAAAAAAGTCTTAAAGCAAAATTGTACTTTTATAGTTATCTTGCTAATGTTTAGCTTGGAATATTTTAGGAGAGGCTGGCACAGAGTCAGGATATTGTGATATCATGTAAAATGTTTGTGGCATGCTATCATATCAAAGTCAATTGTCTACTTGCTTCAAACAAACATCATAACTATTTACATAGCCTCAAAGCAAATCAGTTCACGATCCATTCTTTGAGAGAACTTTCATCTGGGGAGGTTTGTAATGTGGTGCTTCTCTGGTTCTGCCAAGACATGATATTTGTTTGATGTAATATTTCTTTTTACATTTCATTGACACAATTATGGTCATATTGGTAATGTCCATCTTATTGGTTGAAAAAGATCCCACACTTAAGTCTGTGTAGAACCACTGGTGCACTGCAGTTGAGGTAATAATAGCAGTACTTTGCTAATGTGGCTATAATTGTGTAGGTGTAGTATATCTTGAATCCAAATTAAATATATTTCTTCTGGTTTTTCCAGGTAACTGGTGACAATGTCTGTTCCCTGGCTATGATGGATTTCACAGGCAATGGACAACAGGAGGTAAGTATGTCATAAAGATGTAATTACCATTACTAAGAAAATAGATTTTAGTTTTGCTTAATATATGCACAGAGTAATGCACAGTGTTACATTCAGATGAGGAGTAATCTAATCGCAAGGGTTGTAGACCTGAGTCATAAATTATAAAGCATCTCAGATACACCATCAGGGCTGGAAAAATACGCTAGCCCGACGTCCCGGACTAGTCATTAAATAGACGACCGGACAAGTGACAATACACAGCGGTACCTAATTAGTGATGCAACCAATCAAGCTATCGCCTGGGGCGTTTTATCAACACCACGTAATGGCTTCGCATAGACAATTCATACGCATCCCAAAACAGCCAATCACAACGCGCGATACATCAACGCTTAACATGATCGGCCAATCAATGTGTAGGTGACAAATAACGGCATTAATACTGCATATTGAAGTACATGTGATAAGTGATAATTGATTCGCGAACTTTTTAAACTCGGCACGCAAAGAGTAAAGGGATTAGAACCAGGTAAGTCTCAGTTTGATGATCTTTACTTTCATTGTCATATTTGAATACAATAGCCTAATTAAACAATACTCGATGCCAATAAAGGTGGGTATAAGGTATATCTTGGTACGAGATTGAAGATTATTTTAATTTTAATCCATCGTCAAGTCTGTGCACAACGCAGTAGTAAAATATGCAGCCATGACAGTCTTCGAATGTTGATGGCTATTAAACACCACGGCCCATCCCTGGAAAACTTTGAAGCAGATCATGCCATTGACTTCTGGTTAGGAAGTGGGAAAAGTACACGACATGTGGGAGTCATTCAAAGCATGGTGTAAATAACTAAAACCATTCAAAGAACTACACGAAGCTTTGTTATCAACAAGTTAAGCACTTACAGCAAGACGAATTTAAAAAAAATGTTATTTACATTTACCGTTTTTAAGAAAATACCATATGTGCCTTTGATATTTTTCAAATTGCAATTGACAGATTCAGTTGTTAAAAAAGCAAAACTTTCATGCCTTACCATGGTGTAATGTCAGAATACTGTAAATATGTTATGGAGACAAAGTAGTTGTATAAGTGAGTAACATAAAGTGTACAAGTGTATTGGCCCAACATTTACGTGTCAGGGTCAGGATGATTAAAATTTGACATTGTTACAAAAACAATGTACACGTAATGTATTTTCTTTATAAAATCAGGACATTGCAAGAGCTATTTAATCAGTTGTAACTTATTTATTCTTTACTTTTGTGTTAGATTATATGCTGTTTTACAGACAAAAATAAAACAAAAACTTGTTTATACCTTGTTTGTTAGTTATATATATGACAAATTAGTGTCCATTTATTGAAAATGATGCACATTTTCGGACAAGTCATCTTTGTCCTGGTTACTAGTCCGGGAGTAGTCATGAAAAAGAAATTTTTTCCAGCCCTGACCATGTATTTTAATCCTTTCATTCATAGTTCATCTATAATTTTGAAAATTCACCTGATTGTTGTTTTTCTTTAAAAGAGGTAAAAGGATTGTAATCAATGTATGTTCAACTTGTAATAATAGATTTAACACCTGTAAACAGTCTTCACATAAACCCTTAGTCATGCAGATTCTGCTAATGATTATGAATGGTTTATAATGGCATAAAATGACACATACATGCAGAAAAGGGATAATGCAATATATTGAGCAGAATCAAAATTTATTTCCATTCCTACACATTAACTTGATTATAAAAGTATAAAAAGATGTAAATATGTCTTCTTTTTTTTACTGGACTTGGTAGCGCAGTCGGTAGAGCGTCAACTTCAGGTACCGTAGGCCCACGGGTTCGACCCAGGCTGTGAATACCAAAGTCATAAAAAAATGGTATTGTTATAGCTCCCTTGCTAATGCTCAAGCAAATATGGGTAGCTCCACGACTTGTTGGCCCAGTGTCATGATAATGTGACTGGGTGTGGCATCATGTTATGTGTTCTTGGCATGCTATACAAGATGAAGGCAGCACTGTATCTGCTTCAAGTGGACACTGTCATCAGACAGGCGCGTATCTGCCATTGCACATTTCACACATTTGCATAATCTCCATTCGAAAAAATAGAAAATCTAAAAGTATCAAAAACACTTCATCAAATTAAAGTCAATCATTTCTGTAGTTTCTATGTTATAAATATCTGAAAATAGATGAAAACTCGTTTATGTATAGTGATTCTTCTGCTGTTTTGTATGTATTAAGGAGCTTGTTTTCTTTTAGCTTGTTGTTGGATCAGAAGATTTTGACATCCGTGTCTTCAAGGAGGATGAAATCATTGCTGAAATGACAGAGACAGAGGTAAGTGACAGAAGGGTTAGTTAGAATCCATTGTCAACAGGTTAAGAAGAAGGTTTTTAAGTCAGAGGATCTCATGATTGAAACCCCACAACTGATCTTGTAGACTGTCAGGAGGGGTAAACAAAAGTTGAAAGAACTTGTTTACCAATCACTTATAAGACAAATAGATGGGCATGTCTCTACCAAACAATGATGCAAAATGTACACATCTCTACCAAGATTTCCAATAGCAAACTTCCAATCCATCAATTAACACTAACAGCTGTTTATCATTGAAAGTAATTGTTTTGTTTTAATGTTTATCAGCTTTATGATCAAGAATGAAAAGTATATGTGAGGTAAATAGTCTACTATACCAAGCACACCAACTGATCATGAAGGTTAATTTCCAACATATGACTTTAAGACTGATAGTATCCGTATATGACTATAAAATCTATTTTTCTTACTATGTACTGATCAAATTAGCATGACTTAACAGATTACTCATTAGAATCAATGCTTGTATTTCCCAGGCAATCACATGTCTGTGCCCCATGGAGAACACCAAATTTGGGTACGCCCTAGCTAATGGTACTGTGGGTGTGTATGACAGGTCTTCAAGGTACTGGAGAATCAAGGTGAGTCAATTATACTCTGCAATTGATACAGCGTTGGCTCTGAGTATGAGTTTGATCTGGGACATTACATACAAGAGTTGTTAAAAATGTTAGTGGTATAGCTCCATTGCTAATGCTCAAGCAAATATACGGGTAGTTCTGTGACTGGTTGGCCCGGTGTCAGTGACTAGGTGCGATATTATGCCAGTTGTTCATGGCATGCTTTACACAGTGAGGGGAGTACTACATCTGCTTCAAGTGAATACTTTCTCCAAATGAATGAAATTTGTTGGTGGGATGATAAACCCAACAAACAAACAATTATGATAAAGCCATAATAACTAAATTCAATAGCTGTTTACATGGAAAAAAAAAAGGAATAGAAAATATGTAATGAAATAATATAAAAAGGATGTTTTTATAGGATTCATTCCCAGGACCTGTTGATAGTGCAGTGTTCTACTGATGTCGTCATTGTGTCTTGTAACATGCTTGTACTGTATAGTTTTATTATGCATTGTGGCCAGTACAGTGTAAACATTCAGATTTCAACATCTATGATGTTATTATTTTCAAGGGTTTCAACTAGCATTTATCAGTTCATTTAATTTAATATCAGGCTCAATTAGTTTTTTATAATATTTTTGTGCAAAATTCAATGGGTTTTTTTCTGAAGATGTTATGACTTTTACTCTTAACCTGCTACGCACAAATTTATAAGATACAACAGATTGTGTAGATCCAGATCAGCTAGCTCTTGTAAGGCCCATGAAGTATCCAGCATGGCCCCAGATGCCTCATGTATCAATTTTCAAGGGTTTTAAGTTTGTAACACTATCAAACTTCAGTCTAAGAACCAGGCTGTGACCATCAACAGTTATGATCTGGACTCTGACGGTGTGCCTGAACTTATTACTGGCTGGAGTAATGGCAAGGTCAGTATAGCAATTGTTTATATTTTTATCGTTTTCCTTTTTTGAAGTGTCACGTCATGAGGCATGTCATGAGGCATGTCACTAGGCATGTCATGAGGCATGTCATGATGATATTGCAGTGTCTGCATTTTAAGGACCTTTTCTCAAGAAGACTGAAGATATTTAATTTAGTCTTAAAATAAGTTTTTCACTTTCAAAAAGTGGAGCCTATTTCTTTAGGACTGGACCTGGTAACGCAGTTGATGGAGCGTTGGTTCCAGGTACAAGAGGCCCTGGGTTCGATCCCGGGCCATAACATACTATAGTCGTTAAAAATTGTAGTGGTATAGCTCCCTTGCTAATGCTCAAGCAAATAGAAGGGTAATTTCATGATTGGTTGCCCCAGTGTCAGGATAATGTGACTGGGTGTGGTATGCCAGGTGTTCACTGCATGTCATACACAGTGAAGGCAGCACTATATCTGCTTCAAGTGGATACCATCACCAGATAACTGAACTACTGTTGGTGGGACTATAAACCCAATAAATTTCATTAAGGGAGGTAACTCCAAAATTAAATAAGTTATTCCACATTTTTTACTTAGAACTTTCTGTGTCAGTTAAGGTTTTTGTTAAACCTAATAACAGCTGACATTATACTATCCAACACTGAGAAAAGTAGAGCATGGTATCTACAGACAGCTCTTGTTGTACTTTTGTAGCTTGTTTTAGGATTTAGACTGACTAGAAAATTGATGCTACATTAATGGATAAGCTATTGTACTTACCCCGGAATTTTTGACGATGTTACTATTTGCCTTCCTCATCTTACTGGCTTGACTTCTTACTGTTAACTGACCATATACTCTGAGTACAAGAACTCATCTATTATCATAACTACATTTACTAAATTGATGAATCAAGAGCAGAGAAAATGCATTGGTCATAGCCCATGACGGTTGTCTACCTTATTTTCAGATTGATGCACGGAGTGATAGAACTGGGGAGGTAATCTTCAAGGACAATTTCAACCATGCGGTGGCTGGAGTAGTGAAGGTAGCAGCATTTTCTTCTTCTCTGTTTACAGTCATATTCTGGGATATACCCAGGGCTGCCATGTCATCCAAAATGACTAAGCTCCAACTAAGCTTTCTCTGTCACCATACTGCCCTGGAGCCACTGATGTACATTTAATGCACTGTGTGTTGTTATCTTTGTAATGTTATTTTTAACAATCTGTAACCATAGTAGGTCACCTACATTATTTTAGCTGTTAAACTGGTAAGCAAACATTGATAAAGCCTGGTTACATTCAACTGGTCCAGATCAACAAATGTCTTGAATATCTGTCCCCAAAGTAAGAGATTTGATGATATACAGCATTGTTTTCAATGCTACTATCTATTTCAGGGAGATTACAGGCAAGATGGAGGCCAGCAGTTGATCTGTATTTCTGTTGATGGAGAAGGTATGGGGAAACTATCTACACTTTCTCATACTTACAACTAAGAAGAATATGAAAATGTTACTAAAGTGAGCTTCTGATACAAAGGGCCACTACTACTATCTTAATTTATAAAAGGTATAAAAATGCATATATTGGATATAAATACAGTTAATTGCAGGTAATTGAATAACAGTTAAATGCATATTGTGGTTTATTGAATAAAGTATTCAAACACCAAGTTTTTCTTCTTAACAATTGTTAAAACCTGATGATTATTTGCATAAGGAGTCAGTCCGTTTTCAGTTATAAGCATAATCCGCCGCTGCTCCCCTATCTGCAGAAACTCACAAACTAGTTTATCTCTGGAACAACTTTAAAACAGTTGCAATGGTACACCTATATTGATTTTTGGCTTAACGCATAATCCGGTTATTTGCATAAATCTGTCAGGGAAATGATTTCTTTTAAATAAGCAGAATCAACTGTATTCAATATTAGAAACCCCAAATCTTAAAAGAAATTTTATATTTTCACTGCCAGTGCGTGGTTACAACACTGCAGCCCCAGAGATGAGAGGTAACCTTATGGACACTAATATGGAACAGGATACGATCCGAGAACTCAGTCAGCGGAAACAGGTACTGCCAAAAAGGATGAAAATCTTGAAATAAAATTATTGTTTTTAACCCTTTTTATGCTGGAAATACCATTTACCTCATAAACATAAAGCAAACTTTAACCTTAAGGTGTTTTCAGCAGGTAGAGAGTTTAAGTGTATTAATGCTTTAATTTATATAATAAAATAATCTTTCTAATTTTTTTTAAATAACTCAAGAACCTCTCCTTGTTTTTTTGTGATTTGTTTTCCTCTTTTTGAAAATTGATAATTCCCATGGATGTTATGTATATTTAACAAACAAAAAATATCATTATAAAACATTTCAGGTTAATACCTTGTTGTTGGAGCAACCAATTTTGTACTCTTTTCAGTAATTATAAGAGAACCCCACTTCCCACCACCCCCACCCCAAGCAAAACTATTTTACCACATAGTAACCTCACCTTGTTTCTTACCCTCCCAGAACCTGCAGATGGAGCTACGTAACTATGAGGAGAACATAAAGGCTGGTGCTGCAGCTTCCAGTGTTCTCAGTGCACGAGCCTCAGCAGCCAATGGCGGTCCAGTATCAGCTGACAGACCCTTCCCTCCAGGGCTCGAGTATGAACAGTCGTCCATGGGAGTCATTCCAGTAGGTTTTAATATCATTCTTGTGTTGTTTTTACTGTGCTTTCTTTTACCATCAGCTTCTCATTATTATGATTGATTGATATTTGTTTGCATTTTCAGGGTTTTTTAGCCTTTGTCTGTTTTGTGTTTGTTTATGTACACATTGTTTCAGTGACTTTACCATACTATAAACTATACCAGTATGCTTTTGATTGCTGTTAGTATATTTACTACTTACCCATAAAATATATTATGCCAGCTTATTTTGAAACAAAAAATCATGTTCTTTGTTAATTGTTTTATGAGGTTGTAGGTACTTTTTAGGATTAATTGGCTTATTGTCAGTGTATCAGTTGGCTTTAAGGTGAAGTATTTAGATGTTCATCATATGCTGCTTCATTGATGGCTGCATTATATTATTAAAAACCTTCACTTAGGAATCCCACCAATATTTAGCTGGACATTGCGAATATGACCTTAATTGCGATGTAATAAAAAACAAAAACAAACATCAAGTAGGAAACATCTGAATAAAGTAGTATTGTTTCAGACCTAAAACCAGTAAACAACAGTTAAAAATAGATTTATTTTTGTCTTTTCCTATTTTAGGCAGCCACTCAGCTCCAGACCACTCTAACAGTTAACCCGGGAGATGATTCCAAACCTGTATGTTTATTTATTATACCACCAGAACAAATAATTGATTGGTTTTCTTTATCCTTGCCATAAACCTTACCCACTGATACATAGTGAATAGAAGCTATATTGAAATCATATCCGTCAGTCAGTAAGTTGGTTTGTCACTCAGTGGGCCTGATTTTTTTTACACTGATTTTGATGAAACTTTATAGAACTGGTAAGTACCAAGTCTAGTTGTTTAATTGATGGCAAGTTATGACTGCCTTGTTTTTTACTGAGTTATGGCCTTTCGTTATCTGAACTTAATGTTTGTGGGGGAATTCATCATCATCAAGGCTAATTTTTGCCTTAATTGTAATGAGATAAAATAATTTGAGACATGAGTGCATTTAAAGCTTCCTCCTCCATTTCTAGCATTTTATTGAGAAAAAAGGAGTTTGCTGAATATTCAGCTGTAACTAAAAGAGTCATTTTAAGGTTCTGATCCTTCCTCAAAAAAAATCGTTTTAATTATACACATTCTTGTTTTATCTTTATACAATATTTGGTTTAAAGATTGATCATTTTTCTGTAATTTCTTTATCATACTTTATTGAAAAGCAACCCTTTTTCAGGCAATTTTTAATATTTTTTTTCAATATTCTAAAAATGCTGTGTATTAAACAAACATGCATCTCCTTTTAAAGCTACATTTACAACCATAAGACAATTTTTTCAGTACAAAACAATGCAAAACAAGAACAAAATTACATAAAAGACTGATCAAAACAATTCTAGTTTAAGATCTTATTTGTTCTGACCTTAGTTTAAATAATGCTGCTAATAACAAATTGAAAAACTTAAAAATCCAAACATATGTTGTGCTTAAAGCTGTGTGTAAACATTGTGTCAGTCACAATATATATATTTAACCTACTTAAGTTTTGAAACTGTTTTTTTAATATTTTGGAAAACATATTATTGCAAAAGGTTCATAAAATGGTAACTTATTGATTATAATAAGTTTATGTGCTTGAATGCTACTTTGAAAATAAACAAAATAATAATAAATCTTGACAATATTTCTTACATAAAGTATATGAAAATATCTTTCTGCAAGGGAGATAACTGATTTATTTATTTCATTTCAAAAATAGGTAATAGAGTAATGGAATGCCAAACAAGAGATCCTGGGTTATAAACAGGCATTTTTTAATTTGCTTTGAAAATTTTCATCCTTTTTCTTTCCTTTTTATGGGATTTCATATTATCAGCTCATAAATCTGTGTATGAATACATTTTCTACTTTTAAACCCACACCCTATTAAATCATTATTAGGAAGGTCTTTTTAAGGATTAGTATGGCATAAAACAAACATTGCAATTTTGCTCTATCATCTTACTTAATTCAAAGTTCTATCCTTTATTTAAAGAAACTGTTGCTATAATTAGCTTGTTAGTATTGGGTATACCCATTACACAGTAATTTGAATCCTTTGTAAAGAAGAGCATTTGTACAAAAAAAAAACACATTGGTGACCAAAAACATTTTAAAAAATGGCTTGTATTTGATAAATTTCATTAACATGACTTGCACTGTGTCATTTCTTCTATTTCAGGCCCATGTGGAACTAATAGTAGCAACTACAAATGGTATGTTTGCTGTTAAGAACAGCTCTTTAAACCTTTATATCAATAGAGATAAAATGGGATACATTGGTGAAATGGAAATTGTCTCCCTTGTTAGTTAATATCCGAGGTATTCCAAACAGTAGGTAGGTCCTTGTAGTTGAAATTCTTGGACTTTATCACCTGTTCTTTTGTAGATATTGCAATAACAAACAGTGAATTTTTTACTTTTGCAGAAATATAAGCTTAAAATTAATGTAAATACTTACAGATATGTTATTTAAAAAAGAAAATGCACATGTTTATTGATAATTGTTAACCTGGGTATCATAAGAAAGGCAGAAAAAGTCAACATACACTCCAAACAGCACAAGCATAAAAACCGAGCATTATTCAGGGGAGACTATTCATTAATGTGTCTCATTGCCCCATGCAATGAATTTCTTGACTATATAAAAATAATTGATATTGAAATCATGTGCTGGTACTTATTTAGGATTTTGTGATGATAGTGATTATGTGCTGCTCTTGCTGCTGCTGATGATGATGATGATGATGGTGATGATGATGATAATGGTGATGAAGAAAACAACCTTGCTGCTGCTGATGATGATGGTGATGATAATGGTGATGATGATAATGATGATGATGGTGGTGATGATGATGGTGATAATGATCAGGATAACTGATGCCTTTTTATTTTCAGATACCATTGTGAAAGCAGTTCTAATCTTTGCTGAGGGTATTTTTGAAGGGGAAAGTCATGTTGTGTAAGGACAATCATACAGATATTTTTAAAAATAATACTTAAATATTTCTGAATTAAATATACGTGGACTGTCATTATTTATTTGAATTGCTGCCAGCGTGTAATAATAGAACAGAATATGGCCTAGGTATGTTAGGTTGTAACATAAAAAAGGGTTGTAAATAATTTTTACTGAGCTTGTTAATAATTTTCTTTTATTCATTTTGTTAAAATAATAAATTTCAAGGCTATTTTGTTAAGGCATGAAAAAACTTGGAATCTATATTTAGAAATAAATTGAAATAACAGTGACGACACAAAATAACAGTTTATTGTATGTTTGTGGATAATCACTATTCTGAAAAATTGTTTTAACATAAACAGTCAGTACTTTGATACATTGATAATTTTCTCAGCCATCCAAATGCTGCTTCTTTGTGTAACTGTGTCCGAGTGCCCATTATTCCACCAAAAGATATCCCAGTAGATCTCCACATCAAAGCATTTATTGGATACAAGAGTGGGTAAGTTTTGATCTGGCTTTCTTTTCTTAACCACCCCAAACCAATCCTGGATGTAGGGGTGCTCTTGTCTTTTTTTAACCACCCCAAACCAATCCTGGGAGTAGGGGTGCTCTTGTCTTTTTTTAACCACCCCAAACCAGTCCTGGGAGTAGGGGTGCTCTTGTCTTTTTTTAACCACCCCAAACCAGTCTTGGCCGAGTGGTTAGTGTCACCAACTTGTAACACCTCAGTCTCTCACCTTGTGGGTTCAAGTCCCGGTCAGGGCAAGAGCTTCCATGTGGGGAGATTTTCAAGCTAACCTGCATCCAAGTTGGTCGTTCTGTCAGACAAAAGTCAATAATAAGCTGGACAGTGCCAATAGGATCATAATTGTTTTGGTGCGATGTAACAAAAACAAGAAAATTGAAACAAAGGCATCTTCCATCATAACTGATGATGAAATTTAGTGAAATCTTTCGAGTAAGATGTTTTTTTTGTCTTTCAAAAACCTGGTCATCGTGCATTTTTTTTTTTATATGAATAAAATCTTCTATGTTCCTAAAGGAGTGACAATAAAAAGAAACTTTATGGACTTTGTAAGAAGAAGGACCAGTGTATTCAAATTAAGAAGATTAACATAACATTTATGAATGGCATAGAAATGGCTTCTGTCGTATTAAAAGGTACATATTTGACAGTTTGGACCTTTTTTTCTCTTTAGCAACCATATAAATAGTTTTTATATCCAGCAAAAATGCTATTTTGGTTCCACATCCCTGTGAAAAATTAAGCATAACACCCAATATGTCATGAAAAACATTTATGTCTATCTGAATCACCCTGCACAAATAGATATGTTTAAACTACAAAAACCATATGACCACTTACCTTTGAAATCACGTAACATGATCCTCCAGTTAATCAGTTTATTTCCGTATCTTTTTAGCTGAAAAAAACATCATTCTTATTTATAGATTTGGAAATAATGGACATTTAAAGTGATATATTTCATGATTTGTATTGTTTAACAATTGAGGTACCGGTATTATTATATAGCCTTTACTTGCACTAATGTGTAAGTTTATGCGACAATTATCCCCAAATAGGATACGATGCAATGATTAGATATCGGCAAACTGTTGAATACAACATTTAATTACACCTGTTTGAAAGCCCACCTGCTGCAATTTTATGTTTTTATTTTGTCTTTTCTGTAAGTAAAATTTGGATTTATTCAATTTACTTCCCTAATAAAAATTATATTTGAATGTTAAACCTTCATGACCTGTTGTTTTTTTTTACCTAATTGGTTAAATTAGATAAAAAAAGCACACATTATACTTCATTTAAACCAATATTTTTTATCTTATTTATCAGTTACTTTTTTTTTTTTTAGTTTTATTTACTTTAATAACATGGCATCTATTATCAAATAATTTGAAATGTATCAGGTACATGAAGTTTTCATGTCTTTGATTCACCTAACTTACAAACAGCAAATAACATCCTCACTTTGTGGGTTCAAGTATTGGTCCCGGCGAAAACTGTCATGTGGTCAAAAAAAAAAAAAGAAGCAAAATCACATAACATTTATTTATGTGATTTCAAATTTTACAAGGTAGATGAAGTTTTATACATTTTTTACTTAACTTCACGAAAAGATCACTTGTCATCAATGTGTATGAGTAGTTTGAAAAATTACATTGTACTGGAAGTTTCATATGCATATCAGTAAACAGCAAGATCATAATGGCATCTGTTGAACATGTCTAGTTTGATCATAATGTAAATATGCCTTTTTATTCTGTTAACTTTAAAATAATAAGACCTTTTGTGGGAAAGCATGTTCAAGTACACACTATTTACCCGCAGTGATGATTTCCTCTGATATGTATTGGGATTTAACAATATTTTTCTTTCTTTTTTGCAAATGTTATAACAGTTTTATTTTCCACTCCCCCATTCTCTAGCACCCAGTACCACGTATTTGAGTTGACACGCCAGCTACCTAGGTTCTCCATGTATGTGCTGTGTGGCCCAGAGATACCCATGGCTAAGGGTTCGGTCGTCTTTCAGGTGAACGAAAGAGTACAGAGGGTAAGTGTTCTTCACCATAAAATTGTTACAGGCATTAAACCGTGCACCTGTTTGACTGTCCTTGCAACTATCTTTTAAAGCATGCACTTATCTTACCAAGATGGGTGTAGCACAGAATCCCTCCATCAGAGATGTTTGCCAAGATGGACAGAATTGTCTCAGGGTCTTCTTCCTCTAATAAGTTCTCACCATAATGACCATGTTTGTATCAGTGCTGTGTATATAATAAGACAACAATTATTTAGGTATTTATATTTAGAAACAAGGATGGGAAAAACAACAACAAAACAAAATTTGTAATTCAATCAAAACACTGATTTTTGTTCCTGATTATTGCCAGGTGGTGTTGTGGATCAATCAGAACTTCCTGCTACAAGATGACATTCAGTGTGAGGAGACTGGTTCCATCAATCTGGCCTTCATGTCTCTACGGGGCACTGGCCCCTTCCATTTCAGGATGGATAATCATGGTCAGGTAGGGTCTATAGAATGTACAGAATACTGGAGAATTATATTACTGTTATATACATGTAACTGTATCATTGGCACTTGTCTGCTATTTCTTCTTCAAACAACCTTCAATGTTAAATTGTTTGTCAAGTTGAAATGTTATTCACTATTCTTAAGATGATGGAAAATATCTATGATTATCATCCATTGCGTAAATATTCTGGTAAAAATATGCTAACATGAATGTATTGGATTTAAATGTGTTAGAAATGTTAACATAAAGGAGACAACTCTTGCAGCCTTAACTTGTTATATTTGTAAGGGAGACAACTTTTGCTTTGTTTTTAACTTTTTCATTGTGCGAGACTGAGTTGCAAGGGAATGTGGATGCACATGGTGTTTATGTCCGATGCCGAGATGTGTGTGTGTTAAACATGGACTGAGTTTGTGTTGTTGTCACTAAAATTTGTGGCATGAACATTCATGGCCTACATTTTCCTGACATTATGCATAATTTCCAGATCACCCTCAACACTGATGATATGGACCTAGCAGGAGACATTGTCCAGGCTGTGGCGTCCTTCCTCAATCTAGAGGACCTCCAGACCACCATAGACTTCCCGGCAGACATGGAGCGACTGAGGGATGTGCTAGTAAAGGTATTTATTCACTGTTCATTTGAAGTTTTAAAAAGTTTCATATATGTCAGCATAAGGGTATAAATACTTAGGACATTCAAGGATGTGCCAGTCAAGGGGTTGGATGCAGTCTTTGGATCGCAGGTCCTTAGTTCGGTTTCCTGTTGAATCTAGGCTATTTTCCTGTAGTAAACAATTGAACCTTAATAAAAACTGCTCTACAGAGGTTCTGGCGAGTTACTGGACTCTCATTGTGATCATTATTTGTGTGAAAGCAACATATATTTAACTTGCCAGCTCCCAATAGGGGCACCCTGTTCACCTTTAGCTGCTAATTCAGGCACTGGATGAAATAAAATAAAAAAATATGATTGAAGGAACTTAGCATGCTAAGATTTTATTTAAACCTATAATAAATAATTAACAAATGACATTATTTTCTCTCCATAGGTGGATGAGTACCATGCAGTGAGACAGAAGTTGACGGCAGAAATGGCCGACCATTCCAATCTGATTCGAAGTCTTGTTGTGAGAGCTGAAGATGCCCGACTCATGGGCGATATGTAGGAAATTTTAAACATCATTTTATTTAGTTAGCCATGTCAGAACATGTTAAACTTTTTGATCCAACATTATACATAACCTTTGTTATAAATGTTTAAGCCCTAAAAATGGGTGATATCATTAAACTAGTGCTGTTACTTTGCCTGCAGGCCAATTAGCAGTGCTCTGCCCAGTTCCACTATATACATATGATTAATCTTTTATTCATGACACAAAGGATCCATTAAATCATTATATATGTCAGGGGCTATATGAAAAAAGGCTATACTGAGGTTTATAATATCAGAAATGTTTTTAGGGGCAATTAAAAGCTGGCTACACAAGTTTTTACTATCATACATGTTTCAGGGGCAATATGAAGAAAGGCTACACTGAGGTCTATAATATGAACCGAGACCTTATCAACGGATACAAAATCCGATGTGGAAACCATCAGGAACTGTTAGCCTCCCTCAAACAGGTCAACCTCATCATTCAGAAGGCAGGAAGACTCAGGGGTAAGTAGTTTTACCTCACGAGTTAAGGAATATTCAATCAAAACTCAACAAGAACAATTAATTTAATTTTTGAATACTATTAAACAAGTTTATATCATCATTTATCACGCTATTGGTTGAAGTTGCCAACTTGTAACTACTCAGGCCTTCATTGTGTGGTTTCGAAATCCAGAAAAAGTTAGAACTTTTATGTGGGCAGGTCTTTCAGTATACCTGGAGAGCACCAGTGTTTCTACCCAGACATTTGAATTGTGTATTTCTATAATCTTGACATCACCCTATATGATCTTGTGGTTGGTGTGAAGCATAAAAAAAGAATCAGTAAGTTATAAACAACTAGCTGATTAGGGTTAACATATAAAGCTGAAAATCATTAAAGATTTGTATTTTCTTACTGTCTGTTACAGTGGGAAAGTATAAGACAGCTGTGGTGAATGCCTGCCGAGCCGCCATCAAGAGCAACAACGTTAATGCCTTGTTTAAAATCATCAAAACAGGAACCAGCTAAACTGACTTGGGGAATATAATTTCATCTCCCATGCTTTGTGAAGTCACATTCCGTCCTTGTTTCTACTATTGTCAGAGCCCACGGCTATTGAATACGTTTCACTTCATTCATACACTATGGGATTTTTATCTGTGATATTTCCGTATTGAGAGTTAAAGTTGAATAGACATCAGCCAATCAAAGCAACACTTACATTCCACTGCTCATACGTGTTGAGGTAGCTAAGCATCTGGAAACTTGAATTCTCTTTGCATCAATGATGTCTTTTTGGAAGGAAAACTGAAAGCTTCATAGTTAAACGAGCGTTATCATTGGACTGAAATCTTCATCAGATTATAAAGCAATCAATGAAATATCATTACCAGAAATGGCAAAAAGTGAACTTAATATTCCACAGGCGATGAATAGAGAGTAACCGAATGGATCGGTCGTGGGTGTCCAATGATATGTTTCTACAAGACTGTATCATTTATTGATAATTGATCACTTGACTGGCTACTATGTTTAACAAAGGTTATAAGGAACTGTCTAAATTATTTATCCAGTATGTTGTTGATTCACATTCCATCCTTTATTCTTACTCCATTGTAAATTTTAAAGTTAAATATAATACTTCCAGACTTACTGTTACTGTTTGAGTGTCTTCTTAATGTATTAAAGATTAAAAGGTGCCATCTGAATAATGGGTGGTCCCAAACTATCAGTCAAATCGGCCATCATAGATCAAATTATCCAATCAGCATAACTATAAAACAACATGGTGGTTGAATTATATTATCAGCTTATCGCTCATAGCTTTAATGTCTTTATATGTACTGTACAGATGTACTACATCTTTATAACTTGTATGTCTTTATCTGTACATCTTTATAACTTGTATTTTTAATAACTTATTGACATTATCCCATTATCTTATTTATTTTTATGAACTGCGTCAAACAAATTAGGGCCTTGTGTTGTAAAGTTAAACCACAACAAAACATCATCGTAAATATGTCATTTGTAAAATTTCAAAGCTCTGAGCCCTATATCTGAAAAATATAAAATCACTTAACCACAAGGACCAAAATTGCTTGACACAGCTCAATTTTATTTTCACCTTCCAATGTTATATGACAAATTTTAATGTCCCTCCAGTACAATATTTTGTTGCTTCAAATATTATTTAGTAATTGAATATCAGTAATGATTCAAACATTTCATATGGATATTACTTTTTACAATGAATAAGAGTGTATTTAAATGTTCAGTTCAGCTTTCCCAATGAAAATATCCGTTGTTGTTTTTTTGAAAACTCAAATGTGTCTTCATTTATAAAGCTTGTTTGTGACGTCATAAACAGTACCACGTTCTTATTCAATTAATTTGTTTAGAAAAGAATTTAAACTTGTTTTTCATTATTAAAGGTAAAGACTTATTGTTGATTTAACAGCTACCAAAAAGACAAAAGTCATTTCCTAGTGCTTGATTGACATGATTATAAATCAACATAAGTGATGATATAAACAAACATGACTGGCTTTTCCTGAAAATCACCAGTCATGTAGAGCCAAAATTTGCAATATTGCAATATTGATTAGTCAAATTTTTGTAGTTAAAACTTGTTAGCAATTGGGTTTTACATTTTCGGTACACGTAACGGGCAACTTGTTCATTTAACAAAAAGGAAGTATTGAAGTTTTTGTTCTGGTTGTGTCATTTAGTGATTTTATTGGCATTCTACTGATTCATGTATATATGTAAGGTATGTTTTGTTGTGATTCATGTACAAATGTAAGGTATGTATTGTTTTGAAAATGATTTGATATTGTTAATGTATGTTAAGATGCTTGGTGTTATGTGTAATTTTAATGATGTATGTTGTCCAAATGTGTGAAAAAAGTTGGAAGTGATAAACATGTATTAGTATCTATGATACTTTCAATTTTTAAAGACCCATCTTTTAAACATATTTATGAATGACTTATTATCTTTGTTGTGGACTTCGTTTTATATATTAGGTGGTGTTAACAGTTTGCATATAGCAAAAACATGTAAAAATATCTTTGCCCTGTTATGGAAAATTTTGGTAAAAGGTTTTTCATAAACTTGTATTTAGTAAGTAAACTCAATGGTGAGCAAAAAAAGGGATTAAATACTTCGAACACCTTTATGATTATAGAAATAGCCAATGGTACTCTTTTGATCAATTGACTTATTTATACAATCTTAAAAAGATGGATTTTATACAATATTTTAGTATTGAACAGGCACTAAGTAGCGAGTTAAAAGACATACTCAAAGAAGAAGGAAACATAAGGGAGATGCAAAACTCTCTAAAAGAAAAAATAATGTCCTTGGTAAAGTTAACAAATATCTATATAACTTAATGTTAAACAGTAATGAAAACCCAACCTCAGAAGAAAAATGGACAAGTCAGATCCTAAACAATAATGACAAAATCGATTGGAGAAGTATATACAGTAACATATATCAATCTTCAATAGACTCTACACTACGATGTTTCCAATATAAATTTTTGATGAGAATAATTCCCACAAATAAACCAGTCTATAAATATGAATATATAGAATCAAGTCTATGTACTTTCTGTAATTCAGCAATTGTATCACTTGAGCATCTATTTTGGGACTGTTGCAACATACAACCATAATGGAAACAACAGTTTCTTCAAAGCAAAATCAATAAACATTACTATAACGAAAGAAAAAGCCCTCTTAGGTATTATTTACACTGTCCACATACAAGTATTTGTAACACTATTATTATATAAAAGAAATACTTTTTTTTCAATTTCTCAATTTCAAAATTGCTAACTGTGCAGCGAAGCTCAGATAGGAAATACATGCTTGTAATGACAATTGGGCTGTTGTGCTTCAATTTTCCCATAGATTTAATGCATCAAAAAACAGCATTTCATGTAACAATAATGTTGTTTGAGAAACAAAACTCCGGTCCTAACTGTCGGATACCATCTTTAATACAATTTGACACAATACTAATTGTGACTCCTCATAATTTAATGGCCCGAGGCACATAGGGTGGATCCAAATCAGACAGCTTCCATTAGAGGCATATAGAGTGGATCCAAATCAGACAGCTTCCATTAGAAACTCTCCCATCAGCAGTTTTGCTGCTTATGCTAACAAAATGTTGAATATTTATTGATTAGGTCCTTTTTCTGGCTGCATTATATATTTTTTGTTGACTGCATTTCTTAAAAAATATAGATTACATTTGTCAAATTTAAAAAAGGATACTACCCAGTAACACAACTGGAAACATTTGGTCATTTTAGGAACATGATAGTTTGGAAAAAAGAAGAATTTTTTATTTTTTTTTGTGCACAATTTAATGATTTTAAAAAGGAATGCGGTCCAATACTTGATCACTAGTATATAGAGCACAGTTTTTCCCCATTTTTTCTATAATCAAATCTTGGAATAGGCACAAAATATAGGAAACTTCAAAATCAATATTATATATATAATATACACACACAACACACGCGCACACACATGTATATAAAGCAGTTATCAATGGTAAGTTACTTTGAGTTAAGCCACAAATACATAAAGAGCACAATTTCAGGACTGAATCATTCATTAAATTTAGCTTATTACCCACCTATGTTCATTTTCCCTTCAATAAATTTTAATTAAAAATAATCCTTGCATATTTACCTTTACAACACTACAAATTCTGTACATTTCAGCCTTAACAAATCAATATATTACGACAACAATTCATATGCATACTATATCAAGTAGAGATAACACAGATCTAAACAATGCCTTCCTATCATCTGCACTTTCAGCAAGGTCCGGTATTATATGTTCTGCTGTTCTGTCATCATCATCAATATCTGCTGCTTCATATTCAAAATGAACTCCACTTAGAATGGCAGTGCCTTTACCAATATTACATTTCACCATGGCAACGGGTTTATTCGGTAAATCCTGATATCTGCTCAAAATGTCAACTCTACCATTAAATTGGTTCTCTTCTTCTCCATTAAAAGTTTCATTTACTTGATTTGCAATTTCTTTTGCAATTGAATCTTGAAGCCAGTCTATACGTTTGCATTCTTTACCATTTTGTATTGATCTATTTTTTGTGTCTGTAAAATCCTCTGAAAGACACACTTCTTTTTCTTTTCTCTTTTCTAGATACTCTTTCATGTCTATGCCAAGAAAACAGCCTCCACCATTGAAGAATACTTTTAACGGACCACCTTTTGGGGTGAAACTAATACTTGCGGCAACAGCTCCAATCCTACATCTGTAATCATATGTCTTGTACAATGGACCAATGCCACAACCTGATGGAAGTAAAAAAAAAAAAAAAAAGCAAGTTTCATTTTAAACTTCTGTAAAGCTTCTGCCTTCAAAGTACTATAATATAGAAAATTCATGGTAGGTGCAGAGAAAAGTAAAGTTTATCTGGTGAGTGAGAAAATCTACACTATATGCCGAGGCCTGAGGATGCTTAGCAGCTTAAGTGTAATTTATTTAGTTCTTTACTTTCACTGTAAAATCATGCTATAAACACATGCTAACATACCACAGAGTCAAATTATTTTGCCATTTGGTATTACCTGTTATAGATTTTACCTTATGCTATGTTTAGTTTTTTGAAAAGATATACACCTTTAAGACTTTAAGCAAATACGCTCAATTTTTCTTTTTATTTATTTAAAGAAACAACTACAGCAACAAATAACTTTGTTTTAAACACATTTATCATAAAATATTTAGTGGAGAAAATAATGACTTGGCTTTACATATTTTTAAAAAAAGACAAAACTTAGGTTCATAGTCAATTTTATTCATCCTGTATTAGTATATAAACACTAGCTATACACTAGTGTTGACAGAATAGAAGACATTTAAACTTCTGTCATCATACATAAATACAAATTCTTTCCTCTCAAAACACATGAATAAATATTTCTCACCTGGATAAAACTTCAAAAATCGCTCTCCACACACTTGTAAGGGGCCTCCATTGTCAAACTCAATGTAATCTGTTGCAAAATATGCCCCACTACAGATGCCAAGGTAATGCCCTCCCAGGGTCACAAAGGATCGAACTTCCTTCATCCCATCATTTCCTAGGGCTTTAATCAGCCCAAGGTCAAACCCTCCTCCAATTGCAAGAAGAGAGACGTTATTCTTCAATCTGCCTGTTAAAAAACATCAAGATATAAATGGTCATATTTGCAACATCCACTCGTTTGGTGAGGGGCTGAGGAACTTCAAGTCGATGAATCTAACCATTCAACCTCAGGCATCCCATATATTATAAAATAATTTTTGGTCATCCATGGGTTAATTGTATACAAATATGCCATAGTTGGGAGTTGTGCTGGGCATTAAATTAACCATGAATGCCACAAGCTATACTATTTGCCAAAACCAGCCAGGGACAGAGGTTATAAAACTTTAGAGCCTTGATTCATTCTTAGAAACTTTATAGGCCAGATTTTAGTTCAAAGTAAAAATCTGATCAATATGATACCTGAGGTTTACATATTGTTTTGGTTCCATTACTTACAGTTAACATACTGTTTTGGTTCCATTATTAACAGTTTACATACTGTTTTTTTGGTTCCATTATTAACAGCTTACATACTGTTTTGGTTCCATTATTAACAGTTTAGATACTGTTTTGGTTCCCTTATTAACAGTTTATATACAGTTTGGGTTCCATTATTAACAAGTTACATACTGTTTTGGTTCCATTATTAACCATTTACATACTGTTTTGGTTCCATTGTTAACAGTTTACATATGTTTAACAGTTTACATATCAGCTTAAATAATTATAACATCAGACCCTGACCAATATGCTTTTTAAAATCATAGCATATTAAGAACTTCAATATGACTAAGTTATCTCCATATGTTTTTGGATACGTACATGTAAACTTAATAATAATTTACTCAAATTTACAGCGAATCCTAACTTTACAGTGAATCAAGACTGATCTATAATAGTCACAGAAAAATTAGTTCATTACATGGTTAAATAACTTCAAATTTTAATATATGCATAATTTCTTGTGTATGATGCATACAATGGAAAATTGTATGATTAAACTGTTCAAGGTTCACTCTGTATTGTCAACTAAAAATTACTATTGTTGAAGAATACTGGGTTTTTTTTACTACAGACAAACTTAAGAATACTGTTGTTTTTTTACTACAGACAAACTTAAATTTTCTTACCACACTTTATTTCGTCTGGAGTTATGACATTAACAATGTATGTGGAAGGACAAGCATGTTGTTTGAGGGATCTAAGAAGAATGGCCGTGTCTTTATCATACATCCCATGCCCTTGGTACACACATAGTTCCTGCATGACTGATGGCAGAATGGAATGTCTACATTGGCTCACTATTCTTGCAATCATCCATTTGAATTATGTAGGCAATGTAGGAAAAGAAGCTTTCTAATAAAAACAATAAAAAAATGGCAATGTGTAAAACATGAACCTTGACATTTATTCAATAAAATGCTGTTTAACAGAGCTATTCACACATGTTTGTAACACCTTTGGGTGAATAAAGCAAATGATACCCATCCTAATTCCCAATATCAGCAGAAGTCATCATCACTTCATTTAGGCACTTGCAGATATCATCCAAAATAATAGGAAATGGAAGCCAGTTAAAATCTCACATCATCAACAAAAGTATGCTAGGGATCAGATTTTGTCAACCATGTCAAAAACATGTGGAAGATTTTGTCAGTCCTGACAACATAGAGCTTGATATTTGTTCACCTATGTGGCATATTTTGGATGAGAATTTGGTAATAGGGCAAGCACAAGGAGATACTGACAGTGAATAAAATTAAGTGCATAACATATTAAATGATAAAATGTTTAAAATTGTCTGATCGTTATTGCAGGTTATCGGACTTTATTTTTATTCAAACACAATACTAGTGCACACACTGCCTTTACAAATTTTTGTTCAAACCGAAAATAGAAACATGAGCCCCATAACACATGCTAACAAACCTATCATACATCCTATGTTAAAACCGTTCTCGTTTCTATAGTCAACAAAAGATCAGATAAACAAATCCTCAAAAACATAAAGCATGTTTCTAATACATAAACAACTAACTAACCAAATACAGCCTCGTGTATACCTTTGTTTTCAAATGAATGCATTGGTTTGTTTAAAACGAAAGTAGACATATGACCTAGATTTTACTGGTAAGTTGTTTTTCCGTTCTCTCACAACCGTTACACTTCAAAGAAACCATTAACACGAAACTAGTTAAGCATAACTAAGTTTTACTTCAGCTCTTCAATTGGCTAAAAACGGGGCTTGCCTCTTCTTACCCAAACTCTGTTTAGTCTTGGACACAATTTCCAGTCAAAGCGAAAAGTGTAAATGACCTTGACCCAACTTTCAAGGGACACAACTCTCTATCATTTCAGCTTCGGGCAATTAATTGTCGTAACACAGCGCATTGGGGTGTCGAAATTTCGTGTTACGGCGTCAAAATGATGTTTAATTTATTATTTTTAACTGTTGTATATGAACAAAGGGGCCTTTACGAAGAAAGGTGCGTTTTGATAGGTCTATACGCATATATTGATGAAGAAAATATAAATGTAACACAGGGGTCACCCTGACCACTTAAGGTTACCTGCTCCCCTTATGTGTCATCTGTATGACCCTTAGATCGTCACTTTAAGAAAGTATGTTTAAAACAACATCAACGCTGGAAAAGTGTTTATTAATCGGACAATTAACAACAACAAACTCACCGACTCCTCTCTCAAAATGATTTTAAAATGCTTTCTTTGCCAATCGTCTTATTGAATTATTGTTATAAAATACAATAAACTAAAACAAGAAAACATTAGTGACATTATTTTTTTCACTTAGGAAGCTCCATGACTTAAAGATACACACAAGAGGAAGCGTTTCTCTGCACTACGGACGTCGGCATGCGTTTTCCACAAGCGCATTGTCCTCTTCGTTTATCTTAAAGACAATAGATAGGTTCCACATCGGTAAAGATCCCTTATCTTGGCAGCCATCTTTGGTGACAACTTCCTAGGATTTTCAGATGATTTGTATAGAAGCCTAAAATTTATTTTCTTGTAATATCTTCATTTGTGGTCAAAAAATTTAAAAGCTATACACCATTGGAAAGCTCTAGAAATTTATGTTTAAAATACAATTATTTTTAAATTGATAAATGCACAAAGAATTAATACACTGAAAAAATAGAAGTATTAGCTGATCTTTAAACAAAATGAACAGTGTATCTTTTTGGTTGTATTTTTCTTTTACCTTTTGAGACTGTATCAAAATATAGTCATAAAAACTGTTAAATTTGACGTAAAAGACAGTATAATAGACTGAAAAATAAAAACACAGTGGTGAGTTAAATACAGCACATATTTCCAGATTTTCGCCTGCATTAGCTTCTTCCTTCAAAAATGGATGCCTTAAACTGTATATCAGTGTCTATGACATCACATGGAAACTATCTATAGCACAGCTCTGTTGGGGTCCGATTAGCCGACTATGAACTTGAGCATTGTCTAGAGGCCAGAGGCAAAAGTCAGACCTGGTCTATTCCATGTGATGATTCCACGAACCAGCCGAGCGGAATCACGTTTGAGGTTTCCGATTTTCCCAGGCCCGTCCATGACAGCCACGGCCTTGTCATAAGTGAGATTTAAAAGGGCTCCGGTTCTACCTTGTACGAGCCCATCAAGTCTAGACTCAGACGTCCGTCAGGGGCGTAGTTAGACATGATATGATTTGTAGGCTACGCATGACTCCTATATTGTATTTTTGTTTTTGTTTCTAGGGACGTTGTGGTGTCGAGATATACAATGTAACTACATTTTAAGTAAAAAGAAAACACTATGTTGCAAACATTTAACATTAAAACAAGGATTGTAGGCCTAATTAGTCATGGCATAGACCTTTATAGAGGCGATAAGCAAACACAAGCACCAATTGTCTGGTTATGGTTATTTCTGTAAAATTTGATCAACACTAATTATTATACAAGGAATAAATCACATGTTTTAAGAATTCATGACAATGTAACAGTGTCTTCATGCAAAATACAACAACATGTATATGGAGAAAATGAACATTGCATTTAAACCATTTGAGAAATCGCAACAGACAAGTGGTTATCGTGGAAAAGCCGATTTAGCAGAAAAACCAAGGGTAACTTTATTCACGAATTGTTTCTCTGATTAATGTCAGTAAGTCTACAATCTGATTAAAACCATACCACGAAAACCGCTCCGCTATCAGGATCTGACGACGAGTCAATAAAACTTTCCCAACCAATTAGATTGTTGCCTACAAAATCTCAAAAGTAAATGATGATCCGTAGTGTCCGAACATATCATTTTAATGGCTGCGCCCATTAACAAAGAAATTTAGCCATGGACACTTCGCGCAAGACTTCTGTCACTTAAGACAGGAGCGTTGTATGCGGTATTCCATTTGTTTCAACATTAGTAACATCTTCAGATCGAAAGATAACTAACAAGCGGTTGCAGAACAAACTTAAACTGAGTGACGAAAAATTAAATAATATTTTGCAAGTGTTGCCAGACTTTCCATTGCTGGACTTTGAAAGCGGCCATTTGGCAACTGATACCGAAAGCGACATGGATTACGCTCTCTGATTGGCTTTTATAAAAATAGTAACGGGGAAACCCATTCTTGTTTATAGAGGGTATTTGTTTAAAGATCTGACTTTAGTGAGATTGGGTAAATCCAGTGACTGAAAAATGTTAAATGCCTATGAAGAGTTTTGTGACGCAACAAAAATTGTTTAGTTAAATCAGTCACTATGCTGCTGAAATCATCATTTCTGGAGTACAAAAAAATGGCGCTAAACAAACTTTAAAGGATAAGGCTGTTTCCGTCGTCACACGGAAAGAAAATCGTGGTAATAGAGCTCACAGTCCCATGGGAAGAGCGATGTGACGAGGCCTATGAAAGGAAGGCAACAAAGTATGCAGAGTTGATGGAAGAATGTCGTAGAAAGGGTTGGAGTACCTGGCTATTCCCCGTTGAAGTTGGTTGCAGAGGATTTCCTGCTGCTTCTGTATGGAAAATGTTCACTGCTCTTGGAATCACTGGACGCAACAGGAAGACAGCTGTCCAAGCAGTGAGCAGTGCTGCTGAGAAAGCGTCAAGCTGGATTTGGCTCCGTAGGAACCACACAAGCTGGAGCTAGCTATCAACACACAGTGACCTGATCACCACTGTGGCCCCACCATACTAGAGTGTTCTGGGTTACAAATGGGCGAAACACTCAAGGATGTATGGAACCCAGCTGAGGATGTTGATAGCCTTGAATGCAGTACAGACACTGTATTTCTCACATTTGCATTTAAACTTTCCGAGCACTTCGGCCATTGCTATAAATATAAAGTGTAAATGTCAGCTACCATTATGTCTTTGACTTCTGGATAATTTGATCCGCACTTTTAACTTTTGCTTTGAACATTGTCGCGATGTGAACTCAATCGTCAATTTTATTAGCAGACGGCTATTGGAAAAAGATAATAAATGCTGTTATCTTCGGTATATTATTTTAATGATCAAAAACTCGATGTCAGCCTATGTATTCTCAACTAACTAAAAGAACGTGAACAATGTACAAACCTATCATCGCACCTTACCGGAAATGACGAAATCACGAGGAAACTTAAAAAGTCATTAAAAGTTATTGTTCATCATTTCTAGCTTTGCGAAAGGCGGCAGTATACTTTTATGTCTATAGTTAATCGAAAACATCAGAGTAAACCCATTATTAGTATATTGTTTGCATACGACTATTTGTTGGACGTGAGCAGTTTGATACCTTTGATCTTGCTGATATCTCTTTTAAATTAAAAAAAAAATGTCTCTGGGCTATTTGACCTCATTGACATTATAACACTACAGAATATGCTATGACTAATAATGGCATGACAAATCGCAATGTCATGTACATAAGAATATTTGTTTTCACATTTAATTTCTTTAAAAGAAAAACGTACAATGTGAAGATTTAGCCGCAGTCTGGAATCAAAGTGCTGACAGATAATAGTCTCTTATGTATTTTTATTAACCCGAAGGCTTGTAATCATAGCAGTTTTGCTCTTTAGCAGACTGAAACAAAAGAAAACAATTGCAAACGGAATTTGGCTTTTTTAACATAACTATTAATACATTCGTTTAAATATGTTTTTGAAATACCATCTATACAGATTTCTATGGTGTGATTTACAAATGACCCCATCAACATAGATTTGGCAGCAACGATCGACTTCCTACCACAAAAGACAAATGTAAGGATAAGTGTTTGTTTAATGCAGTAACCATTGTATGTTTAACGAAACATGAAAAGTAAAATATGAATCGACGAACAATAAGTTGCAACTCTGTTTATATCCCTCCACCAGATACTACCAATGTATTATCGTCCTGAGAACGGAATTATCTGAGAATTTCTTATATAAGAGTAAAAAAACGCGTCCCTACAGACAATTGAATAAGCATTTTTACATTTTTTATACCTGGTGCAAGTTAATCGCAGTAAATGTATACCTGACCGCTACTAGGATAAGATATTTACTGCAGATTTTATCTTTTCGTGTTTTAATTTTTGGGGACAATGCGTACGCAGCTGCGTATTCTGCGTACAGTCAACTACGCGCTTGTCCGTAGTGCTGCATCCCAACTACCGTGACGTTTCTTAGGACCGCCTTCTTCATCTCTAAAAGAAAGAAAATTACAATTGCAACCTCAATTTATAAAACAACTGAAATTAAAGCACAAGGAAGACCAATTAAACCAAGGATTTTTAAAAAATCGAATCATTAGTTTCATGATTATGGTCGGTTACATATGGATTAACAGAAAGAAAATACCGTAATATGAACAATTAAACGCACAAAGAATAACAAACGAGAGAGAATATATATATATATATATATATATATATATATATATATATATATATATATATATATATATATATATATATATATATATATATATATATATATTGAGTTATCCGAATTAAATGATAGTCTGTTTAAATCTTAAAAATCTTACCTGCTACACGATTTGGGTCCTTCACTGGATTGCTCAGCTGCAAGAAAGTTTAATGTCAATCTGACTATCCCCCAGTACTAAAACCGGGTCCTTCATCAGATTGCTCGACACTTTCTCGTGTCTGGTCTGTTACCATAACCAATTTTATTTTTTTATTCAATAATCAGTACGTGTATTGTGGGTAGGTAGTGGAAGAATGATAGATTCACTAACGCGACCTCTCATTTTATTTACAAGTTGAGAAGGACGTGTCAACAAGTTCTCAAAAACTGTTACAACAAGTACAAACTGAAAGACTTTAATCAGCGTTAATTGATTAACGAAATTGTTGTTCATTAAATCAACTAATTAAATAATAATCGATTGTCGTCTTCTCTAAATTACGTGACATCCTGATTGCCGATAATTGGCGATAAAACTCGCGCCCAAATCTTTGCGAGTTTCACGGTAGGTGTGAAAATCACTATTGTTGCCGTTTTGCATCTTATAGCCATTTGAAGTTTGAGATAGACCAACCGATTTCAACAGTTTTATACGTGTTGGGACAAAGAATTTAGTTTGATATATCTGATAATTTGACACATCCGAATTTGAGTTAAGCGGAGTCGAACTATATAAAAACTAAAGGTAAAAAACGGGGCCGTAGAAAACAGTTTGACATAACCGGAAATTTGAGATAACCGATTTTGAGATAACGAGAGTTGACTGTATATATATATATATGTATATATACTGTATATAGAAGAAAACTGTGTGCTTTATATATATATATATATATATATATATATATATATATATATATATATATATATATATATATATATATATAAAGCACACAGGTTGTTTTTTTCTGTGCCTGTGTAATTAAAAAAGAAGAGACAATAGCTTCAAATATCTGTTTTACAATAAGGGTGACTTGTCAGCTGTTATAAGAAAGTTCCGACAAAAGTCGCGGATGCGTTCCAAGGCTATGTACAGCTGTGATCGAACCCTGTGTTCGCACGTTACATCTTCAATAATAAGCGGCAAGGAGACAGTTCCATCGAATCGTATATCACACAGTTGAAAACTCTTGCAGTAGAATGTGTATTTGGAGAGGACTACAGAGATGAGATGATTCGGGACCGAATTGTCTTTGAGATTAACTCTGAGAAGATTAGAGAAAAACTACTAACGAAAGGAGATAAATTAACACTCGATATGACTGTAAAGATATACCAAACGTACCAGTACGCCCAGGAACAATTGAAACATAAAAAAACGCACAAAGGGCCGCCAAAGAAGCCGCACAGAGCATCTAGCCAATCATGAGCCGTCCAACACTGACGATCGGACGACTGGGGACAGGGTCGTTCGGGTACGTCGGGTGCTGCCAAATCGTGGACGTCAGGAACGAACGAATCCAGTGCATGTGGCAAATGCGGGAGGAAACATGACCGCCGCGACAAATGTCCAGCGAAGGGCTACAGTGTCGTTAATGCAAAGTATGGACGTAAAATAGTACACAATATTAGAACAAACGAAGATAACCCGGATTCCTGCGACGACGATACGTCTGTTGACAGTGTAGAATCTGAATTTTGCTGAATTTTGTGTAGGACCAAATTGCAAAAGAAATAAATTCAAATTGGACACGGGCTCACAGGTAGACATTTTGCCACTTTCTGAGTATCATGGTATTAGTGTGAAGGGCTCGCTGATATGTTCCCGTGCACACCTTTTGGCATTCAATGGAACGCCATTGATGTCAGGGTTACAGTTCAGTTCAATTGTTTCCATGCAGGTAATAGGCATTCAAAACAGGTAGAATTCCATATTGTAGACACAAGGTCACAACCCCTGTTTAGCCTCCAGACATCTATAGATTTTGGACTTATTACGGCCTCATATTCGGTGGAATCCCACAGTACAGAATCTTTCATGACTAAGCATTCAGTTATCCGGGAATTTCCACAGCTGTTTAAAAGCATAGCCTCAATATCTCGAGAATGCATGATTCAGTTAACACCAGATGCAATTCATATTGTTAATGTTCATGACCAATGTTTTGAGGATCTCAGTGGGTGTGGTCAGTATCGTAGACGACCTATTTGTAAGTGGCAAGACTAGAAAGGAACACGATGACAATTTAAGAGCAGTACTTCAAAGAACTCTTGATAGGGGTATCATTTTTAACAAAAATAAAATGGAAGTCAGTGTCACTGAGGTTCCATACTTCGGACATATGTGACCTCTGAAGGTCTCAAGCCAAATCCAGCTAAAGTTGCTGCGATCAGGGACATGCCTCCTCCTACAAGCAAATCAGCGTTGCAAATCATAAAAGGAATGGTCAATTACCTATCGAGATTCGGACCCAATATCTCAGAAATCACAAGCCCATTACGCGACTTGTTGGCCAAAGACGTAGTGTTTGCGTGGCAGAATAGGCAAATAAGAAAAGGTCCTATTAAAATTTCAATCATTACCCAGGTAAGCCAGTCACATTACAGACGGACAGTTCAAGAGCAGGCATAGGTGCCACGTTGTTACAAAGTGGTAGACCGATTGCATTTGCAAGCTAGTCACTTACTTCTAGCGAGAAGAATTGCGCAATGATAGAGCTTGAATGTCTTGGTATTTTGTTTGGACTCAAACGCTTCCATCAATGGGTTTGATGGTAGAAAGGCCATGGTTAAAACAGACCATTTGTCACTGATTCCTGTGTTCAGAAAACCGCTTCACAGCGCACTTGCTCGTTTGCAACGAATGCTGTTACAAATGAAACCCTATGACATAGAGGTTAGATACAGACCTGGGAAATACATTCCCGTCCCTGGCACGCTGTCAAAGAAGCCATTTTCAGACACTTGCCTAGATCTATCTCAATATGCAGAATTGTTAGTCAATATGGTCATGACTAACTCACCTGTTGATGACAGGCGTTGTACTGACACAGACCAGCAGTTATCGCACCTGGAACAAGTGATTTTATCTGGTTGGCCTAACACACACACAAACACACACACACACACACACACACACACACACACACACACACACACACCACACACACACACACACACACACACAAAGGAATACCATTCACAAGTATTAGATTACTGGTAATATCGCGATGAGTTGACTGTTGTTGAAGACATTATCATGAAAGGTCACACAATTGTTGTGCCACAAGCTTTGAGAAAAAACATGCTTGACATTTTCCACACAGGTCATATGGGTGAAGAAAAGTCCTTAGCCAGAGCTCGCACTATATCACGTTTTGGCTTTGGATTTCAAGTGATATTAAGAAAGAAGTGCTTAACAGCCCAATTTGCTTAGAGCATCAACATTCTAATGCAAGGGAACCACAGATGTGTTGTCTTGGAATGAAAAGAATTACATTGTTGTAGTTGATTACCACTCCCACTACTTTGAGGTTAAAGAATTGCAAAACTTGAGACGCAATACTGTCATCAATCGTATGTAAGGTATATTTGCAAGGTTTAGAATCCCGGAAGTAGTTGTATCAGACAATAGACCGTGTTACAGTAGCTCAAAGTTTTGCCAAATTCGCAAAGAGTTACGATTTTAATCTTAAAACTTCAAGTTCAAGTCACTGGATTCAGTAGGGTTATGTCAAAATCTTCAAACGGATCCTTACAAAAGCAACATAATCAAAGAGAGACGCTCTCCTTGGTATTCTTGAGTACAGAAATACCCCATTAGATATTGGTTACATTCCCTCCGAATTATTAGTGGGTAGACAGCTCAGATCAATTGCACCAGCTAGCAAGTCAAATGTGATGCCAAAATACGTTGCCCCAGAGGAAGTAAAACAGAAACTTGAGTCAATCAAGAAGAAGGGAAAGAAGCATTATGGCAAAAATGCAAAGTCACTCCCTAAATTTGGAACTGGGGACTCAGCAAGGATGCAAAATGCAAATAAGAAGTGGAAACCAGTTATTTTTACAGGGAAACACAGTGATAGATTATATCATGTTCACAGATGGCGTTTCTTACAGACGTGTAACAGACGTCATCTCGTGAAAACGGATGAGCCAATTGTTCAAACACCGCTGCCTGATTTTCAAAACTTAGCAGAGTGCTACAATAATGATAAGCACACAACCTCTGTGCCGCCCCAAAACCATTCTGGAATGTTTGACAAATGTGAAATTTTAGACCCACCACAGACTCCACCACATCCAATGCAAAGTGTAGCCTAAATAAACACGACTCTCAGGTATGTACCACCAGATTTGGGAGACACGTGAAACCCAGACAAATCTTGGATCTATAAACAATGTGAATATCAGCACAGACAGATAACAGGCGATGTTAATTGGGGAACATTAACACCAGTTGACACTTGGGATCCACGGTGGTGTCTTCTTGATATTTGATACTTGGGTTTATCGAGGAGCAAATTATTGTTGGTGTGAAATTGGTATTGAATGAATGGCTTATATGTTCATATTTTTAGTGTTTTAATAAAATTGAATTTTATTCATTATTTTCATACTGCATGATGTGTGTAGTGTAGATATAGGGTAAATGCCTCACTGGGTAGAGTCAGTAACATGTTACGTGTTCTCACGCTCAGATTGCCTCTTTAAAACCAGCTTCCATTGATGATCTAAAATTAGTTCTCTTATATATGTGTGTTGTTATAGGAACTTAATAAACATTAGTTAGAACACGATTTTGTCGTTCTATGCCGATAACAATAGAATATTGAAAGAAAATCGCTAAGCTATCAAGCATCTTTATTTCTATGTAGGTGAAGATGTCTTCAAAGACAGACCTCTTTGAACCAGCAAGCGCCATTGTTCAGAGGGTACAGAATGAAATTCGTGACAACGGCGAACCTGAGGGAGCCAGGACAGACATAGAAAACCTGATACAGACATGTAATAGGGCACGTCAACTACTGCGTCCCAAAGACCCAACGAGTTTGGAAGACTTCGAGGTAAATTAAAAATATTAAAAACAAGTAACACAGTCAACAATATCAACATACAAACTGAAATATCTGACAATACTCGATTTAAAATATATAAAACAATTTTATTTCCTATATTATATATGTATTACTATCTACAATGTGCAATTTAAAACTGTTGTATATAATTTATTTGCAGATAAACAAAGAGTTTGTCGATGGTCTTGCCTAGCCATTCTACAGGGGTACGGTAAATGTTAAGGATCGGCATCACGTCATCTACGCCACAGACCGGCAACTGGAAATTCTTGGACAAGCCAAGACGTGGTATATTGATGGAACTTTCAGCGTGGTTAGGGCCCCATTCCAGCAACTCCTTTCCGGGGGGGCGGGGGGGGGGGGGGGGGCATGCTCCCTCGGAAATTTCTTTTTTACTACATAACGCAGTAGGTGCATTCTGGGGCATTTTTAAACATAAAAAATTGCCAAAAACTATCATTTGAAATAGAAAATACGTCATACTTTTTCAGGTGTCTTTAAAACACTTCATGGTGTATACAAAACATTTTTTTCCTGAAAACAAGTAATAGTAGTAAAAATAAGACTATATATGTATATAGTCAAACAAGAAAAAGATGGGTGTAAGTTAGACATTTGTAATTAAACCGTGATCAAATATCTAAATTAATGGTAGTTATATAATCAGCACAATAGACATGTTTAGAATGAACAGCGATGAAAAAAGTTTCAAACGTATGTATACACGCACTTATGGATGCGAAATTATAAAAACACTGTCAAGATTCAATACAATCGAAACATGCAGGTCAAACGAATACATGCAGGTCAAAGGCGAACGCGTAATTATACGCAATAAAATCTATACATTAAAAATCAACGCTAGCCGCCTCTCCTTTCTGCGGGCAAACACGTCAACTACATGTTCAGCACTGATGGTCTTGTTGCGGTGAATGTACATCAAGGCTAAACTTGACAGTCGTTCAGTTGTCATGGTCGATCTCAGATACGTTTTCCGGCGTCGCATTGAGCTGAATGACCGCTGGAGACAGACATTGCCAGGAGCACGTGCAGACAAATTGCCGTATTCGGGTACAGATCTTCATTCAAGTTGGCCAGCGTTTCCGAAATAGTAGAGAGCTGACTGTCACAGTAGGGAACATCGCGATCATCGCTACAGACTGAGTTTGACGCCATTTTAATGGCTTCAACAAACACAGGGGAAGCAACCGCACAAAACAGATTTCTCCTCTTTGTGACGTCTCCCTGTCTCAGTGCACTGAACTGTTTTACAGCAGAAGGCAAAATACCTCATTGGTTACAAAAGAAGTTGTACAAAATCTTAAATTATAATATTAATTTGAATGATGAAAACCACTAGATCTTACAGGTAGTGCCTAACCCGGGTTAGGCGACGATTTTTATTCGCTTTTTGGCGTTTTTATTTTTTCAATTTCTGAAAGCCACTGTACGCACGTGCGTAAGTGCGTAACGGCAGGCACGCCCCTGATTGCCTATTATTGTCGTTAATTTAATAATACGGATTTTCATTATTCTAACAGATATTTAGGCATATACACCCAAGTCGGTTAAATACAATACTGCAACTGATACTTTTTAGTACTATTCCCAGGTGTTCGCAACTATCAAGAATTTGATGCCACATCTTGCAGTGAAGTCTTTCGCAGCAGACTTTGAGGCAGGCATCTGGCAGGGCTTGCGAGGAGCGTTCGATGAGCCAAGCATCAAGGGATTTGCGTTTGCGACCAAGCCCTCTGGAGAAAGGCGCAGAAACTCGGCCTTAAGGTACTTGCATTCTATTTGCTCTTAAAAAAACAACAACAACACGAAAGAAAGGGCATCAAACATAAAAAATTATAAAAAATATTAAAAAAAAAATATGTATATAGCATAACGTGAACAAAAATAACACAATTTTATATGTTTCAGACCGCATACAATAGCAGGGACGAGGTTTTCAAGGTCCTTAGGAAGACATTCGCATTACCCCTCCTGCCTGCTGAGGATATATAAGGCCTGCGCTTGGTGGAAAAGAATAGAAGTGACAGCGACAGTTTGCGGACGTTCTTCTCGTACGTAGAATCGACGTAGATTGAAAGCGCCATTTGGGACATCACGTCATGGAGCGTGTATGAGCGCCGCATTCGAACGAACAACGACGTGTAAGGCTGGCATGCTCGCCTGAACAGAAAGGCTGAGAAGGCAAACCTGCTCTTCTTCCTCCTGACGGAGCTGCTGTTTCAGGAGGCCAGTCTGCTACCCACACAGTTGAAAGAGAAGAAGATGAGACGTCTCCAAAGGAAGGCCACAAGGAAGACAGAAGGAAGATTGCAACAGCTGTGGGGGGAGTATGCGAGGAAAGAAAGATCAACAAAGAGTTTGCTAGATGCGTGCGCCAGTGTAAGAATTACTGACTTGTGTGAGTGAGTTATTACACGTGCCTACTGTTCAATGTGCATGTTAAATATGAGTACGTACTATTGTTTTAATTAAGTTGTTAATAAAATATATATAGTATGTGTACTTTTTTCTCACTTGTGGACCCAAATCTTCTTCTTTTTTTTTAATTACGAAACTATTCTCTTTAAATGTAAAAATAACCCTATGAATATTCAGCCATCTCAACAATACGCACGAGGTGAGAAATTGACACATAAAATACCGACACAATACACTAATTAGCAACCGACAGTAATAAAAAGAGGTGTAAACAACCGCCGAGTGTTACTGATAAAAGTGTGCCGCCAATACGACTGTGTTTACATAATGCATTTTGCATAATGTTGACGTACGGACACGATTATTTGATGCCATTTCCATGTCAAAATGAACCAAATATTTTCTTAGCCTATATAATATGTCCAAATTAATATACACAATTATAAACTTACCTAATTGCTAGAACAAACAATATGTTTTATTAAGGCCAGGTGTTTTAAACATCAAGTTTCAAAAAAATACTCCAATAAAAGGGTTTTGCAACGATGATCTTACATCATCTAGACTTCTTTCCAAAGTTCTGATTATTATTTCATAAATCGACTAAATATGGTCCGGAATGATTATTATATGGTCCGGGATGACGACCAAATTGGTCCGGGATGATTATAACATGGTCCGGAATGATGGTCCGAACTGATGGTCCGGAATGCAGATGGTCCGGAATGAGGACACACCTCTGAATTCTAGCGTCAGCGGTAGATTTTGTAGAACGGGTACCAGCGGTGGCTGGATAAAACAGCGTGCTTTAGGCTACTGCAGAGTGTCAAAGCACAAGAAATTTAGACTGAGATGCTCTTTGCCATTCATCACTCCACAGCAATCACCATGTTAATATTAAATCTTTTATAATCTTAATCTTCATGGCAAGAGCAACCCTCACACCATTGATATTGTATGGAATTGGATACTTTCTTTTAACCTCCTGTACATTAATGCTCGCCTTAGGCGATGGTGAACAAAACCAAGTAGTTATTTAGAGTGTTAGAATGGTGCTGACCTTGAAGTGATCACATTAAGAGGAAAAACTGCTTATATATTGGTTGCTTACTGGGACTTTATTTAGTATTGGGCCCTTAGGAGAACCTCAAACGTGCAACTTGGATTCAGATCTCCATGCAATCTTCGTTCAGACATGCAGCTTCTCTGAACCCCTACACATGTGCATGGTACCGGCGATGTAGCAATAGTAATAAATAATGGGAAGCCAGTTGATTTAACCCATTGACGTTGTAAGTGCACTGGTAATTCTACCCAGGCTTAAGTCTGGGTCTTCCTCCACCAATAATTAGCTGGACGTCAACAATATGACCTTAACTGTGTCAGTGCAAAGTATCGAAAAAGCAAACATGTAAATTGTTTGCATGTATCACTTCCATTATATACTGTCACAGTATATAAAAATGACTGGCTGATCATCACCTTTTAATTTTGATTCTACTTTAATTCTTTAGGCAACATCACATGATAAAAATGAACACATTTTGAATTAACAGATTTTTACTTGACATATTTTTCTTAGTATTTAAACACTATTAAAAATGTCATGACATTTTAAACAAGTATACATGGAAATGTCATGCATTATTCCCTTTGTTAAGTTAGGACATGATGACATTAAACACCAACAACATTTACAAGGTGTAAAACCACATGAATACTTGAAGTATTTATAACATACTTGTATGCTTATAGTTGCAGGTTAGTTCTTTACAAACTTTTTCACAATTCTTGAAATACTCTTCATCATCACAACCATTATATTTGTCATCACTAGTATAAGGCACATTATCACTATTTCCACTTTTTGCCAAGAAAATCAAATGTTTATTGCTTTTACTCTGCAAGAGCAAGCTGTCTTATAATTGTTAAATGTGCCAGTTCATCTGTTAATCATCATTCGTCATTATTATAACATTTTGTTTTTTTCTTTTTCAGAGTCTGCAAACAAAACCATAGAAATTATTCAACATCAAACTTATAATCTGAACATTGTAACTTTCAGAGAATGGAAATAGTGTCAAAAGATTCCAACTCTTCAAATCCTTGGGATGCTTTAAGTGAACAGATACCTGATGCCTTGGGCTATTATAATGAGCCTGTCAATCCAAGTGCACAGTCAATACAATACGCAGATAGTGAAAAAGTGAAGTTTTCTGCAATGGAAAGAAATGCACACACAACATCAGATGCTCTTACAAATGGTAAAACAGATCTTTATGTTTCTGTCCTTGAAAGTGAACAAACAACTTTTTTGTTGTCAAATGAAAATGAAGGGAGTGAGGATAATATAACTGAAGGAGATAAGGACCGTCTACAAAATAACTCCACAGATTTTGCTGAAAATGTATTTCAACCACCAACATCCACAGGAGAAACAGAAACCCACCTTGATGATGCATTATCTGAGCTTAAGTTTGGTCGGTTCCAAATAAAAATCCTGATTCTTACCTGCGGTGCCTACTTTGTTGCATGCTCTCAAATGATGCTCATTGTCTTTCTAAGCCAACCAATCAAAGAAGAGTGGTCGCTAGGCAACATGGACTTTCCAATCCTGCCATTCTGCGGAGGGCTGACGAGCATCGTGGGAAGTTATGTGTTTGGAACAGTCAGCGATCGATATGGAAGACAGAAACCCCTCTTGGCATCAATCATCCTTATGACAGTGTTTGGAATAATGGCGTCGTTTGTTCCGCACTTCTGGATGTTTGTTGTTGTGAAGTCTCTGGTCTCATTTGGAATCTCCGGAGTGGAAGCAATTGACTTTGTTCTACTGCTAGGTATGTTTTAACTTCAAATGACCTGACCTGGTAGGGCAGTCAGTAAAGCGTCTGTTCCAGGTACGGGAGTCCCCAGGTTCGATCCCAGGCCGAGATATACCAAAGTCATTACATAATGATAGTGGAAAAGCTCCCTTGCTAACACTTAAGCACTTATAAGGGTAGTTCCATGACTGGTTGGCCCAGTGTCAGGATAATGTGACCAGGTATGGTATCATGAGGTGTTCATGGCATGCTGTTGACATTGAAGGCAGCACCATATCTGCTTATAGTGTACACCATCCCCAAATAACTGAATAACTGTTAGTAGGACAATTAACCCAATAAACAATAATCTTTTATGGGTCAAGTTATCAAGACTGAATGGAAAGACCCTGAGGGTTAATACCTTGACCTGACTTGAGATTCTAGTCCTTGAGCAAGCATGTTGTTCGTGACCATGATCTTGTGGTTGAGGCATAGTACTCTTGATCCAACAGTCCAGGGTTTGAACCTCAGTTCAGCCAATGGACATTGTAAATTTAAACATAAACAAGTTTGCCAAGGCCTACTTGATGAACAGGTCAAGTGAGTTACTCCTTTTTATAATATTTTTTATTACTGGCATTTTCTCTGTTAATCCTTATTATGTAGTAAGTTTTTATGGGTTTTTATGGTACAAGGGTTATTGGAAAAAATAGTTTATAATAAAGGTATTTCTTTATAATTTCCAGAATTTCTTCCCCGGAAAAATCGAGGTCGACCAATGGTGGTCATTACTCTGTGTGGTGTGTTTGGCGTAATTTTCACTGCTACGCTTGCCTGGGTGTGCCTACCTAGGTGGGGCTGGCGATGGTTTGTTGGCAGCTCCACAGTTCCTGCAATCTTTCTCATCATTTACAGACTGGTCATCAATTACGAGTCACCAAGATATCTTTACATTAGCAACCAGTCATCTGCAGGGTATGAGGTTCTTCAGGAGATAGCTAGACAGAATAGGACAAAGTTATCTTCAGGTTTGTTTGATGAGTTTTCTTGTTTTTAATTTTGATATTTTTTTTATTTTGACCTTTTTTGTATTTTGTGCATTATCATTAAACACATTGCTACCATTCAGTGAAAAGCTGCACAGTTAGCTTTTTTTAAACTTAAAGAAAGCCATGTGTCCACTTACTTTTCAGATCATTTTACATGAACATCCGAGTAATCATCTCTAACGTCGATATCTATTTTTAGCTGAAATCCCCATCATATATACTTATTTATGTAATTGTAAATTGCCATTTTTATGAGATATATTTCACGATTTGTACTGTCTTACAATTAAGCTAATGTTATAAACAGCCTTTATTTAAACAAAGGTATAAGTTTTTGCACCAGTATGGACACCACTGATAGACACCACCTTTAACATTGCATGAATTTAGTTTTTTGTTGGGTGTTCGAAAAAGTATTGTGCATAACTTCGATGTAGAGTATTTATGGAAGTTACAACAAAATCTTGTCTTATAAAAAAAGTTGTGGTACGTCAACCAGGCAAAGCGATTATTAAAATTTGGACCAAAATATAACCGATTGTGCACACATCATCAAAACAATAACAAATCATTATAACATTTTATAGCGGTGTTTAAGTATTTGTAACAGTAACATTTTTGAGCCAGCAAAAACTGCACAAATTGTGAACTGCTATTGCTTCCTGCAGCTACAGATCACTAAATTATAAAATTACTTAGCAACATGTTTCCTTTGTCTCTTTTTGTAACTTGATATATAATTCTTTAACCCTGGTTATTGCAAAAAACATAGTAGGGACAAAGTCCTTGATAGCAAAACTCTTTTGTTTCATGTTAACAAAGGCGGACAAACACCCTCCCATAATTTCTCCAATGTGGATAAATTCCCTCCAGTAAATTTTCCAGATTTTGCAATAACATTTATTTGGTTCGCACAGTTGAAACTTGTAAATATATAGATAATAACCTTGGATTTTCTTCTGATAAAATTCCAACTTCAAGATATAGTGTACTGTAATTAATTTACAGGAGAGATTTTGGCTGTTGTTGGTAAATCTTTTATTTTGTCCGCCTATGCTAAAATTAATGGAAGGGATTTTGTCCTAAAAATGGTATAACGGTTGCCACTGTCTGTGTTTTCATTTTGCTTGGATATAACTTAAAAATGCATTTTTGTACTGTTCTATATCAGAATCAATCTCAAAGCTTTGACCTCAATATATTTTCACAAAAAATCTTTACTGTGTACCTTGATTGGGATGCAAGATGACAAGCAATCTGACCACGTTGACTAATAGCATTGCATCACCACTGAAGAGTGCCCATAAAGCTCTTTAGTGGGGTAGTGAACAGGAAACGCAATACACACAGCAGATGTTGTACATGTACCCGATGGCTTCAAGGGTCTGGCTAGCAGCAGGGGGCCAAGTGGCCTTAATTACTGTTTGGTGGCTAACATGGTCTACAAAGTATGTGTAATCAGGCCATTTCTCAATAATATAGTTGAGAAAAATTGTATGACCGGTCAACTGGATGGGGGGCACCAAGGCCTGTGGGACATTTTTAGTCATTTTTTTCTGCCTTGTTTGATAATTACTCATGTATGGTAGTTGATATATTTTGTTTAGAAACAAATAATTATTAGTATAAGTTTTTCAGTGGAGATAAAGACTCTTTTTTCCATTCATAATATGTTATTATTTTTCATCGGTGCTCAAGTTTAATGGTAATTAAAGTATAACTCTTTTTTTATGAATTTAAGTTGTTTGTTCTATTTCGGGGTAAAACAATAACAAATCAGAATGTTATTTACAGAATATTTCATTTTTATCGCTCTTAAACTTATATAATCTTCTTTATAAACATATTCTGTCATATGGTTGAGAGATGAAGAGATAGAAAGAATGAGGAGGGAGAGACAAAGAGAGAGAGACACCGAGAGAGACACAGATAGAGACAGAGAGAGAGAAGGTTAGCCTGGCTGACTTGACTGACTGAGAGTGGCTAAAACAGAAAGCTTATATAGGTAGAACTTCCTCCAAAGGTAAGACACTCAGCATGAGTAAGTGGTAAGCAACCGTTAAAGTTTAAGGTATTTTAATTCAATTAAAGGGATTGCGGTTCAATTAAAGGGATTGCGGTTCAATTAAAGGGATCACGTTTCAACTAAAGTGTTTGCGGTTCAATTTAAGTGGAGTTAAGTAATACATGGTTTTATATAAAGATTACCAGTTCAAATTAGCTTTTAACTTTGTCACTACTGTAGTATACTTAATACCCTTATAAATAATAGTTGGTCCTTGTATTCTGCTAATAATGACTGCTCCCTATGTACTTACTTTTTGAAACATGCACAGTGTGTATGAAGAGTCTTACTGTATAAACACCGTGTAAACAGACTTGATCTTGTCTTGTATGCCCCTAAACCTGTTGATAAACACTGTAATTACTCATATCTGAAAAGTATGTCAAATTATATTTTGTATTACAAAGTGCCCAGTATAATAGTAATAACAAAAATATCGCAATAGCAATAATTTCTTAATGAAAAAGCATTATTAGAAATCCCTAATGGACAGCAAGCTAGCAAACAGAGTTGCTATTGCAATAAAACTAGGATAATGCAGGGCCAAATGATATGCAGCCCTTCACTGTATTGAATGGAATCTCAGTCAAGAAAATATCTTCCCTGTAGAGATGTCTTCCTCCCGTAGGGATGTCCACCTCTCTGTAGGGATGTCTTCCTCCCTGTAGGGATGTCTTCCTCTCTGTAGGGATGTCTTCCTCCCTGCTAGGGATGTCTTCCTCCCTGTTAGGGATGACTTCCTCCACTTATTATAGCAGGACATTACCATTGGTGAGATATATAAAAATCTGCATGCCTAGAGTCATCGACTTATAACGCCTCAGCCCCTCGCTGCCTGAGAACATTCATGTGGGGAGCTTTTCCAGCTAACCTGCGGTGCTCTGGTGGTTCTACCCATACATAAGTCTGGTGTCTCCTCCACAAATAATTAGCTGACATCGCCAATATGACAATAAATTGGTGGGATCTAACAAACAATAAAATTGCATTCTGATTGTTTATCTTCCAGAAACAATAGTCTGTCCACCCAGCGCTAAGAGAGGGAGGATACGTGATCTATTCTTGCCCCACCTGAGATGGCAGACATGTTGCTGTACGGTTGTTTGGTTTCTCCAATCTATGGGTTATTGGAGCATTACCCTCTACTTCCCAGAATACTCTGCCGCCAGCAAACTCAACCCACATCTCACCGGCTTCATTGCCTTCCTTGCTGAAGTTCCCGGCATGCTGCTGGCAATTTTTATTGTTGAACCAAAGCGATTGGGAAGAATCAATAGTCTTAGGATGTTTTCATTAGTCACGATCATCAGCTTGTTGTTTTTTGCATTTATCAAGTTGCATGGGTTAAAAATTGTGTTTGCAATGCTTGTATACTGCTTCATGGTGCCCATCTACTCAATTTTGAACACATTCACACCAGAATTGTTTCCGACAGATATGCGAAGTATGGCCATGGCATGGATGTATATGGTTATCTCATTGCCGGCTCTGATAATTCCATTTCTCGGTGCATCAGTTCTTTCCACAAACATCCCTTGGTTATATCCAATAGTCGGCGCTGGATTTTTTCTGCTGCAGTTCATATTTTCTTTTGGTTTAAAGACAGAGACTGCTGGCAAGGATTTAAATGACACAAAACGTGCCAGCTGTAGACCTGATTAAGACCATGCACAAGTATATGTATATGACGTAGAGGTTAAGGCATTGAATTCTCGGTCAGAGGGTCCTGAACTGACCACAAGATATGTTGTTTTGCAAGATTGTTTACTGCACACTGCTCCAGGTAGTTGCTAGCTTAATACTGGTTCTTTCTTTATTTATTTGGGTTTTACGGCACACCGACACTTAACAGGTCATACGGCGCCGAATAATACTGGTTCTATCATTTAAGTGAGCAATATGGAGTGATTACTGTAAGTAAGAAAGAACTTGTTTCCCAATCAACTGCAGACAAATAGTTTTAAACTAAGCAGATGTTTAGTTTTATAGGTTCATTGCTTTGTCTAACAGTTCATCTATCTTTTTGTAATTGTTGTAATTAAAAGAAACAAAAACAGGTCTAGTAGCACAATAGGAGTCATTTCAGCTTAGTTAGTTTCTGGGTTCTATCTCGGGATCAAAATACCTGGAGCATAAAAATGATGGTAGTACTCATGTAGCATATTTGCTTACTGTTTGCTGTTTGCATCATATTTGCCATTTTCTGTACACATTTGGAAAAGATCCCTAAAGGTAATAGTATGAATATACCTGTATTGTTGGTCAGTGTTTCTGGCTTCCTTCACCTTTATGTAGCTCCTGCACATTTGTAGAAAGTTACGTTTTCAAATAGAAATAACATAAATAAACTAAAATGGTTTATTTTAAACTTTGCTTTGAATGTATATTTTACACTGTACAGTTCAATGCAATCTTCATGTTAAATTAGTACTGTATATTCCTTGTGGTTACTGAGTCAAATATCTATATACATTTGTAATTATCTAAGTTTGTAATATAAATTGTGTTTATTATGTCAGTTTTTACCTTGTTTTATATCAGTTTTGTATTAACACAGTTTCAGTATTTAGATTGTGATTGCTGTACATAGTTTTTAGAGGCATGAAATAACTCAATATAAATTATAGTGCTTTAGCTTCAATTGTTTTTTTCAGTATATTGCAATCTGTGCCATTCAACAAGGTGTTGTGTCAACAGTCTGGTTATCACGGTCTTTAGGTCTGGCTGCCATCTTACTGGGGCTACTATTTTCCAATACTACCTCCGAGGTCTTTTTCAAAAAAGTAAAATGGCCGAGGTATTCTGAATGACAGCTCATTGGTGTAATATTTCAACTTGCCACTCTGTTGTCAGGTTAATGTAATTGTGACTTCATGTACGATATCCTGTTAGGTGTTGTAAATTTGTTATAAAGTGCTTAGGCACAAGCAAAAATTCTCCATTTTGTCAGTATAGTTGCCTGATGTCATGTATGCATTTTTGTTGCATATCTACAGCATAATTGTTTTGTTATTCATAGGTGTTTTTATTTATTTACCCTAAGTCGTATATCACCAAACACATAAATAACATGTGCCAAGATAGTTGAACATACCATTTTACAAACAACTGAATGAATCTTATCATTATTGATTAATGTGGAGCTTCAAAAGTCATTTTAACAAGAGCTGCCCGTTGATGGCGTGCTAAATTTTTCTCATTGCTGAATAGTTAAAATAGTAAGAGATACCTTCCTGTGAAAGTGAAAATAAATGTTACACATTATATTGCATATAAATTATAAAAAGAAAATGTGATTAGTCGTATTTATTAAGACTAAAATATGGGTTTGTACAAAAATTATGCCCAATATCTCCAAAGCAGTGGTTTGATATCATTATATCTAATTGATATAAGCAAAACTGCTGGATTCCATCTTTAAGTAAAGAATTAACCAAGATCAAATGAGTGTATTTTTATGTTGTGTCATAGTAATTTATATAATTTGCTCAATGTTTTTTGTTTATGATCTTTTTTTGTCTTAATTGAAAATAACATGGTTTCATTGTTAGAAGCTGATTTTTTTAGTTTCCACAATGCTGTATGAGATATTATAGATCAGGGTTTGTGTGATTGTGTTAGTTTCCACAATGCTGTATGAGATATTATAGATCAGGGTTTGTGTGATTGTGTTAGTTTCCACAATGCTGTATGAGATATTATAGATCAGGGTTTGTGTGACTGTGTTAGTTTCTGCAATGCTGTATGAGATATTATAGATCAGGGTTTGTGTGATTGTGTTAGTTTCCACAATGCTGTATGAGATATTATAGATCAGGGTTTGTGTGATTGTGTTATTTTCCGCAATGCTGTATGAGATATTATAGATCAGGGTTTGTGTGATTGTGTTAGTTTCCACAATGCTGTATGAGATATTATAGATCAGGGTTTGTGTGATTGTGTTAGTTTCCACAATGCTGTATGAGATATTATAGATCAGGGTTTGTGTGATTGTGTTAGTTTCCACAATGCTGTATGAGATATTATAGATCAGGGTTTGTGTGATTGTGTTAGTTTCCACAATGCTGTATGAGATATTATAGATCAGGGTTTGCGTGATTGTGTTAGTTTCCACAATGCTGTATGAGATATTATAGATCAGGGTTTGCGTGATTGTGTTATTTTCCACAATGCTGTATGAGATATTATAGATCAGGGTTTGCGTGATTGTGTTAGTTTCTACAATGCTGTATGAGATATTATAGATCAGGGTTTGTGTGATTGTGTTAGTTTCCACAATGCTGTATGAGATATTATAGATCAGGGTTTGTGTGATTGTGTTAGTTTCCACAATGCTGTATGAGATATTATAGATCAGGGTTTGTGTGATTGTGTTATTTTCCACAGTGCTGTATGAGATATTATAGATCAGGGTTTGTGTGATTGTGTTAGTTTCCACAATGCTGTATGAGATATTATAGATCAGGGTTTGTGTGATTGTGTTATTTTCCACAATGCTGTATGAGATATTATAGATCAGGGTTTGCGTGATTGTGTTATTTTCCACAATGCTATATGAGATATTATAGATCAGGGTTTGTGTGATTGTGTTCGTTTCTACAATGCTGTATGAGATATTATAGAAAAGGGTTTGTGTGATTGTGTTATTTTCCACAATGCTATATGAGATATTATAGATCAGGGTTTGTGTGATTGTGTTAGTTTCCACAATGCTGTATGAGATATTATAGATCAGGGTTTGTGTGATTGTGTTAGTTTCCACAATGCTGTATGAGATATTATAGATCAGGGTTTGTCTGATTGTGTCAGTTTCCACAATGCTGTATGAGATATTATAGATCAGGGTTTGCGTGATTGTGTTAGTTTCCACAATGCTGTATGAGATATTATAGATCAGGGTTTGTGTGATTGTGTTAGTTTCCACAATGCTGTATGAGATATTATAGATCAGGGTTTGTGTGATTGTGTTATTTTCCACAATGCTGTATGAGATATTATAGATCAGGGTTTGCGTGATTGTGTTATTTTCCACAATGCTGTATGAGATATTATAGATCAGGGTTTGTGTGATTGTGTTCGTTTCTACAATGCTGTATGAGATATTATAGAAAAGGGTTTGTGTGATTGTGTTATTTTCCACAATGCTGTATGAGATATTATAGATCAGGGTTTGTGTGATTGTGTTAGTTTCCACAATGCTGTATGAGATATTATAGATCAGGGTTTGTGTGATTGTGTCAGTTTCTACAATGCTGTATGAGATATTATAGATCAGGGTTTGTGTGATTGTGTTAGTTTCCACAATGCTGTATGAGATATTATAGATCAGGGTTTGTCTGATTGTGTCAGTTTCCACAATGCTGTATGAGATATTATAGATCAGGGTTTGTGTGATTGTGTTAGTTTCCACAATGCTGTATGAGATATTATAGATCAGGGTTTGTGTGATTGTGTTAATTTCCACAATGCTGTATGAGATGTTAACAAGACTTTATGTATCCAGCACATTTTCTTGTTAGATGATCTTGTGTTCTTTTTCTTTTCTTTTTTTTTCTCCTTTTTGTTCAAACAAAAATGCTCGACATTCCATTGAAATTGCAGGGTTTCATGTAAGGGAGCTATTTTTAATGCCAGTTTCATTATTTCTGTATCACCATGACATTTATTTATTGCTTGCACAATCATAAGGACAGTACATGTTACTGATAGAAATTTAGACACAATAAAGGTTGTGAATGTACTGTAACTGTGACGAAAAAAATGTATACAATTATGGGCATTTATTGTTTGTATGCGGTATATCCCCAGGATTTTAAGTTAGGTGTGAATATATAATTATATAGTAGCAGTAGAAAGATTACAGGTTAATTGAAATTAAAAACTACATTTAAGAGATTACCAATTAGCAGTAGCCTTTAACAGTAAATAGGGCTTAAAATCAAGTTTTTTGTTAGTAACTTTATTATGAACTTGCTATCACTTGTTAGAATCTCATTTTTAACATATTATTTTAAGATATTATCAACAAAATCATGTCTGTACTTATGTAAGTGCATTGAAAAGATTTATGGTATATGCCGGATACCCTTTGTAACTTTTCAATCACCAATCTTTACATACATTTTACATCTTTTTAAATTAATTGCATGAAGAGTAACATTGTGGGCAATTCTCTCACAAGTATTTGTCATTGTGTTCTAATTTAGTAAATTCAGACTAACATCATAATTGGATCTTTTCTTAGTTTTTCTTACTTTTTCAGCTCACCTGAGCTTATGTTCAGGTTGAGCTATTGTGCTTGCCCATCGTCCTGCATCATGTGTTGCACGTTCCTCAACATTCTTTGAAGACATCTCTGAAACTGCTGGCCCGAATTCCACAAAACTTCTTCAGAAGCGTCAGCAGGCAGGGGAAACGAAACGCTGTTCAAATAATTTTAATCTGTCGAAAAAACGTGGCCACCTGGAACATAGCCATTTTCCATAAATGGCTATATAGGAAATCTTTGAAAATCTTCATGTTAAAAACTACAAAAGCTAGAGCTTTGGTAGTTTGTATACATGTTCCTTGGGTGGCCCTGTACCAAGATTGTTAAAAAAATTGATCCATCAAAGAACATTTCCATTAAAGGTTATACACATATGGAAAGTTTTTATTGATTTAATTCCAATTATATTACACAAATGAAGATGATATTTTCATTGTGTGAATTTTAGTTTAATAAAAAATGGTGACAGTTGGAAGGACAGAACCTTTAACATTCATATCGGGTACTGTTTGGCTTTTACGTTTATTAAAAATCATGATCTATTTTATGTTAAAAAGTGAGTGTTGTTTTAGATTTGGTAGAGAAAGACAAAAATCTTACCATACATTCTTGATTTTGTACAATGTAATTTGGATGAAAATAATTTTCAGTTTTATTCTTTGGATTTTTTGCTGACTCAGGTGTGTTGTGTGTGTGTTGATCCAATTATTATACATGTAGTTGTACAATTTTGTTGTGATCAATGGAACTGATTAGTAAAAAAGTAAAATATTTGTATAAGTTTGTTCATTTGTGTCCAAAGTAAGTGTTTTTAACTATATGTGTGTGTGCATTGTTTTTAAATGCTGTATCCCGCTGTGTATTTTTACTTTACCGATTGTATCGCTAGCCTGTGTGTGCAGCATACAACGAGAATAAAAAAGTTTCTTTCTAGCTCCCAAAGCCGCCAAAAATGAAAAATATTGTCACGTGAATGTTCTCTTGGTTAATTGGTATACAGAGACTAGTAATTTTCACACATCACGGGATGTGTCTAGCAGGTGTTAACCTCCCATCTGCGAGAGCATCCTGCATCACGTGCTGGCACCATATTAATTTCCTTGATATACCTTTAAAGTGGGAAGTCAGTAGCTGTAACATATGCCTAAATCTCAATCAGAACATTGCACTGTCCTTGTGTACATGCAGCCAATCACTTATTGCATGGAGAAGTTTTATCGGCCGGTGCTGAAAAAAACATCGTTCACAAGCTCACTGTCAAACTGCTCTGATCAATATTACCTTGACAACATCTTATCTCAGAGTCAATCAACTTGACTTGTGTAATGAGGCAAGTCTACACAGACCCCAGTCTTGATGACGTAGATCAAAGAAATTAATATCATGCTGCTGAGCGATGCAGAATGTTCTAGCAAATAGGAGGTTAACACCTGCTAGATACATCCCGCGATTCCACAATGTATGAAAATTACTAGTCAATGTAAACTAATTAACCCTTGTGTTGAGACAGCAGGTCTGATCAATGTTCCTGTTCATTTTACTCGCCTCATCTTGTTAAAGGGTCGAAGCAATTTCAGGAAAATCACTTTGCTGCTTAACACATGGTTCAAACCCACGTCGGGATGTGGTGGAAGAAGGCCATAGACAAATGGTTGGATAGAACCACAACTCAGCTGGAAGACCTTCCCACATTGTCTTTTGCCCCAAACAGGATATGGTGAAAGGCTAAGCAGAGAAGTAATGTAACTTAAGCACAATGTTGACTAGCTGTACACAAAGAACATGTGTTGTTTGTGGCTTAAGTATGAATAGAAAGTAATTAAATGGGGCAGAATAATGTATAGTGTTGTACACACTAGAAGAAAAGAGTAGAATGACCTTAATGAAGATTTTGAATTAAGAAACTGGAGAAAAATAAACAAACAAAGCCAGAAATGTCAAATATATCATATTTTAGTCTATATAATTTATCTGTCTTAATTATCTACAAGTACATGCATATGAAACTGTACACAATGGTTATATCATTAGTTTATGTCATTAAAACTTTTTTTACCTGACAAATGAATCTATAAAAATAATTTGGACAAAAATAAAACAAAAATATATACCAATGACAAATATGTACTGGTACCTAAATTAAAATATAAACATTTCCTTAAATAAAGATCACAGCACAAGTGCAGAGTAAGACACTTTGTTAGTAAAAGATGCCATGTTAAGATTTCTGGACGGAACCATAAAAATATCTCAATGTATGCATTTGTACATACTTTTTAAGATACATTTCTGAAAACAGATTTAAAGAAAAAATATTTAATATATTTTGGTAACATTACTTCTTTCCTAAAAATGACATTATACTAAAATAATAATTCAGATCTACTAAATAAACAATCAAGCAAGTCACATGCCTCAGTATTACCTTGTTGGATTGTTAATACAGTAATACTAGGTTTTTGTATAAAACTGATTGATAAGTCTCGTCTACTAAGCAGAAGGTCGTGGATTTGGATCTACCTATTGGTTAATTTATTTTAAATAATACGAGTATAAACTTTGTGGGACAATCATAGTTATGCAAAGGACTTTCACAATTTTCATCATTTTTTTTACAAACATGAATTGAAGAAATTTTATAAATATGTTGCAATGCAAAAACAGACAATTAAAAAAGAAAAGAAGATGTATATCAAATAATTAAACATAAATTATAAATATAATAATATGTATTTGCAAGCAAAATGCATTAAGACATCTTTATGTTATTAAATGAAAATGGACGCGGCCTCGACTTACTTAAAATCACAGATTAGCAAGCACATTGTACAGCCACTCTAAGGATTCGGCCATCGCTCTTGATAAGGTTCTTAGAGAAGTTTTAACTGTTTGCTAGTTTCATTTATCCACAAACATTGCCAAAAGTATACAAAACCTCTCCGAACAAAAAAACGAAACATTAAAACATAAACAGTCTCAGCTAAATCCTTACCGACAATATCAAGTTATATTCCATCAGAAATTGTGTTAGAAAGGAAGATTGAGAACCCTTATGCTTAGCATGTTATTGTGTGAATATTCCCAGGCAAATAACAAAAGTGTATATCCTGAGTAGATGCTGGGTATTTGAGCACAAGTACTTTATAACAAAAAGTTTGATAAACATACCAGTGGCTGAAGTTATTGAAAGCAATTAACATACGTGTATAAAGTGTAAAATACACAGGTCACACTATACAGAAATACAAAATGAGCAAATTTATTCTAGCATTACAAATCAATATTACTGAGCACTAATTGAATAAAGCTGCTGTGGGAAATCAGCTCTTCCTCATTATTTTGAAAGTTTGGATGTAACTTTTTCTTAAATTTATTTGAAAGCTGTGTAATTGGCTACTTTAAATACAATGCTTAAAGGTTCTTTAGAGTACAAAAGAATTGCCAATTATGGGTAAAAGTGTATTTAAAAATTTAATTTAATGTACCTTACAGAAATATCCAACTTTTTTCTTCCCAAACTTCAGAATGTGTCTTAGAATATTAGGCATTATTTTGCTACCTTTAAATAATACAGTGCAGATTTAGTCTTTTTACAACACTTAACATACAAAAAAAATCTGTTTTTATATCATAATTTTTATTTTACATACATACAGACTGTAGATCTATTTTCTATTCTCATAGCTATAAAGAGTGTTTTGAATGACACTATGTCATTCATAAGAAGTATAACAGCAATACAATTGTTTGTATAACCCAGTTACAGAGAATCTTGCTGGGAAGGTAGGTAACTAAGGAAGGGTCAATTATCAGGTTTCTATGCCATGGCATCGCTTGCTCTCTCAACATCAACACCTAAAAGATCTTCCACGTCTGTTTGTCGTAGATTTTCTACCAATCGGTCAGTTACAGGAACAATCGAGATGACAAACCATCCTAGGATGCATAATGAATTACGTGCTGTGTTCAGATCTCGCCAAGTGTGGACATCTTGAGTGGCTGTCTGTAAAAAAATTAAAAAAAAGTTTACTTTTCATTATTTGTTTGTAAGAAAAGGTGGGTAACACTGGAAAGTTTTCCTCCTTCTTGGAATCAACCTCAAATGATCAAAGTTATAACAACACTTACTAAGCACTTGTAACAACAATACTAACTCAGTTAATTGTTTATTTAATGCACAAACATCTCAACATCAGATTAAAACATGTGCAAACTGTTACAACTTCTCTAATAATTAAAGGTGAGAACAAATATAATGGCAAAATTCTGACATTAAAAAAACCCAATGTAAACTAAGCATTACCTCTGTATTGTTCCAAAGGTATGGACGTAGTTCGAAGAGGTGTATTTTATCCTCAAGTGCGCCATTTACAAGACTCAGGACTAAAGCTGCAAAATAGATGAGCACTGACACTGCACCATTTTGGAGGGTAAGGGCTTTCAAGATAAATCTTCCCTTTGGTACAGCTATGTCGAATCTGAAACAAATGTAAAAAGAAAATCTTAGAAAAACTGGGGGGAGGGCGGTGGGGGGATTTTATACTGGAACAAATATTTACTTTTTTGGTCTTCCTTAAATTCAAATGTACTAAAGTAGACTGTTTTTTATTATGTGTATTAGACTAAATGCCCATGAACGTCAACAAAATAACCAAATATATGCAGTTTTGTTTATATCTTGCATTTAACAAGCTAAAATAATGTTGTTTTTTTAAATATAGAATACAATATTCAAGGATTAATTATCATTTTGTTTCACATTTTTAAAACAAGTAAGGTTAACATGGTAGTAAAATCTAAAGGTTTTTATATTTAAATTCTGATTAAAAAGATAAAGTAAGGGACATAACACCACATTTAACCTAGGTAGAGTTATTTATCTTATCAACTGCAGTCCTATCCATCTAGATTTACCCAACTTCCAAGTTTTAGGTGAATATGTTGAACAATTTGGACAAATACTCATGAAAAAACAATTACAAAATGGCAACTTTATGTCACTCCACCCCCACCACTGGAGCATAAAAGAATGGTTAGAGTTTTAAAAATACATATTGTTAGATTAAGAAAAACAGCTCTTGTTATGAAATGATCCTTGATGGGGGTCTTCTGCTTTACCCATTCTTGCTCAGTGGTTAAAATTTTTGTAATGACCATTATAAGGTGTTTTGTCAGACACATATGTATTAACCAAAAAAAGGTACATATTGATAATAATCAAAATACTTTAACAACAGTTGTGTCAAAATAACTTCAACCTGAAATCATTTTAGCAGCCAATATATTTGTACTGGCTAGGGATTAATCAAGTTTAGGGAAGAGATTTTTTACATCTTAAAAGTATACAAGACTTTTTATAAGTATATTTATCATTTTTTAATTGTTTCAATATATGGCCACTGTAATGAATTTGTAGGGAATATATTTTTGATCATAACAACATACAACATTTCATCAAGAGATACATCTTTTTTCAACGTCAACAATTTTAAATCTCCTGTCAGATGGTGTATAACCTTACAACAGAAATATTTTCACTGAATTAAGTGTCAACAAATCAAGGTACTTGAAAAACCCAATTACAACTCACCTGTCACAGGATGAGACAGTGCAGATGGCAATGAGAAGGTAGAAAATACATTGGACAGGCATAGACACGGCGACATAATGCTGAAGAAAGTCTGTCACACCAAAGTTGAGTAACACATATGTCATCACAATATGCCAGGCTGCAAAGCCAGCTAGTAACCCATGACCAAACAGGAAAATTGTTCGTAGAACTTTTTGTGTACTAATGGCAAATTCTATGGTGGTGTTGCTTGGCTCTTCCCTGACTATCGCTTTCTCTTTCGCTTCTTCCAACTGGCGCTTCACAAATCTGTGTTTATTTTCCCCCTTAAAGCCACCTAAAAAATTTATCAATAAAAGAGTTGAATGTATTGCCAGAAACAAAAGGAAGCTTTTGTTAAAGTTTAAAAAAAAAGAATTTAAGTTAAATATGACTTTACAAAAGTATTAAACAAGGAGATACATTTTCAAATGTATCCAACATCTTGCTAAAAGCAGGGTTTTATCTTTAGTTTGAGACCTAATGCTTAGTTTTAAAATAGAGTAGAAACTTTAAAAAAAAAAAACTTTTATTGGTATAAAGAAATTTCAACTTAGGAAGAAGATCAAACATTCCATATTATGTTTTAAATCAAAACAAAACAAAAATTGTAATTAAAAAAGCATGGTGTACATTGACCTACATAAACTTATTTTACATTTGATCACATTCTCACTTTCACCAATTTATACTTTCCTTACCACTTACAAATAAAATAACAATAAGACCAACAAACTTACTATCTGTTTCAATGTAGAATTTCTCTGTAGGTTGAGAGCGTAGTATAGGCATTCCCGTAGAATGGGGTTGTTTTTTGTAAACTTCATCTTCCTCACCATCATCTTTCTTTTCTGAGTGATCAATAACATCATCATGAATCTCAGTCAAGTCTGCAGCTAGAGTACTATCAAAGAAATTGTTGGCAATGTTGGATGGTACCTCATCAGTCTTTTTTGCCTTCTTTTTAACTTTCTTCTTTCGTGGAGTACCATCTTTTGGCGATTTAATAAGGCTTGCCTTGCTTCCATCGACATCCTAAATGGAAGAACCAAAACAATTAATACTGAGTTAAATTGTTTAGTGAACATGGTGAGACATAAGAGTTAAATTTTCACTGGCCATGAACATAATTATCTAGTCTCTAAATTAGGGGTGTACTGATATTTTCAGACATTTGTCTGGGGTATTCCTCTATCAATCATTGCTAGGCATCTCAATAATTGTGTTACTAAGATTAAGCTTGTTGTTCCCATTTAAAAATCCATTTTGAGGAACACAATGCTCCGAGTCATTTAGACCTTGATCATTTTTTAACCCATTTCATTTGGACTCCTTATCTGAAGAGGTGCTCACAATAATGAATTCATGTACATGTAGCAACAAACAAAAAAAAGACCACCAACACATGAAGATATGCACGGATAAAGGTGAGAATATATATCTGGTTAAATGCTAAAAATATCGAAACTGTTTTCATCCAATGACATTGTAAACTTGTTTGCTAACTGTATTTGACAAAAAAGCAACATGTAAAAATGTATCAGAATTATTTTTTTGTTAAGTGTTTGTCACCAGTGCTTCATGTCTTGTTTACATGTATATTGTACTATAGTCCGTTTTGTTTTTGTCCGTCTCGTTATTGTTGGGTAGTTTGAGACCTATAGTCTGTATGTCCTTCGTAAGGTCCGTGCATCTGTCTGGGTCTGTTCTGCGTGATGCACGATGTGGCGAAACTTGTAACACCTGTTCTTGTCCTTCTGTATGTCTTCATATATGTTAATCGTGAGAGTGAGATTTTGTACGAGAGTTGGGAGTTTTCTTTTCAAATCTTAAAACCACATTCATTCATTCCACCCGCCTCTCACCATACGACAACAGATACTTAGTTGGTTTATACTGTTAGTTTTGCAATAAACTAATATAGTACCAGTTCTGTTTGGTAAGTTAAGTAGACCCATTATTTCAATTAGTGAAATGATGTATTATGTATTTAACTTGTATTGTTTGAATTGGTCTATTTCTACTTTGCAATGTGTGAATATTTGCATTGTTAAATAATGAATTGGTATATTTTAGCCAACTATGGCAGTGTTTGATAAGTGTCTGTAATATGGTTATATTTTAAATTACAGGTTCTTGTGTATGTAATAAAATACTAAACCGTATACGGACTGGTCAAGTCAATTTGCCCACCACGACCCGTAACAGTTGGCGCCCAACGTGGGGTGCCAATGTAACATAGGGAGAAAAATGTGCAGCCAGTGCGGGACTCGAACCTGGGACACTTCGCTTACAGGGCGAATGCTCTACTGACAGAGCTAACCGAACCGCTTACACATTCTCTCCCTCTCACCCGGCTACATGTTTGTCAATTTCATGGGGAATTTATCTCTTACATTGGCAGATTTTCAAAGAAAAGATGGATTTTCCAAAGGGCTTGCCTTGATTTATGTTAGTTTTCACATCTTTATTTTAAATATCTTGTCCATTTTCTGTATGGGGTGTAAGTCAATCAGGCAACAAACAATTCCGGCCACAAGTCAATCCGGCCACAAAATAAGTCAATCCGGCTACAAAAAAGTCAATCCGGCCTCACTGCCCTGGGAAAGCGGTCAAACCGGCCACATTTTAGATATATCCTCATAATGAACAAATATTTATGCTTTGATTTTGTGTTTTATTTAAATCTTTTCGTATATTTTTATCATCATTAAATATGTTAATAAGTATAAATATTTGTATAAAGTCGTTTTAATTTTATCTTGTATTTTATGCTGTTTTTGTTTGTCTAATAAATGATTAATTGTTTCATAATAAAAAGATTGAATATTATTTTTTGCAATGTTTTTATTTTATTTCCATTGTAAACTGTCAGCATATTTTGTGCGTGTTTTAATTTTGATATGACCTTTAAAGATATCTATAAGATTGCGCACGCGCAATTACTTAATTACTAGCGTGTTTCTATGATGTTGTTTGGTGCAGTAATTATGGTTTTAACGCCTTTAATCAAACCCCTGCCAACTTATTCTTCGTAATTGCCAAACTTGCATCAGTAATTAAAATTGCTAATGTGTTAATCAGATGAAGATGTAGCAGTTTGTTTAACCAAACAATAGTACAAAGAACGAAGAATTAAAAAGTTTAGCAGTTTGTTTTTAAAATGGGTATATAAGTATTAACAAACGAAAAATGGTACAACAAATCACCATGAGCGAGGCGTGTGTACACTGTTTACAGCCAGTTGTGGAGACTGATGAAGCTGTCTCCTGTGATCGTTGTGAGGGATGGCAACACAGGGCGTGTGACACAGGTAAATACTTTAAAGCCTGATATAAAGCAATTTTCAATATTAATAAATAGAGAGACGAACGTATGCAATGCCACTCGATTACCGATATCGGCAGTTCATATTAATGGAGATTAAGAATGTAAAAAGTAAATATTAGTGTGTTTTAAACTTCTCTTATGTATAAATCTTCTACGGATGCTGTTCTGTCTGCCTTTCCTGCCAGCGGAGCATATAGAGGCCACTGTGCAGGCGCTAGAGGACCTGAACACCGCTGACAACGTCCAGCCAATGTTCCATTATATCAACAGGACCTGGATCAACTCCAGTATGTGGCCCGTGGAGGCATGGTCTGTGTACGGGCAGTCGGTCTGCACCAACAACGACGTACAAGGTATTATTATTATTATTATATTGCTATTATATTGTTATTATGTTATAGAAGATGAGAGTACATTTGATCGTTACAGTATCTTAACAAAAATCTTAATAATTTTAAATATGATCCTTTGATATCTGCTTTCAGGCTGGCATCGTCGACTAAACATCCGTGCCGGAGCAGGACCACCTTTCTACACATTGCTGACCCTGCTCCACAACGAGGCCAAAGACATTGCAGCTCAGCGACAGTTGGTCTGTTAGATGGCCCTGCAGAGTCTGCAGCGCAGTTGTATTATACTAAAATATTTAAGTGATACAATCAGTGAATCATTTAATAATTACGTGGCGATAACTTATCCACGTCTATTATCAATTTCAGTTACAGGACAAATGGCTTGTCAGCGACCGGCCTACTGAAGAAGGTATCCTGCATGTGTCGCCCAGCCCTGTTGAGAGTGGCACTCGATGAAGTGGCGGTTGACTCCTAAATGAGATGAGCAATCAGCAAGTCTCACTTAAGTAAGAAGAAGTGAAAAGAGAACTGCTCACTTGTTATTACCATTTTAAACTGTTAATAATATGATATTTGAATTATTATTTTTGAATAAATGTTCCTTATGCATATGTTTATGTTTTTTCTTTGTAAAATACATGATATAACAACAACAATGACTACTACTACACAAACACCAACTGGTGATGATGATAATGAATAGTAATAATAATAATAATAATTATATATTAATAATGTTAACAATAATAAAAAATAAATAAATTAATATAAATATAAATAAATAATAGTATAAGTCATGACGCAAACGTAATAAAAATAACCAATCCTATGATAATCGTATTTTTTTCTACAACAACAACACAAAATAAGGCAAATCACAAAATAATTTCGCTATTGTTAACAAAAACATGCTAACAAAAGTTAGTTTATAAATATGTGGCCAGTTTGACCGATTTCCAAGGGCATTGTGGCCGGATTGACTTTTTTGTGGCCTGATTGACTTGTGGCCGGATTTGTTTGTGGCCGGATTGACTGTAACCCTCTGTATGTGTATGCAGTAAATCTCATACACGTACTGGATGATATCTGAATAAGAATGCTGTGCAGTGGCTAACCAGTTCAGAATGCAACGGTAGCACTATTCAGATGTCATTATATCTGAATGTAATGGGTAAAATATGTTAACAATTGTTATCCTAGAAAATATTGGTCTTCCTCATTTGGTTCAAGATGGCTTAAAGGTACTTTTGCATATAATGATGTAAATTTTACTTTAATTAAATGTCATGTGGCAATATCTGACTATGATTAACATGCCTTAAAAATCATTCGAAGGGAGATAATGCAAAGTAACTGAAAATCCTACTATAATTTCTCATATAATTAGGATCTCTACCTCTCCCTGGCTTCCAGCACTTCGTGCGGATGTTGGATCACCCTCTGTCTCTGTCGTTTTTTTCACTACTTTCTTCTTTTTCTTCTGAGTCGCATCCTCCCCGCCTTCTAAATTCGAGCTGGCACTTGCTTTTTTCTTTTTGCGGGGCGTAGGCTTCGGTTTGTCACCTACTGTATCAGTTTCTTCATCTTCTGCTGGGATTTTCTTTTTCTTAACAACCTTTTTCTTTGGTTTGATTTCATTGTCTGCACCTTCAGTGGCTGCAATTGGTGGCAATCGACCTTTTTTCTTTGGAGTTGTTGACACATCCGCCATGGTTGCTATTATTGTTGTGAATGCCGTAAGCGGTATTGGGCCGCTTGCAACATCAAAGGATTAAAACAACAACAACAAAAACATTCTAACGCGTATGCGTTCTTGTTTCGGAAGTAGTAGTATAGAACCCATGAATTGTTTGTGTGTGTGTTTGACAGTAGATCTATTTATAATCGATTTTATAATTGAAATAATTAAAATACCGCTCCTCCCTCCCCCAAAGAAAATGCATGCAAGCATCCCTGTTAAATTGTAGCGTTACGTTTTGCCTTTAAATTTCAAACGAAGGCTATTTATTGCACCTATACGACACCAGAAAATATTCTATATCTATTTTATATTATTTTTTAAATGCATTAAAGATTAGTTTTATTGAAAAAAATGTCGATTTTCTGCTCTTATATTAAGATAACTTTTAATATCAAGCTACTTTTTTTTTTCAAAATCCTTTTAACCATTTTCGTGTTGGACTTGGTGTTGTAACGAATATTTATATTTTAAATACGCAATTATTGAAATTTGGTTGTCGTCTGTGACCAAACATTAACCAGTCAGTTAGTACTATCCTGAACGCGAGTCGGGTCATTGTGATGTCCCTTGATCTACCGAATCTGAATCATTAAACGGTGGCGCTATTTTAGATTTTGTCCAATGAAAAGCGTCGTTACAAACAGTTTTAAACTATCTAAATGAATAATTCCAAAAGATCTACAGCAACATTTGTGATGCTGAAAGAAAACATGTGATTTATCACACGAGGATAATACCATTCTTATTACAAAGATAAATAGAAGGTAAACCCCGTGTAATGGCGAAGACAAAGAATTGTTGCAGATAATCACATAAGAGAACGTAGAAGCCAAAAAATCAAAACATTCAAATGGAGTTGCAAAAGATCCTATTTTTAACTTTGACAGCTCGAACACATTCGTCGAATTAAGTAAATAGTATTCATTTGTGACATACTTTCCTATTGGATATGGTGTGTAAATTGAAAGGAATACTAAAATACACTCCTGGCACTTTACAGGTCCATATTTACTTAGCAATGCAGATCTGGTGTGTGTAGTGCATCTAGGCACTTCCAAAATCCAACAGCCTTGCTGTTGGGTTAACCCTTTAGCTACGCTGTTGAGTGTCAGCCTACCGATCTGAAGGTCTCCGTTCGAAACCCCATTACGGACAGGATTATTTTCTCCTCTCAGATTTACTTTATGTGAATAAATGAAAATGTCATGCACGCTAATTCACAGTCTTGGAGAGTTCATTTTTTGTTTCCTTGCTTTACTTATTTCTTGCTAAATTAGCTTGTAAAAGAAGCAATTGATCTTATCAGATAATGTCTACTGGGCATAATCATAAAAACAAGTTGTCAGAGGTGCATAACATATTTTTCTTTTATTTATTTAGGTGGTCAAATTAGATCGTGTTGTCATGGTTTTTCTGTACCTAAGGTATCTGTTTCGGCTATATAATGTGTGACGGCCGCTTTTAAGCTTAGAACATCAATGTCAATCCTGTTAATAGTAACACTGTTAAGGTCTTGGTACATGAAGGCTCATTTTCAGCATTTAACTTTAACAAAAATTAGTTTAGCATTGATATATATATTGTTTATTTATCTGAATTGAGCCATAATTCATTCATTTCAGTATCAGTGAGGATTAGAAATGGGAGATGATTCAGAATGGATGAAACTTTCCACAGAGGATAAGGTTCAGCATAAGGTATGTATTTCTGTTTGCGTCTTGATTCGTGATTTCTAGACGTGTTTCGCTAGTTTGAATGCCTCACAAAGTTTTACATGTTGACAGATTTACTAAACATGTATGTGGTTAACAGTAAATATCCTTGTCAGATCTTTACTGGGTCAGTTTAAAGATGGTATCTGACAGTTTGGACCAAATATTTTTCCTCTTATAACCAAATAAGTCATTGTTACCCAAAAAGGTCCTGCAAATGCTGTTCATTAATGCCCAAGATCTGTGTGAAACGTGAAGCAATACACCCCAATGGTCATTAGACAGGTATTTCCCATCTGAGCCACGTTGCAGAGATATCTGTTTTGAACTAAGAAAACCATGAGAAAACTTACTTTTGAGATCTTGTTATATCGACATTTGGGTAGTCTGCATCTAAAAAAAACTAAGACTAATACGGAAAAAAACGCCATTTAAGTATCATTTGCCCGGCAACTTCAGGGTATTTTTTCCCGGGTTTTGCACCAGAAACATATTTCAGTGTCAGTTTCTCTGCCATTTTGTTCTGTGGCCCAGCTGATTTAAATTTACATTATGTACCATGCGGGAACCAGAATACCATGAGGTTCCTGCGCAGTAAACATATTGTCAGTTTAGTGGGCATAACACATTTATGATACAAACGACAGCTTGCCGAATGAAATAAGCAGCTCAAAAGTTTGTTTACAAATTGTAAATAAAATTATAATGATAGTTCAATGATCTGGATTTTAAAAGCCGTCGGGCTAGTAAATTGGGAATTTTTACTAGCCTGAGAGAAAATCGACAAGTTTTTGCTGTCGGGCTAGCGCTAATTTCATCCACTGATATCTGACAGTTTATCAAATACATGTAGCACCAAATAAACCCCCTTTGTACATGTTGCGGAATATCTTTTAAAATGGATATTTAAGTCATAGTAAAGAAGATCTCAGATGCCTACTAGCTGAAGGGTATGACAGTGTAATTCATGAAAACAATCGCTTGAATGGTTATTCTTTCACAACCCATAAACAAGCATGATGGATTTTCACTGTATAAAGATGTATAGGTTAGAGCTTTGATGCCTTAATTTATATCGAGCATGCAGTGGCTATGTGGTTAAGTCGAGCGCCTTTGGTTTATATATAATAGCTAAATCTGTTTTGTAGGCAGAGATAGGAATTGCCTCTTTATGACAGTGATTGTGAAGTCATGCAACACTTTTCACACAGATCTATGGTTGCAATTAGCAGCATTTTGCTGGATCAAAGTCACCTTTCAGATAACAATATTTTAATTGGTTGTTGGAGGAAAAAACCTTCCTTGATTCAAACTGTTGGAAACTACCTTTGAGCTAAAGGTTTTGAATTTCCTCTTCCATTTATAGCTAAAGGTTAAGAACTTCCTCTGCCATTAATATCTAGAGGTTAGGAACTTCCCCTACCATTAATAGCTTGGGGCTTGGAATTTCTGCACTTTATTGCTTGAGGCCAGGAATTTCCTCTGCCATTAATAGCTAGAGGCTAGGAACTTATCTGCCATTAATATGTACAGGCTGGGAACTTCGCCAGCCATTAATAGCTAGAGGCCAGGAACTTCCTCTGCCATTAATAGCTAGAGGCTTGGAACTTAGCTGCCATTAATAGCTAGAGGCCAGGAAGTTCCCATGCCATTAATAGCTAGAGGCCAGGAACTTTCTCTGCCATTAATAGCTAGAGGCTGGGAACTTCTACTGCTATTATAAGCAAGAGAATAGGAACTTCTTTAGCTATTACCGTAAAGGACTGTAGAATGTGCGTGCCCATGCGATGTTCACACCTACATTGGACTTCAAATCTTTGGTAAAAATCAATGGCTCATAGATTGCTCAATTTATTCTACCTCCCCATTGACTAATGTATGTGAGACAGTTAATTGCTGTTCAATATTTTAATTAACACATTAATTGTGCACCATTTGAAAGAGAATTGAGAATAAACAATGCATAATAAAAAAAGTTTCTACTCGTTACAAACCATCAATTTTATATAAATTATGCTGAATTATACTGCTATGCAATACAGCAGTGCTTCCTCTTAGAATTTTACTTTTGGAAGTCCAGACTTCCAGGTATTATTTTTTGGAAGTCCTAGCCATTTTTCTTAGAAGTTGCAGGATGATTATACTACTACAAATGATGGAACACCATTACATATGTATACATGAGTGTATGTCTTATGTTTACCCATACTATTTACATATTTATATAAACCCCTTGGTGGTGTCTATTTGTGTTTTGTATATTTGAGACCCTTAAAGATAACATTCATTCATTATATATGTATATTTGTATAAATATATATATTTGTTTATCTCTAAACATGGGCATCTAAGAGACACCGTAATCTAGTAGTGAATGCTGTGGCATTTTGCAAAGGAATTACTTAAAAAGAATTGGATATCAATTTCAGTTCTCATTATAAGCACTTCTAATTACAAACTGCGAATAATTAAATCCAGCAAGTGTTATTACCTGATTGGCGAAAGGCGATAATTACAGGCTGCCTAAATTCTGATGCCGATCCTTTTAAATTCAAAACCATTATAATAACACTATTTCATATTAGCTTATATTAGCTCAGCATCAATACTTACTTGAATGCCCTCTGAACAAATTAACCAACCAGTATAGTCAATGATAATTAGTGCACTGCAACAAACTTTACCTAAATTGCGTTAATAATATGCAGACAGACGATCACATGAACATGCAGGCACTTCAGCAAGTCGCTGTCAATCAAACCTGTCTTTTAAGCGACAGATAAATACTTAAAGTTGCATTGAGCACTCCTTTACATGTAAATTATACTCAGTAGACAGAGTTTTGGTAGTGTCTAATGTCAGCAGTACATAACTTTCGCTGTTGGCCCTTTAGGGATAATCCATTTATATGCATAGTTATCAGGGCAGAGTTTCGACAGTTAACTACATGAGTAACAATGCAGTGCATTGGATTTCAACAAGATGCAAAGTGAACTTGCAATGAAAATCAATCTGTAGGCTTTTTTTGTAACCTTCAATCAATATAAAAACTTATAGAACATCCTTTCACTATGAGTGTTAGGAGTAAATTAAATAATTAACTAAGTTATAAAATGGAAACTGCCCGAATACGATAATAAATGGCGAATGGCAATATACTCTCTCATGGTCGAGTAAGGCTTGGGGAGGAAAATGTATTTTTAATAGCTCATAAAATGGGCACATCCCGGCTTTTATTAAATAAATCTTAAAAAAAATGTGCACATTCTATAGTGCTTTATAGATATAGCTAGAGGCTTGGAGTTACCATTAATAGCTAGAGGATATGAACTTCATCAACCATTAATAGCTAGAGGATATGAACTTCATCAACCATTAATAGCTAGAGGATAGGAAGTTCATCAAACAATAATAGCTAGAGGATAGGAACTCCATCAACTATTAATAGCTAGAGAATAGGAACTCCATCAACTATTAATAGCTAGAGGATAGGAACTTCATCAACCATTAATGGCTAGAGGATAGGAACTTCATCAACCATTAATAGCTAGATGATATGAACTTCATCAAACATGAATAGCTAGAGGATAGGAACTTCATCAAACATTAATAGCTAGAGGATAGTAACTTCATCAACCATTAATAGCTAGAGGATATGAATTCCATTAACCATTAATAGCTAGAGGATATGAGCTTCATCAACCATTAGTAGCTAGAGGATAGGAACTCCATCATCCATTAATAGCTAGAGGATAGGAACTCCATCAACCATTTATAGCTAGAGGAAAAGAACTCCTTCATCCATTAATATATAGAGGATAGGAACTCCATCAACTATTTGTAGCTAGAGGATAGGAACTCCATCAACCATTAATAGCTAGAGGATAGGACCTTTAACCATTAATAGCTAGAAGATAACAGCTTCATCAACCATTAATAGCTAGAGGATAGGAACTCAATCATCCATTAATAGCTAGAGGATATGAACTCCATCAACCATTTATAGCTAGAGGATAGGAACTCCATCAATCATTTATAGCTAGAGGATAGGAACTCCTTCATCCATTAATATATAGAGGATAGGAACTCCATCAACCATTTATAGCTAGAGGATAGGAACTCCATCAACCATTTATAGCTAGAGGATATGAACTCCTTCATCCATTAATATAGAGAGGATAGGAACTCCATCAACCATTAATAGCTAGAGGATATGAACTCCATCAACCATGTATAGCTAGAGGATATGAACTCCATCAACTATTAATAGCTAGAGGATAGGAACTCCATCAAACATTAATAGCTAGAGGATAGGAACTCCATCAACCATTTATAGCTAGAGGATATGAACTCCATCAACCATTTATAGCTAGAGGATAGAAACTCCATCAACCATTTATAGCTAGAGGATAGGAACTCCATCAACCATTAATATATAGAGGATAGGAACTCCATCATCCATTTATAGCTAGAGGATAGGAACTCCATCAACCATTAATATATAGAGGATAGGAACTCCTTCATCCATTTATAGCTAGAGGATAGGAACTCCATCAAACATTAATAGCTAGAGGATAGGAACTCCATCATCCATTTATAGCTAGAGGATAGGAACTCCATCAACCATTAATATATAGAGGATAGGAACTCCATCATCCATTTATAGCTAGAGGATAGGAACTCCATCAACCATTAATATAAAGAGGATAGGAACTCCATCAACCATTTATAGCTAGAGGATAGGAACTCCATCAACCATTAATATATAGAGGATAGGAACTCCATCATCCATTTATAGCTAGAGGATAGGAACTCCATCAACCATTTATAGCTAGAGGATATGAACTCCATCAACCATTTATAGCTAGATGATAGGAACTCCATCAAACATTAATAGCTAGAGGATAGGAACTCCATCAACCATTTATAGCTAGAGGATAGGAACTCCTTCATCCATTAATATATAGAGGATAGGAACTCCATCAACCATGAATAGCTAGAGGATATGAACTCCATCAACCATTTATAGCTAGAGGATATGAACTCCATCAACCATTTATAGCTAGATGATAGGAACTCCATCAAACATTAATAGCTAGAGGACAGGAACTCCTTCATCCATTAATATATAGAGGATAGGAACTCCATCAACCATTAATAGCTAGAGGATATGAACTCCATCAACCATTTATAGCTAGAGGATATGAACTCCATCAACCATTAATAGCTAGAGGATATGAACTCCATCAACCATTTATAGCTAGAGGATATGAACTCCTTCATCCATTAATATATAGAGGATAGGAACTCCATCAACCATTTATAGCTAGAGGATAGGAACTCCATCAACCATTTATAGCTAGAGGATAGGAACTCCATCAACCATTTATAGCTAGAGGATAGGAACTCCATCAAACATTTATAGCTAGAGGATAGGAACTCCTTCATCCATTAATATATAGAGGATAGGAACTCCATCAACCATTTATAGCTAGAGGATAGGAACTCCATCAACCATTTATAGCTAGAGGATAGGAACTCCATCAACCATTTATAGCTAGAGGATAGGAACTCCTTCATCCATTAATATATAGAGGATAGGAACTCCATCAACCATTTATAGCTAGAGGATAGGAACTCCATCAACCATTTATAGCTAGAGGATAGGAACTTTTTCATCCATTTATAGCTAGAGGATAGGACCTTTAACCATTAATAGCTAGAGGATAGGAAGTTATCTCTTTCAGTGGAGATGAACTTCTAAGCTTAATAGTGTTGTATGTCAATTGATACATATGCTAAAACGAATAAAATTGAAAGACAACCATGTACCTATATAATTGTTGGGTTAACTAAAATAAAACTTTGAGACTGGGAAACGTATTAAATTACTGAACATGAGTCTTTCAAAAGTTTTTTCATCTATATCCAGTGTTCAAGTTTTAGACGTGATCATATCAAATTATGCAACAAAGTCACCTGTGACAAAAAATCAGCAACACTTCTGCATCCTATGGTTCATATATCCAGGTGATTTCAATTAAAATTTAGAAAATATGAATCAATGGAACTAAAGTATTCAACAGAATCAAACAAAACCACTTAGAGGTATGTTTTATTAAATTTAAGTGCAGTCTGATTATATCAAACTGCATATGTTAAATAGGCCTTTTTTTAATACCTTCACAAACAAGAAAAGGTGTTATGACACTTGCTGTATAGGTTGCTTCTGAGAAGTTGATGCTTGGGATTGACCATGGGGCTGTAAAGTCAAGGTCACTGTTACATGTGTCTATGTTTCTTGTGTTTCATGTACCTTATATAATTCATTCTAAGCCTACCTGTTCCAGTATCAGGCACCCATGTGTGAATATTAATCACTTTTTGTGATACTTCTTAGTTCTACTTTATCCTGTTTTGGGGGCCCAAAAATTGGCCACATTCACTTAATGAAAAAGTTTCTTTTTTTCCCCCAATTTAATGTCAAAATTCCCCTGTCAATTTTTTTTTATTTTTTTATTATTTTTTTTTTTTTTTTTAAGTGCAACACCGGCAACATTTCGGCAAGAGAGATTGTGTTTTTTGTTAAAATTTTCTTAATTAGTTAAAATTTCCACTTTCCAAAAATGTTCCACTCTTCAAAGGACCTACCACCTTTTCCCCAAAATACCCCAAAAAGGGCTGTGTAACTTAATACATGTTTTTATTGTTTTTACTGTTAAAAATCTGTATTTTTGTCTACAGTTGCTTAACATAAATGTATACTGTCATCCAAAGATGCAGTTAAATTAAAATAAATATGTCTTCGTCAGTAACTGAACACATTGATATAATCCTAACGTGATCATTTAAATACATAGATTACACAGATTCCCTTGTAGAATAGCTTCAGCTGTAAAGAAAAAAAGAAAAAAACCTGCAGTCTTCATGTATATGTCACAATGTTATCATTGTTCCAGTGTGTAATGAGTTACTGATTCACACTCAAACTCACACTTAACAAACACAAAAAATACACACAAAAATGGGACTTTCTGGGGAAAATGGGAATTTTGTATGGAATGCCACATTTCCTTTTGCTTCGCTTGCAATAAAACTTTTGACAAACGCTGTCACAGATATCGGTATCTTTTATGCAAGTATTACCGTAAAAATGTTACCATTTTATACATTCATCATAGACAGGTCATGTTATGAGAACACCCATGGTGGGCAGTTGGTGGCGGGCGGGCGGCGTCCACAGCTATGTCCACTCTATAACTCAAACAGTTGTTGTCTGATCTTCATGAAACTTGGGGGGGGGGGGGGGGGGGGGGGGGGAATGTTAATGGGCATAATATCTCGGCCAAGTTCAATAACCAACCATCACTTCAGCTGCTTCAGAGATAAGGCCCTTTATTTATACAGAAAATGGCAAATTCACCTTGTCTGCTCTCTAACTCAAACAGTTGTTGTCTGATCTTCATGAAACTTGGGGAAAATGTTTATGGGCATAACATTTCAGCAAGTTCGATAACCAGCCAAATTGCTTCAGCCACTTCTGAAATAGACAAATTCGCCTTGTCCACTCTATCGCAAACAATTGTTGTCCGACCTTCATGAAACTTACGGAAAATGTTTATGGGCATAATATCTCGGCCAAGTTTGATAACCAGTTAAATTGCTTCAGCCACTTGAGAGTTATGGCCTTTTATACAAAAAATGGCAAATTCACCTTGTCCGCTCTCTAAATCAAACAGTTGTCGTCCAATCTTCATGAAACTTACCGAAACCGTTTATAGACATAATATCTTGACCAAATGCGATAACCAGCCAAATCGCCGTACACACTTCATAGTTCTGGCTCTTAATTTTTAAAAAAAATGCCAAATTGGTCTCTACTCTTAATGTAATAGTTGTTCATTGATCTTCATGAATGTTTGTGGAATCATTGGTGTCTATAATATCTTGCTTTCAGACTTTTCACCCATTCACCAACATATTGGACGGGCATATTTTATGGCACTTTAGCACTCTTGTTTTACCAAAAATGGTAAAGGTGTTCCAATTTGGTTCAATTTAACAAATATAACAGAATTTATAAACAGAGGTTGAATAGCATCCTTCTGGATGGTTGCCAGGGTTACCAGCCACACTCTCATACTTCAGGCCCTTGGTTCTAACCCTTTTAGCTGCTTTATATTTTTATTTTTTAAATAAATTTAAGTTTATTCTGATCTGTTTACAACAATTAGATAATCTTGTCTTTCTTTGAATTTGTGGACAGGACCTTTAACTGAAAAACTGGGTAGTATATTGACACCTGTAAATGTATACAATTGATGATCAATAAAAGTATAATCTGCAGGTATAAACATTTTACATTTCAGGCATGGAAAGCCCGACTGACTGGATATGAGGAGTGCACTAAGTTGTTTCGTAAGATTGACGATGAGAAGAGTGCTGAGTTCTCCAAATATGCTCCCCTTGTGAAGAAGTTTGTCACAGACAGCAATGCCGTGGCACAGGAGAAAGCCATGGAGGCCGTGATCGCCTTTGTAGAGTGTGCTGCAGTTGCTCCTAAGTAGGTTTAATTAGTGGTTATTTATTTATTATCTAAGAATACTGTAAAAATCATAAAGTTTTGTCATTAGTTTTCATGACATTGCATCAACATTATTGATGGTTGCATTATATATTGAAACAAAGCGCTGTCAGACTAAAAAATCGTTTTTGTTGTTGATTTTTTATGATGAAAAATTCTTAATGTCTTTGTTTTACTACATGTAGAAGCTTCTGTGCAGAGATTTAGTATCAGTAGCATGTTTGATGACAAGTGTAAAAAATTGTCAAATACTCCAAAGTGGGTTATTAGTTGTTGGGGAATATGTTTATTTTGATAATCAAAGATTGCTGTGATCTCATTACTTTTTTGTGTCATTTTTTATGGATAAAGTCAGTTTGATTTTTAAATATCATTTTTATTGAACCGGACCTGGTAGCGCAATAAATAGTGTTGGCTCCAGGTACAGGAGGCCTCTGATTCAATCTCAGGCCGTGACATATCAAAGTTGTTAAAAAAGGTAGTAGTATTGCTCCCTTGCTTATGCTCAAGCAAATGTAAGGGTAGTTCCAAGACTTGGTGTGGTATCATGTCGGGAGTTCATGGCATGCTATACACAGTGAAGGCAGCACTATATCTGCTTCAGGTGGACACCATCTCCAGATAACTGAAATACTGTTGGTGAGACGATAAACGCAATTAACAATAAACAAACAAATCTTGTAAGGGTTGTTCCAAACATTTTTTCTCCTTTTTCTAGGACATGCAGCGAGGTGGTATCCGGGGTTGTCCTCAAATGCCTGTGTGCCCCAAAACAGAAGACGAAGGACAATGGGAAGGAGATCATCATGTTGTACATCGAGGCAGAGAAACAAGATGCTGTGGAGGAATGTCTGATAGAAGGTTTAAGCAACAAGAACCCCAAGGTTGTTGTTGGATGTGTGCTGACTCTGGCTGAAGCTTTAAGGTCAGTAGATAATGACTGGATCAACTTATGAAAAAAGCATAAAAGTCTTTCAACTTAAGATTCCCTGTGGAGGTGAGAACTTGCATGTGAGAGTCCAGCTAACCTGTGGAACACACTTAATTTAATTTAAGAAGACATTTGTTTGTAGTCGTCCTCCAATACAGTAACATCTGAACAGTGTGCCAATATAATTATTCACAGGGTTTTTGTACCTTGAACAAAATGGGCCATTTAAAGTCCCTTTTTCCTTGGAAAATAAGCCTAGTGTTTCCCCAGAAAATTAAAATTCCCCTTTCTTTCCAATGGTAGCTTCAAGAACAAGAAAAATAGAGAAATGGCCTTTAAATAAACATAAAAGATGTAGGCAAAATGACCCCTTCTCAAAGGCCCCAGGCCCTATCCTCATTTTTAGAAAGAAAACCACCTGATTTATGTGTGAATGCCCTTTCTAATAAAACAGAAAAATCAACTTTGATTTGTGTCTTTACTCCATCCGCTTTGATCATATGTTTTTTTATCTTTCCTGAATTTCGTCAAACTTAGTCTTGCATCACTGAAGTTTTATTATCAATAACTTATGCTCTTAAAAATGCAAGAGTCCGACAGGTTAAAATCCTTGACTCTACTCAAACTGGTGCTTAGGGGCATCATCAATATTTAGTAGATATTGCTTAAAAGCAGTTTATCATTAAACCTTTTTTATAAAAAATATTCTTAGTTTTTTTATAAGATCATTTTGTTTTAAGCTTGATGTTACTATGAAAGTTGTAAAGAATGTAAATGCAGGTTAAAGTTTTATGTGCAAGCACTATAAAGCCATTATTATTCTATCAGACACTTGTGTGTGCTGTCTTGTGACAGCTCTTGTTTTTTTAATCTATTTGTAATGACATGGTTTTTGATTTTGTTAATTGGATCACACATATCAAGCCTCAGCTATTTATTTAACTTCAAGTGGCCATATGGCTGTAAAATTAATAGAAAATCCTCCTTTTTCTCTTATTCTGTACCTGCTTTAGTGTTAAGATTATTCAGATCAAGTTCCAGCTATTCATTTAACTTTATATCACCATAAAATAAAATTTAGAAATTTTACTTTCTTATTCCTACAGGGAATTTGGTAACAAGATTATTCAGATTAAGCCGCTAGTAAAGTTCCTGCCCAAGCTGATGGAGGATCGAGATAAGAGTGTGCGAGACGGAGCCAAGCAACTGGTTGTAGAGATGTACCGATGGGTAGGGGCTGCCATTAAACCTAAACTGGTGGATATGAAACCTGTGTTGGTATGTTATGTTGACAAAATTAATGATTCACATTGAAGTGCTTAATTGATGGGACTAAACAATGGTAGTCATCACACTATCAACAGCTGTAGCTTTCTTTAACCATTCATAAGTCAGCTGTCACTATTATCATCCAATCATATTTCAGCTGTTGCTATTATCCAATCATATTTCAACATTCACTATAACCATCCAGTCATATTCAAAGATGTCACTTTTATCATCCAATCATATTCCAGCACTCACTTTGACCATCCAATCATATTTCAGCTCTCACTATGATAATCCAATCATATTTCAGCTCTCACTATGATGATCCAATCATATTTCAGCTCTCACTATGATCATCCAATCATATTTCAGCTTTCACTATGATCATCCAATCATATTACAACTATCACTATTACCATTATATCATATTTCAACTCTCACTGTTATCATCCAGCCATATTTCATCACATTTATTATTCAGTCATATTTTAGGTGTCACTTTTATCATCCAATCATTTTTCAGCTGTCACTATTACCATCCAGTTATATTTCCTTTGTCACTATTACTATCCAATCATATGCCAGCTGTCATTATTATCATCCAGTCATATTTCCGTAATCACATTTACCATCCAATCATATTTCAGCTTACTGAGTTGGAAGTAGAGTTTGAGAAGCTGGCCAATGAGAAGCCTCAGCAGACACGGTTTCTGAGATCTCAGGAGGATCTCAAAGCCAAAATGGAGGAGAAGGCTGCTCGGGCAGAGGAGGGTGAAGAAGAGGAGGAGGAAGGTAAGTTAGGAGATCATAAGGTCTTGTTGAATTGTTATACCCAGCACAAGAAAGTTTGTGGGTTGAGATGTGTATACTGGAATCTGCTTGTCAGTCTGTCTGTCAGACACAATTTGTTCATTCCTCTTTTTTTCATAGTGTTGCCTCTCAATTTTAATAAAACCTTACAATTATTTTAATTACTATAAGAACCTGTGTAAGCTTTGTTACAATCAAATAAATATTGCAATAGTTACTGCCCCTTTTAATGTTATTTCAGACATAGATGTTAAGATATATATATATAGAGAGAGAGAGAGGTTTACGAACATGGAGTCTTGGTTATTTGTTTGCCCTTGCCTTACATTTTTTGTTGAAGAATTGATAGAGAATTGAAATATCTCAAGAAATCTAGCACAGAAGACCATTTTCTAAACTGAATTCTGAGTTTTATGCTATTAAGTAGGTCTTCTGCTTTAAGTAATGCAGATATGTGTAGGAATGATGCAAGGCTGTTACTCATTATAGAAACTATAAATAAATGGACCTTTGTTCCATGACTGTTTCAGAGGAAGAACGAGAGGAAGTAGACCCCTATGATCTCATTGAGCCAGTGAACATCTTGCCCATGTTACCCAAAGATTTTTTTGAGAAAGTGGTAAGTATAAATAGAAATAAAACAATGTCATTGTGGGTCATATTTTCTTCATATTGAACTTTGAGTCCAAGACGATGATATGGCTATACAAAACTTAGTAACAGAAATGGCTGAGATAGGAATAGAGTTTGTAAATGCCAATTTATTTTTAGAGGAAGTTAATTTTGAGAAGAATTCTAAATTAATTTATAAGCACCATTCTTGCTACCATGTATGGATGTTTGTAATGCATCAAATTGATGTGCTTCCCTTAATCTGGACAAAAGGAGAACATCAGATTTGGGAAGAAATAAAATGAAATCTCATTTTCCATTCAAACTATCCAGTAGGCAATGATACAAGTGGCACATTTCCCATGATTCCAATGAGCATCAACTGTTATTTGAAGAAGAAATTGGGAATTTTAGGAAGCAATATTATAGCTGAGTCATATTCTCATTAAAAGAATTTGTATACACTTTTGAGAAAGAACAACAATGTCACTTTAAAGGCCTAATCAAAATACAAAAATCAGAATTGTGTAACAATCTGTACAAATTGTTACTTAGTCATTTGTATACATAAGCATATAAAGAAATCATCAACTATTAAGTCTTTTAGATTTTATCTTTTAATAATTTCTAAAATCAGGTTTTACTCTGTCATGGTTAATTAATCATATTTTCCAATTTTATGAAGGAATGGCAAAAGAAAAAATGAGTGTCCATTAATAATACAGAATTGTCCATATATATGAAGCTGTGCAATGATTCTTATGTCTTTTGCCTGTTTCCAGGAAGCCAAGAAGTGGCAGGAGAGGAAGGAGGTGTTGGAAGCAGTCCAGAAATTGTGTGAGAACCCCAAAATAGAACCAGGGGATCACGGCAACCTTGTCCGTGCTCTTATCAAGGTAAAAGAAATGTTGGATGTTTTTATGCTTGTACTTTTTTTAATGCTTAACATTAGTTCTTTAATTGTCACCACACCAAGTAGCATATAATTGATTGTCAGCTCCAGGTACGGGGATGCAGGGTTCAATCCCAGACCGTGACATATCAAAGTCATTACGAATGGTAGTGATATAGCTCCCTTGCTAACATTCAAGCAAATATAAGGGTAGTTCCACAATTGGTTTACCCCTGTTTCAGGATAATGTGACTGGGTGTGGTATCATGCCAGCTGTTCATGTCTTGCTATATAAAGTGAAGGCAGCACTATATCTGCGTCAGGTGGACACAAATAAGTTAAATACTGTTGGTGGGACAATAAACCCATCTGATATCTTAAATGATCATTTTCTGTTTAAATGTTGAAACAGGATTGCGACACAAGTTCTTCCTGATAAGATATGTTTTCTGATCTGTTCAGTGTTAGGATGATAAGAAAGATACAGTTTCATAATGAACTTTTTTTTTCTGTTGTTATTAGCTATGAATATCTGAAAACTGTTCATTTAGGATCCTTGATTTTTGGTATTTATGAAAAAAGCTTCATTTAGGAATGTTGTTTAGGTCCAATCATTTCATTTCTGTGTGCCTACTTATGCTGCTTGTACTTATTGTTAGCATTATTAGCAATGTAGGCTTGAAATGGAATTTTCTGCAATTTGCTATACCTTAATTAGTCCCCTACCGGTGTTCACACTGGAGGGGACTATAGGTTTACCGTCCGTCAGTCAGTCAGTCCGTCTGTCTGTCCGCTAAAAATCTGGATCCTTTGATAACTTAAAAACTATTAAAGCTAGGCGCATGAAACTTGGTATGTTAATCGGTAGCAATGTGTACAATATGCACGCATAACATTTGGGTCGCTACCTTGAAGGTCAAGGTCACAGCATGACCTTGAAGCAAAATCGTGTCCGGCCCATAACTTTGTTATTTGAAGTCAGATTTTACAACTATTTCACAGAAATGATCCCCATATTGAGATGACGTGTAGCGAACAACATTTGGGTCGCTATTTGAAGTCGGATTTTAAAACTATTTCACAGAAATGATCACCATATTGAGATGACGTGTCGGGAGCAAGATTTGGGTCGCTACCTTGAAGGTCAAGGTCACAGCATGGCCTTGCAGCAAAATTGTGTTTGCCCCATAACTTAGTTATTTGAAGTCAGATTTTACAACTATTTCACAGAAATGATCCCCATATTGAGATGACGTGTAGCGAACAACATTTGGGTCGCTACCTTGAAGGTCAAGGTCACAGCATGACCTTGCAGCAAAATCATGTAGTTTTGGATAGCGCATTTCTCAATTTCACAAACAAAGAAATCTGTTATTTTCTTATGTTTTGTGGTCGATATTTTCAAACCTTTATCTGACATAAATTGCAAATAATCAAATGATAGGGCCAAATTCACTCCTGTTGACATTGTTTTCAAAACATTGGAGACAAACAATAAGATCAGTTAATAATATAAAAACATGGCATATTGAAATGATGCTAGTTAAGGTAAAAAACAGACTTTGGTCAAGTGTCCTTTGTTCAGGGTAAAAAGGGTGTCCGTTGTCCACAGATGACAGGTGTCCTTTGTTTACAGGTCAATTATAGAACGGTTTTCCTTTGGGGAATATTGAACATCATAAGAACTATGAACCATTGCCGAAAGATGTACCAAAATTCGAGGAATTTGGAACCTTAAGTGAAAATGATGTGAAAAAAATGATTAATTCCATGCAAACAAAATCATGCGAAATTGACGTTTTACCGACGAAAGTGTTGAAGTCATTTGTGACTGAACTGCTTCCCATCATTACCACATTAGTTAATCTTTCGTTGTCACAAGGTGTCTTTCCACCAAATTGGAAACAGGCAATAGTTAGACCTCTGTTGAAAAAACTTGGACTCGAACTCATTTTTTCTAACTACAGACCAGTGAGCAACCTACCATTTCTGTCGAAATTAATTGAAAAGGCAGCATTATTCTACCTTAACAAACATGCAAATGAACACAATCTCCTTCCAAAGAACCAATCAGCGTACCGACAACATCATTCGTGTGAATCAGCGTTACTTCGTCTTGTAAATGACATTCTTGCTGCCATGGAAAATCAAGAAGTAACTGCATTAATAGCATTGGACTTAAGTGCAGCTTTTGATACCGTCGACCATAACATCCTTCTCAGCGTTCTCAATCGTCAGTATGGTATCTGTGGAGTAGCACTCGACTGGTTAGACTCGTACCTGTGACCCAGGAGTTGTCGCGTAAGTGTGAACAATATAATGTCGTCAGCACGCGATCTTACGTGCAGTGTCCCCCAAGGAAGCTGTTTAGGGCCGTGGCTCTACCTCGCGTATGCAGGGACCATATTTGACATTGTTCCGCCTACCATCTCCGTGTACGGCTTCGCCGACGATCATACTGCCAGCAAATGTTTCAAACCTACACCCGCTCTCGAGGCCGAATCCATTGCGGAACTAGAAGAGTTCGCAACACAAGCAAATGATTGGATGAACAGTAATAAATTGAAAATGAATTCTTCAAAAACTGAACACATAATTTTCGGAAGTGCTCCTCAGTTGCGTAAACTGTCTAAAGATGAAATAAATATTTGTGGTGATAAGATCAAACGACAAAATACAATCAGATATTTAGGGGCATTTTTGGACGAAAATCTGACTTTCAAACATCACATCAAGATAAAGTGTCGAACAGCTATGTTGAGCTTTTTTCGCATAAAAAATATTCGCAAATTTCTCACACAAGATGCAACAGAAACTCTTGTACTCTCACTCGTTATTTCTCACTTAGACTATTGCAACAGGATTTTGTACGGTATTTCAAACTGTGATATTGCAAAACTACAGCGAATTCAAAACATGTGTGCCAAACTAGTATTGAATCGTAGGAAAAGTGACAGTTCTAAGCAGGCACTATACGATCTACACTGGCTGCCCATCAAGGCCAGAATACAATTCAAGATTCTTGTATACATGTTCAACTGTCGCGTTGGAAATGCACCAACGTATTTGAATGACCTGCTTACACCTGAAGTTCAAAAACGTTCTCTGAGATCATCCTCATTTTCGGTTGACAGTTATGAAGTGCCTTTTAATAAGTGTAAAACTTTCAGCGACAGAAGTTTCAGTACAATCGGCCCAAAACTCTGGAATGATCTTCCATTAAATGTCAGGCAATGCTCATCAGTTGATAGTTTCAAGAAACACTTGAAGACTCATTTCTTCAGAGACTATTTTAATCATTTCTAGTCGAAGTCAGTAAAGTGTAGAAACACTAAGCAGTGAACTAAGAGACAATGTTTTTCTGCGCATTAATTCTATGAATATCTGATTTTACAATTTCTTTATTATCCAAGTAACATTTTTATATCTTTTATCATGTTCTTTAATAATATAGCCATATTTTTAATTATTTTAAATAACATTACTTTCTTTTACTTTTGATAACATGTTTTAGATTTAGAATTAATTGTTTTATCATTCTAAACTACATTTATTTATTATTTTTAATGTTCTGATATAATATTGTACAACGCCATTGAATATGTATTATATGTAGAAATAGGCGTTTAAGCAAATAAAACAGTTTCAGTTTCAGATGGGTCCATTGAAAGCAGGTGTCTGCTGTTCTCAGGTGTCCCTTAGCTCAGGCTGACTTGTATATGTATCTGTAGATTTCCTTGTTTATTACTTCATTTTTAAGCCATAATTATACAAATACAGACTTCAATCTCAAATAAATTATAAATGGCAATAAACAGGAGCGTATGATAATTAAAGAACTTTTTGAGGGACTGGTAGGGGACTACTGTATTGCTCGCAATACTATTAAATGCTTGTTTTTCTAGGCCTTGGAAAAATACTTGAATGAAGTCCATGAAGTCATAGAAATTTCATTATAAATAAATTAATTTTACTCTTTTTTCTAGTGTTTACAGATGAACATTTTTTTTATCATTATATAATTTCAGGTGGTAGGCAAGGACTCCAATGTGATGCTGGTGGTTGTGGGGTGCAAGTGTCTCACAGGGCTGGCCAAGGGTCTCCGGGCAAAGTTCAGCCCCTATGCCTCACAGGTGAGTGCTTGGGTGTGGGGGTTGGGTGAAGAAGAATCTAGCGGGATCCAAATATTTAGTTGCAATAGAGGTAGTTCTGGTTGAAGTAGTTTTCAATGTTGGCAGTGGTAGTTGAGGGATGGTGTGTCAGTTGTAAAGCTTGTGATGGTAGTTCAAAAATTCTATTTTAGGAGTTGTACTGTTAGTTGAAGATGTAGTGGTAGTTGTAGTAGTTGTATTTTATCCCTTCAGAAACAAGGGATAGGGGGTCAGTATTAGAGTCAGGTCAATCTGTTGGACTGTCAGTCTGTAGATAAAATTGTCCACGCTGTTTATCAGGTATCAAGTTCATGGTATGATGGATGTTTTACACTTTATTTGCTAGAAACACCATTTAGCCAATTAACATAAAACATACACCGAACTAAAGATGTTTCCAGCAAGAGTTTGAAGCGATGGTAAGTACAAGGTCTAGATGCAAGTTGATGACTTAATGATGATGACAGTTGATGAATGATTGATAATGATTACTATTATACCTCATTTGCATACGCCCTTCTATATTTAATATGACGTCATCCAGTCCATAAATCGCATATTGACCGGCTACCCGGTCCATAATTCTTATATTGACTGTTTATGACGTCATCCAGTTTGTTTGACTGTTAAAATGCGACTTTTACGACGTGCAAAGTTTACGACAACACAAACAGACGATATTGTCAAACTGTCAAAATGTCTAAGTGATTTGCCTCTTTATCGGAGACAGATTTAGTTGAACTCAGCGAATCTAAGGATTCAAAAACACCAAAACCGCGACAAAACTGAAGCTCTTCTGAACATATTTAGCAGGAAAAAAAGCCACGATTCTTCCTTTGAAACCTACACGAACGAAATTCTAAAAGTCCGGGTCTTTTGTCTAGTAGCATTTACTATTTAATTTGATCAACAAAAATTGAATATTAAAAGAAGAGCATGATTTTTTTTGCTGCATCGCTTGAAAATAATTTAAAAAAACGACTAGGGTTTGAGATATTTCACACACTGAACAAATACAATTATTTTTTAAAAGCAAATCATACTAAAACGAAAGCAACAAAAGGGATAAAAGGATTAAAATTCGGTATAATATAACAAATAAAACATGGCCTTGCGGGCAATATGCAAGTTTACGGACTGGTTGGTCAGCTGCGCTTCGGGCCATATTCCTTCCTCGGTCTGACCAACCAGTCCGTAAACTTGCATATTGCCCTCAAGGTCATGTATTTTTTGTTAACTATGAGGATGATGACGATGATAATGACTTGATGGGATGGATGATGAGTGATTGATAATGATTACTATGAGGATGATGACGACGATAATGACTTTATGATGTGATGGATGATGAATGATTGATAATGATTACTATGAGGATGATGATGATGAGTTGATGATGTGATGAGGATGATGTTAACAGTTGATGATGAAGGGAGATGGATGATATTGATGATGAGGATTAATGACAGATGATGCTGATAATGATGATGACAATATGATAAAAAATATGTTTTCTCATTATTAATTGTTACAAGATTTTAGTTTTTGAATATGCTTGTAATATTTAAATAATTATTAATTCGTACTTTGTTATTGCTATTTAATCCATATATCTTGCTCTGTTTCAGTGCTTCTCTGTTATTATTGAGAAGTTCAAGGAGAAGAAGGTCACAGTGGTCACTGCCCTCAGAGATGCTGCTGATGCTGTTTATTCTTCGGTAAGACCATAAGGGTGATCTGAGCAGTACTGTGTGAACAATGAGGACTTATTCAAGTGTGTGGGCATGGCCTCACAACTTTTTAACCTAAAAGCTGAAAGAGACATAAGAATTAACAATGCATTTCCTTTGATTAAATGGAACTAAAGTACAAGTCAATCCAATTTTAAGTTTATGAATTTTATTTGTATTTGGCCATAACAATACTTTCTTACAGATATTGATGCTATAAAAAATACCCTATTCACTTCAAAGTTTAACTGTGATGTATATACACTGATATGTTACTGCTACACTGTCTCATTGTCTACAATTCATTCAGTGGGGCACCCATTGCAGTGTGGTAAAGGCATCCTCTGCTTAGCATCCCTCTGCATGGTTAGGAGTCCCATTTGAGGCAAATGACAATGTTGGAAGGTCTTCTACCTGACCTGTGGTGTGCCGGTGGTTCTACCTAGACATTTGTCTGGGTCTTCCTCCACCAGATAGCTTCAATCACTAAAATGATTAATAATGGTCATAATTGGCCTCTGCAATGTATTTTAAATTATAAATCTATGCAAAAATTCATTGCAGATAAACCTTGACCCCATCACTGAAGACATATTGACCAACCTTGAAAACAAGAATCCCTCGATCAAGGCCGAAACTGCCAGCTTCCTAGCCCGAGCCTTCGCACGTCAGACTCTCGCAACACTGCCCAAGAAACAGCTCAAGGTGTTCTGTGGTGCCCTTCTAAAGGTGAGTTGTTAAATTTGAAGATGGACTAATTGTTAAGGTCTAAATCTTGCTACAGTTGGTATTATTTATTGTTATACTTACTTCTTCTGTCCTAATAACTACATGCATGGGAAAATTAACCTATTGCTGGAGATTTGACAGCAGTCCTACAGATCTTCATGCAACAGCAGGTTGATCTGGACCTATATAATTTTCATTAGCCTAATTAATTATTAACTAAATACTTTTACCTGAGTTTCACTGGGAGAAAATGATACAGGAATAAAGAAAATTAATTTCTGCACTTCTTAAAAAACACAAATGAGGATTTGTCAAAAAGAATTGTTCAGATTTTTCTATACACATTTATTTTTATACTTGAAGAAAAGAAAATGTGAGTCAAGCAATAAGAAATAATCACCCACTGTCCATTATTGTCCCATTGTGAACAAAACAATCACCCACTGTCCATTATTGTCCCATTGTGGACAACACATTTATAGAAGTTTGCTAGTTGACCTGTTGTCTCATCTAGTTATGCTCATGTTATAGAAGTCCTTACATCACCCATTGTTGATTGTGGTTATTTCTGCTCCACTTGCAGACCATCAACGATACTGCTCCAGAAGTCAGAGAAGCCTCATTTCAAGCCCTTGGTACTGCCATGAAGGTAGTCTCAGAGAAAAACATCATGGTTTACATGGCTGACGTGGACCAGATAAAGATGGCCAAGGTATCATTGATAGATATTTTTTATTTTCCCGTTCGTATTCTTTAGTTTTGTTTATTTTTTTCTGGGCGACAGAGTGGTGTGAATATTTATTTCTTTTTTTTTTTTTTGAAGTATGTAATCAAGTATAAATATGAAATCTATATAAATATAATATTGTTATCCTACATCTATGTGAAAAGTGGATCATAACATCCCACTCATCATTAAAAAGCATATACTTCCTATTTGAGCCGCACTGCACAGTTAGCTATTTTTAACAAAGAAAACCATGTGGCTACTCAATTCTGGGTAATCTGCAGTGATGTCGTTTTTTTTTGTTGTTGTTTTTGTACCAGAAATCCCTTTCATGCTTATTTTTTGGTGTGAAAGGCATAACAATTAAAGTACTGGTAAAATTGTCTTCATTAAGACTAAAGCATTAGTTTATATTCTGAAATCCCCCAAAAAGAAGGATAAGGGTTCGTCAATTGAATTTGATATTAGCTGACTGCCAGAATGCACCTTAACTGCCTCTTTGATTACTTTACAAATAAACTTTCAAAATAATGCAGTTCCTGAATTTCACCTCTTGTTAGAATATGATCAATATATCTACAATATGTTGTTGTTTAAACTGTGTATTACCTTGGTTTATTTTCACAGTCTCAGAAACTGAGTCAAATATCCCTAACACACACAACAAATACTAATAAAATATATATATATATATATATATATATATATATATATATATATAAATAGCAAATACTAATATATATATATATATATATATATATATATATATATATATATATATATATATAAATACTTGAATGGTTTACTATATTATAGTTGCCATCTATCTATCCCTTTAAAACAGATCAAGGAGTGCCATGACAGTGCCGTGTTACTGAACGCCAAAGGGGAGCCTCGTTCTGGAGGAGCAACTGCCAAATCTGCTGCTGCCAAGCCTGCTGCTGCCAAGCCTGCTAAAACTGAAGCCAAAGCTGAGGTATGTTGGGGCTCGACTATATGTAAATTGGTTTTATGTGTTGGTTCTAAAATAGATATTAATTATATTGACAGTAAGTCTTTACTAAGGTCATATATAAAATGTGGGTAATTATTGACTACACTGGTGTACGTTTAGTTTTAAATGTATTTCATGTATGTTAAATATGCATATTGTCTAGGGTTGAATATAAATTGGGGGTAATTTTCGACAGCAATGGTTCTATGCTAAGTCATAAATAATGTATATGTGTTTTTAGTATACATATAGATCAAAGGTCTATATCTTTATTTAATTTATGTAAGTTGCTGTGATGATATAAGTATAGTGACTGACAATAATAAGGTATTTTATGTTGGTCTTATATTAAAATCTATCAGGGATAATTTATAGTATTTACCTTATGTCTTTCAGGCATGTTAATTTTAACCTAATTATACCTTATTGATGTTAAACCTTATTGTATTGGGAAGCATATGACAACATATTAAGTGTCGGTAAATCCCACAAGACACACAACATTATGTCTTGGTCATGTCAAGTACTTGTCCTGCAGCAGTTCATCTTGTGTGGGTTGTATCAAGTATTTGTAATGGGATAGTTATCTTGTGTGTAAATCATATGAAACAATAGTTTTTTATTGAGATAAATATTGTGTTGGTCATATAAAATACTGATTATACTGACAAACAACATGTTGGTCATATAAAATACTGATTATACTGACAAACAACATGTTGGTCATATAAAATACAGGTTATACTGACAGAAAACATGTTGGTCATATAAAATACAGGTTATACTGACAGAAAACATGTTGGTCATATAAAATACAGGTTATTCTGATAAACAATTTGTTGGTCATATAAAATACAGGTTATATTGATAAACAATATGTTGGTCATATAACATACAGGCTGTACTGATAAACAATGTGTTTGTCATATAAAATACAGGCTGTACTGATAAACAATATGTTGGTCATATTATAATTAAGGGCTATACTGGTAAACAATATGTTGGTCATATAAAATACAGGCTGTACTGATAAACAATATGTTGGTCATATTATAATTAAGAGCTATACTGGTAAACGATACGTTGGTGATATAAAATACAGGCTGTACTGATAAACAATATGTTGGTCATATTATAATTAAGGGCTATACTGGTAAACGATATGTTGGTCATATAAAATACAGGTTATACTGATAATCAACATGAGGGTCATATAAAATATTTATAATACTGATAGACTATATGGGGGGGGGGGGGGGGTCATATAAAATACAGGTTATACTGATAATCAACATGATGGTCATATAAAATATTTATAATACTGATAGCCTATATGGGGGAGGGGGTCATATAAAATACAGGTTATACTGATAAATGATATATGGGTCTTATAATAAAATAATAAATTATTTCCAATACTAACAAATGATATATGGGTCATATAAAATACTCCTAATACTGATTAACAATATATTTGTCATTTAAAATACATATTATACCTATTAACCTAATTTTGGGTTATATAAAATATATATAATAATAATGCTGCTAGATAAACAGATGTAAGTTAATGAATGTAAGCAAAAGTTTTTTTTACCTTGTAATGACAGATAACCAAATAATCTTTGTAAGGCTGCAGTTAATTTCTGTAAATTATCACTATGACTTCTCTTGACAATATCTGGTTTTAATATTGTTCAGTTTTGAGCTATGATAAAACTGACTTTTCTGAATTGTTATATTTATGAATTTTGTAACTGTGTCGCATATTAATTCAAGTAACTTGAGATACTAAATTTATAAACATTATATATATGTAAATAGCACCCTTCTCTGCTTATCAAGGGTTAAATAAAATGTTGAGTACAATTTTGTATGTTGTGTTTGTCATGTTTATTGTGCTACATTTCATTATTAAGTATCTAATTATATTAGACAGAACCTTTAACTTGTAAATTAGATGTTGATTCATCAAAGCATTGATATGCTGTTTTATATAATGTTACATTTATATGTGTAATCTTTGTTTTTGTAAATTAATGGATGGTCTACCGATCATTTAATAAAAAAAATAATAAGAGGACCTAAGACAATATTTTCACGTTATAACAAAACACTTGTAGATTCTTTGAATAAAATGCTTATATATAAAAATATTTATTATTAAGTTCTGGAATGGCATTATTACCCATCATACTAACATGCTTTGGTGGTTGGTGAATGTTTGTCAAATGGGGTGTAAATATGTACGCTTTTGGGCTATGAATAACATAAACAAATTGTTTGCCCAGTATATATCTGACAGTATTTGTATAGTGCATTTGTATCGACATGTATAGTTAAAATTGTTGGAATTGTTTTTAGCTCACCTGTGCACAACGTGTTCAAGGGGAGCTTTTGTGATACCGCTTCGTCCGACCTCAACTTTTTAGCTTGTGAACATACTACAGGCCATAGTTTTTATCTAATCTTCCTTAAACTTGGTCAGAATGTTTGTCTGCATGAAATCTTGGATGAACTCGTAACTGGGTCACGTGGGGTCAAAAAGTAGGTCACTAGGTCAAATCTTAGAAAAAACTTGTGAGCACACATAGAGGCCACATTTATGGGCCAATCTTCATCAAACTTGGTCAGAATGTTTGTCTGCATGAAATCTTGTATGAGTTCTTCATTGGGTCACGTGGGGTCAGAAAGTAGGTCACTAGGTGTTTGTTTTTTTTGTTGTTGATTTTTGCTATAATAATATCTGTCTCTCACATATATACACCCACAACAGGCTGATAGCCAGGAATGTCAAAAAATGTTAATAAAAATGAAAGAGTTTACATGACATCATATTAAGTTATGTGGCTTAAAATGCCATAAGCCAGTGACGGTGGTAAATGTGACAAACTGATAGTGTAATAGAGTCGTTCAAACAAGAAACAAAACAAAAGTAGCAAAATAGTGACACTGCATGGTCCGTTTAAGGAAACATTTCACTGAGGAATGTCACTAAAGATTGTCTCTGTGTTTGTGGATGCTTCCAACATGCATGTTGCTGTGTGTCCATGGACAGACTTGTTTTATGTTGTAATAACCATTTCTTCTTATCCTTTATCCTTCTTATTTGATTGACGGACATTTTGAGCTAATTAGTACTGAATGTCAGTTTGCGAGATGGTGTTATTGGAGAAATAAGCAATATTAACATAGGAGTAGGAAAATATAGCAGTTAATGATCAATAATTCGGTCATAGATGTGTTTGAGAATGTAGGAAAAACCGTTTTCATGTTATGTGTTAACTGAAAATAAATCAACATTTACAAAGATATGATGGAAAAGCTGTTAGCTTGACAATTTTTAATGATGTTCTGTTTGTTTTTGTCATATGAAAACTGTAGCTGGAAGGGATTTTGACGAATTCTTTTAAAGATTTAAGTTAGAATATTAAAACATTATTTAGTATGCTTCTTTGAGATTTTAATTTAAAAATAGTCAGTGTTCAAAAATAAATGATTAAAAAAAATTGTTAGCTACATTAGGACATTGTAGTTAGCTGACTGCGTAGTGTATGTCAATATTTGATCAAAGCAGAAGACCTATCCAATTTGTCATGGACACAAGTCATAAATGTTGTATTGCAAACTGACAATTTGTTCCCCAGGCCTCCCGACCTAAAACAGCAGGTGCCGCCAGACCAGGGGCTGTAAGTTTTTATTCGTCCTACAGAACTCTTAGCATGCTAAGTTCTGCAAAAATTAAAATGTTGTTTTGAGTATTTATGCTGACTTGAAATATTTGTTAAAGAATGTGGCAAGTGTAAGTTTTTCTTGTGACTCAAGACTTACAGATGAAGTCATTATCATTTGTGAATCATGTCCTTCATGTTGGGAGGTTTTCGAGTTAATTTGCTGTGCACCAGTGGTTCTACCCAGGCATAAGTTTGGGGTCCTATATCAATAATTAACTGGACATCTCCAAAATGACAATAACTGTGTCAGTGCAATGTACCAAATGTAAAAAATAAAAATTAAATTAGTCATGTCTTGTAAAAAGTTTGAGTAAGAAAGATAAATAAATTTCATAATTAGGGCAACAAAATAATATTAAATTAGAGATATTGTTCAGACAGCTCCCAGTGAGATAACCAGGAGCAAATATAACTCTCATACTTAGCATGCTATGAATTAAACAGGTTTTTTGTTTTACCTTTCCTTCTTAGAGGCGGTATTTTCAAAGCTACCATTATATTATACTGTGAAATGCAGTCTTTATTTTTGTTATTAACAGTTAATTTGCTAATACAATGTATCCAGGAAGACACACATAGCAAAGGATTATTTTTCAAATACATTTCATGCCTGTTGAAATGAGCCAAAAATATTTCTTTATAATTAAATTATTGGTAGCTTTAAAATTACTGACCATTTATTAAGACAAGAGCTTCTTCACACGAGTTGTTTGCAGTTATGGGCACACCAGAAGTTCACAAATGACAGAAATTGATGTGGGTGGGGTAAAAAACTTGAAGATAGAGTGTATCTTAAACTTCTTTTTAATTTGAACTGAAGAGGCACACTTTAAAAAGGGAGAATGTAAAGGGAATACAGAGTTACATTCTCTCACACACAAACACTCAGAATAAAGTTTATGAGATGAAGTCAAAATTGCTGCCTGAGAAATTGTTGCATTTTAATGTTATTTTCTTGTTTCCAATGAATAACTGTTGAAGTTCATATTGGATATAAATCATCAAAAGTAAATGTTGTTTTATGATGTTAAAATACAAGTCAAAGTTAGATATTTGTTGCACTCCACTTTTTATCAAAAGAGTTTTGGCATTTTCTTTTCAAAATTTATTGTAAATTTTTTTGTTTCTGGTCAATAACAGCTTATTAGAATGGATTCCTATCGTTGTAGGTGAGATACAGGTCAAGTTCTTTTTTGACATCTGCTTAGTACTGGAAGAGTTTTAGTCCTTGCTAAGAAATTTAAAAAGAATGGTGCTGCCAAACTTATTTTAAACTCATTGCTAGTTTAAAAAAAAAAAAATGAGAGGACTGGGAAAAAAATGTTAAGCAACAATTCTACAGAACAACCAAGGTATTGTTCATTCATTGCCAATTAAACTGGCATTTTTTCATCATGGATTTTTGAAGAACAAAAATATTTAAAATGACTTACCACTTATATTTGGAATGATGTGTCTCTACAGTTGCTTGCTTGTTTTAGACAAGGAGTTGTGGTAGATAGTCGAAATTATTTTATGTAAGACCAGTTTACTCTCCCTGATTTACCTCCCTTGTGTAGGTGGTAGGTATACAAAATATGTGGGTGTATTTTTCACCAAGTGAAATGTTAAGATCATCATAACTGTAACATGAAAATAAAATTGTACCTTGAACAAAATTAGAATGAGTAAAATTCATTGTACATTTTGATAGAAAAGCATATAAAATAAGATAAGAGTTATTTCTTATATAACATATGACCATGAAAATACCTACAATACCTATAAGATAGATTTCTTTTCATTCAGAAAATGTTGAATGAGTGTGATATCCTGTTACATGTTAACTCCATTCTACCACAGTGATGGCAACACTGTTCACCTGAAGACTGATTATTAGTCCCTTTGGTACAGAATTTTGCCGTAAAACAGATATATTTATTCCTAAAAAGGAAGTACAATTATCTGTCACAACTCCTTATGTTATAGCTGTTGTAATGCTTCTAGCTTGATCATTGTATGATATGCTGCAGCATCCTTGATATAGAAACCTTAAACAATTCTTTGCTAGTGTAACTTTAGCTAGACAGAGATCCAAGATCAAAACTTTCTTCACCTTTTTCTTTTGTAGCACCTTTCAAAAATTCTTTCAGCTTGAGCAGGCAAGTATATATAATTACAATGTTTTATCGGTGCACTTTTTTGTAATAAGCTGCAATTTTCTGTTTCCTTAACTTAAACATACTTTTCCTGTGTTATGTAAACAGCCGCCACGTATGTCCACTGCTAGACCAAAGAGTGCACCAGCACCCAAGAAAGGTGGGGGGAAGAAGGCTGCCGCATCATCTGGTCCAGCCGAGGAAAAAACTGAGAAGATCATTTCGGTAAGTGATAAAATTGGTATCCTGATTCATTCAAGTATGCATGCTGATTTTTTCCACATCATATCAGCCTCAGAGGCTGCTGTTTTGTTGACCTGCTCAAAAATACCACTGATAACCATCACATTTAAAAAAATTAATGTACAAACTAGCATCCTCTCACTCTGTGAGTTTTTATTTCAAGCCATTTTAAAAACTTTGATGTCATCTGGATCTGGAAGCTGAATTTGTAGAGCATCGGCTCCAGGTACGGGAGGTCCTGGGTTCGATCCTGTGTGCGCCATACCAACTTGGTAAAAAATGGTAGTTGTATAGCTCCCTTGATTATGCTCAAGCAAATATAAGGGTAGTTCCATGACAGGTTGGCCCGTTGTCAGGATAATTTGACTGGGTGTGGTATGCCAGGTGTTCACGGCATGCTATATACATTGAAGGCAGCACTTTATCTGCTTTAAGTGGACACTGTCTCCAATTAACTGAAATAGTTTTGGTGGGATGATAAACCCAATAATTGCAACAATGTTTTAAAAGACGAATGTTTTCACTCTACATAGGATGAGGAAGTAGTAGAGCGAGCAACGGAACTTCTGTCAGAGTCCGTGTTGACACAACTGGAGAGCGCTAACTGGAAGGAGCGTTTGGACGCCACTGAGAAATTCACTGCTGCCATCAAATCCCGCTCACGCGGTGACATCCCATGTCAGGTGTGCGTGAGGGCGCTGTGCAGAAAACCAGGTCTTAAGGATAACAACTTCCAGGTAGGTATTGTTGCAGTGTAAAATTAGGTCTAGAATTTGTCTTTTTGGATACTGTTATGCAATGTACACTTTTTTATTGATTATCTTGTTGGTACTTCTATCAACTCTTTGTTTTTTTTTAAATATTATGCAGACTTGTCACTGGAAGAATAAAAATGATCAATATCATGAGCTTGCTAGCACCACAATAATCATTAAAGAATCTTAACTGTCAGCAAAGTTAGTACAATCTTACTTTGTGTGTATAATACAATTTGTAGCTTTTTTTATTGTCTTTCATTTTGATTTAAGGGGAAAGCATGTTACTCTAGCACACAAGGGTTTCATTAGTATTGACAACAGCAGATTATTTTTCAAAGGAGACTGATTGTATTGAGAGTTTTGATGGACATCAATCAAATTTCCTCCAAAACAACCAACTTTAACACAAAGTTTAGTTAACTGATGATTTTTAATCAGAGAGAGATATCTACTGTGACTACTAAACATACGTTTCACTAGCCATAATGATGTTATCCACATTTTAAAGGTTAAAGGCAACCACTGAAATTGGTTGTCGCTGTGTAATTTTAGTATTTTGTATATTGCATTTATGTACTTTACACATTGTAAAAGCATCTATTGAAGAACCATAAATAGTAGGTGTATTGCATAAACCTAATTTAATGAATGGTTTATTAAACATTATAAATACATCTATGGCAAATCATAAATAAGGCTCTAACCATGATTTAAAGGCAAATGGCAGCCAAAATTATAATTTGTTTTTGCCCCTCTTTATTTACAGGTGTTGAAATTGAAGATAGACCTGATCGTTATGTTGGCCCAGAATGCTGAGTTTACCAGAACCAGTGCAGATTTCTGCTTGCCAGACCTGGTAGATAAAATTGGCGATGTAAAGAATGGTGCGGGTGTGCAGCTGGCTCTTAGTTGTATAGCTGAGGCTGTCTCCTTGGAAACCATTGCCGCAGAGGTGGGTGGAGCTTAATCTTACTGAATAGTCATGATTTAAAGTATGATTTAAAGTATAACGAGATTGGCAAGATGAGTGAAATGGGTAGGTGTGCAGGAGGCAGTTTGTTGGAAACTATGGCCCCAAAGGTGAGCAGACCTAAATTTTATTGAATATTAATGATTTCAAGTATAGAGTGGAACTTAATCGTAATGAATATTGACTGTTATAATGTATAACTTAAAGGTGGTACGTTTGGACCAGATCTTTGTTTTTCTTCTCAAGCAACAGAATACATTATTATTACATGTAAAGATCTAGGGCAATGCTGTTGGTGTCCTACATCTTTGTGATAAGTGAAGCATAACAACCCACTAGTCATTACAAACATGGATTTCCTATTTGCTACACAGTTAGATATGCATAAACTAAGAGACCATTTACTTTTGAGATCAGATTATACCATCATCCATACCATATAACATAATCTGCTCAGTGCCTATTTTTAGCAGAAATCCCCATTGTGCTTATCTATAGATTTGGAAAGAATAAACAATTAGAGTGATTTCTTTCATGTTTGTACTGTCTAACAGTTGAGGAAAGGTTCAAAATTGTCTTCATTAGTTTTAGGCACGCGTGTGTGAAAAAATTATGCCAAAATCACTCCTAAAAAGGGGTAAAGTTCCGTTCACATATTAATAAGGGTACTTTTCAAATATCACCTTGAAAGTATAAACTTTAGACAAGATAGTGATGTGAAAAATTGGCAGGTATGTAGAAGGCATTATGTTATATAGCCAGAAGTGTATAGGTGGGTGGCATTCTGTCCTTATAAATTCATGATGTATATATATGTGTGTATGCAGAGTTTTAAAGCAGAGAAAATATAGCAAGAATGATAAGTCGTCTTCTATCAGAAAGTTACCATATCGAACAAGATACCTCAGCATTGTACTGTACTGCAGGCTTTCAAGCGGGCCCTACTTTTCCTACTTTTCCCTACTTTTTTTGGTTTGGCCCTACTTTTCCCTACTTTTTTTTTTAGAGCCCTACTATCCCTACTTTTTGAGAAAAAAAGTCATATTTATTTTTTTTACATAATCTTACATGAATATAAATTTGTTTTAAAATAAAAGTTAATACATTTTTCTGCATTTTTCTTTTAAAAACTAGTTGCTAGTATATTTCAAGGACACAAAGGATGGTACCAGTAGTTGGTCTTCAGTGGTGCAGGGAGATTCCATTATGAGGATGGTTGGAGCTGACAAGACATTAAGCCAGACAAGGTTTATCGCCCAACTCATTCTTGTGGAATCCCTGTTGAGACACTGAAGACCACTTTACAGATGCCATGAACATGTTAGTAGGTGTTTTTTTGCAGCTGAATGGTTAGTAGACAGCCATATTATCCCTACTTTTTTGCTATGAAAATCCCTACTTTTCCCTACTTTTTTCTTTATGATCACTTGAAAGCCTGTGTACTGATAAAGATGCTGTTTTCCTATCTTTGATTTGGTTTTGCCATTTTATTTGTTGGCTTGTTTCTAATGGACAAAATATATTTCGTCCTGTTTATAATAAAAACATACCCCATTATAGGCATACAAAATTTTTGTTCTTATCTTATTAAAAATAGTTTTGTAATCTGTACAAATTGTTTATAATTTTATAAATTGGTATATATATTTGGTATATTTATACTCTTTAACTCAAGAATTGTTTTAAAAAATCCAGAAGTTGATAGCTTCAATGTGATAATTCCTACTGTTACACGTATTGTTCATTTTCCTATACAAGCGAAAAGAAGTGCCAAGGGTATTCACTGAGCACTTCTATTAAGGAAAAACGCCCATTTATTAACTTAGTTCACTTTTAAAAGTGCCTTTATAATGTTTTCAAACATTTTCAGGTTTTCATAAGCAATAATACAGTATATTCAGTTTACATTTCCACAAGTAGATGTTGAATATTTTACCTGAGAGCAGATAGCCTACACAAATATGACCTGAAATGTCTGCAGAATTTCAAGATACAATGACATAAATGGAATGTTTATTTTTTTTTAAATATTGTAAACAATTATTATCAGAAAGGTTTTGATATTTTTATTTTAAAATGTAAACTTTACTTAGGTGCAGCAAATCATGCATTTATAAAGAAATCATTTGAAAATTTGATGAATACCATATTTTACTATTTGACCTTAGCTTACAATGATGTCACAATAACCGTATTGTGTGCTTGAAAGTGGCAAGAATAACAATGAAATGATTCTAAATATATTTCTTAAAGTCATATGACCCAATTAGACTTAATTGTGAAAATATTATACTGCCAATAAATAGACTCTTTAAATATTAAAAACAAGAACAGAATTTTGACAAATATTTTTTGTTTATTTTTCAGACCATGAAGTTAGCATTCGAACAAAAGAATCCCAAAAATCAGTCAGAGGCATTGAACTGGTTGGCAAAAGCAATCACAGAATTTGGTTTGAAGTGAGTAAAATGAAGTCAGATATGACCTCAAGTGCTAAAAGTGATGCTTGTTTGGTTTCATGTTACATCAAACTGACACAATTATGGTCATGTTGGTGATGTCCAGCTATTTGTTGGTGGTGGAAGACCCCAGGCAATGTAAGGGTAGAACCACAGGCTTCCAGCTAATTGTTGGTGGTGGAAGACCCCAGGCAATGTAAGGGTAGAACCACAGGCTTCCAGCTAATTGTTGGTGGTGGAAGACCCCAGACAATGTAAGGGTAAGAACCACAGGCACACTGCACATTCACTGGAAAACAGCCCCACATGAAAGTTCTTGCCCTGGACTCGACCTTACACAATAAAGGGTTAAAGGTCAGTGACTACATATTGTTGATATTCCTCCCTGTTAGAGAATCAACCCTTCATATACAAGTCACTTTGTTCTGTACCTTGAAATAACATTCCCAAGTTTTAAAACTTGTACAGCCCCTTTTATTGTAACAAATGGCATTAACAAAATGTCATAAATGCACTTTATAGTTGTTTTTCTATGTTTTAGCCATACATTATTTGTTTTCCCCTTGTCATTCTTATAATATCATAGTCACATGTGACATTTATCTTTGTAGACTGAAGGTCAAAGGACATCTCATTAACTTAAAGAAAGCATTTGCTGCCACAAACCCAGTAAGTAGAAGTTTGCAGACATGGAAAAGTATATAAGTTAAGGTGTAACGATACTCTACCCTCGCTGTACGATACGTATTGCGATACATACCACACGATACGATACGTATCGTGATACATAATATTTTGGTACTGATGATACTTTTTTGCTTATCACATAGGTACACTATTACACCATGACTTATATTAAACAATATGTTATCATAGCTATTTACTGAACTTGTTAGTCTAAAAGTCATTTATTAGAATGTATGATATAAAATGACATAAAAGATTTTACGCATATTAAATGATTTAACTAATAGAATAAGCTAAAACTTGAAAATGTCAGGTCTTAAAAAGATAAAAACTAATATTCACTACAATAGATGCTGAAAATGTATTGGCTGAGGGACTTATTTTGCTCTGACACTCTGGTGAATGATAATTAGAAATTTATTTTGATTGGGAGAATGGGACAGTAAGGTGTGATAATTTGTCGGGCAAAAAAGTCCAAACAAATACCGGATGATCATTTCTTCTGAAACAACTTCTTAGATATACAACTAAACAAAATAGATATGAGAAATGTATTTTAGTATTCTTTCGTAAAAAATAAAACAAACTATATGACTAAACGCTAATTTTGGCGTTCTCTCGTCGCTTCACAATTTTATATTGACGGCAATACACTTGATTAGCCAAAGTCTTGAGAGCCAAAGATGTTATCAATCAAGCCAAAATCTACAATGGATTTCTTTTTGCAATTTAGATTGTCCGACTCCATTGTGATTTCTTCAAAAGAATAACAACCTTTCGACAGCCGCCATATTGAATACTAATTAGCTTTACTCAATGCACCTTACCGATCCAAGATATACTATATAGCTCACCAATATAACTTTCTTAGGATATAAATTAGAATTAAGAATAAAAAGGTACGGGAGGCCCCGGGTTCGATCCCAGGCCGCGATATACCAAAGTGGTTAAAAATGGTAGTGGTATAGCTCCCTTGCTAACGCTCGAGCAAATATAAGGGTAGTTCCACGACTAGTTGGCCCGGTGTCAGGATAATGTGACTGGGTGTTGTATCATGCCAGGGGTTCACGGCATGCTATACACAGTGAAGGCAGCACTATATCTGCTTCAAGTGGACACCGTCTCCAGATAACTGAAATACTGTAGGTGGGACGATAAACCCAATAAACAATAAGAACAATCAGCGACTCTTGAAAACAAGAATGCTGACATCTCGGCAAACATTGTCATAAAAGTGCTCCGTCTTGATCCATTTTGTCGTTTTCCCGGTGTAAAATAATTTTACACTTCTGACTTCACGATTCAACGTGAACTCCAGAGGATAATGTAGGATTTTTACTTAACTCTAGCGCATGGTTCGTACCATAATTCTAAATAAGTGAACCGTGAATATAGAACCGCGGTATATTGTCTTACGGTATATCATTACACCCCTAATATTAGTTACGCATTAAATATATGTAGATCTTATGAACTATTGTAGACAGACCTGATGGAGCAGTTATCTGTTAATATTATGGTGCTTAAGATTAGCTGCACAGTAAATGCTGAGGACACTTAACTGCCTAAGGTGCTACCATCCAGAAACTAGACCTGGTGGCACAATTGGTATAGCGTCCACTCCGGATATGGGAGGCCCTATTTTCAGACCCTGGCTGCGACAGACCAAAGTCATTAAAATTGTTAGTGGTATAGCTTCCTTGATAACACTTAAACAAATGTAAGGGTAGTTTTCTGATTGGTTGGCACAGTGTCAGGATAATATGACTGGGTGTGATTACATCACAACATGTTATAAAGAGTGAAGGCATCACTTTACTTCCAATGGACACTATCTCCAAGTAACAAATACTTTTTGGTGGGACGATTAACAACAAACAAAAGCTCTGGTAAACAGGCCGACTCTTTGACTCTTTTTCCCTTGTTTCAGGCTGTACGGACCTCTGCCATCAATGTTGTATCGGTGCTGTACCTATACATGGGAGCCCAGCTGAGAGTGTTCTTTGAGGATGAAAAACCTGCGCTCTTACAACAGATTGATGCAGAGTTTGAAAAGGTAGGCTCTTCTTCTTCTTCTTCTTCTTCTTCTCCTTCTTCTTCTTCTTCTTCTTCTTCTTCTTTGTCTTAGTCTTCTCAGTCTTCTTATCTCCTTCATCTCCTTCTCTTCCCCTCTGCTCATTCTCCTACTCCTTCTTATTAATATTCTTTTCTTTTTTCCTCTCCTACTCCTTCTCCTTCCCCTTCTTCTGGTGGTCAGACGGGCACACGGTCTTTTCCTCTTAAAAAGTTGAAATGCAGATTATGATTGTATAAAATGACTTGATAGTGCAATAGCTTCTGTTAAAAGACATACAATATACAAGAGCTATTTTCTTTAATTAAACTTCTGTTTTGTTTTATGTCTGTGGAAATCTCAACCTGGAATGTTCCGTTGTGGGAATAAGGTTTCCAAACAGTGTATTTTAAAATACTTGTGATCTTTAGCACACACATAAAGCTTTTGTAAAAAATTATACTAATATTGTTTTTACAAGGGTAGATATCAGGTGTTTGCTATGATAGTACCTTGAATGTAGCTTTTATATCAGCTTTAAGTTGAAATAATTTGCTGAATTACTGAAGGGGTGTCTGTTAGAAATTAAACATATATAACAGACAGACAGACAGAATGAGTCTTTTCTATTGTTTAATATTCTATTTCTATAATAGGTTACCTAATGCAGGGTCAGCCTTGATTTGTTGTCACATTATGTATAAACCTTAATCTGTCTAGTCTTTTTTAAAGTTAAAATCTAGTCTTATCAACAAACACATAATAATTATAAAACTCTGAATGATAAATGTTGCTTGTGGTCAAATGGATACAGTTGTAAATCCTCATTTATTATTACTCTATGGTGTTATGATGTTATTACATTAGGGCTATTATTTGCATGATTGGAGAGCATTTGGCTAATCTCTTGTGTTACCCAGACAATTGTCTGGTGTCTTCTCCACCATTATATGACGGACATCTCTGTGATGACCACTACTCTGTTGCTCCATTTTAAAACTTAAATAAAACTGGTGTCAATTTTCCCCTTTGGCAGCTGAAAGGTCAGAAGCCTCCTGCTCCAGTGCGAGGCTTGAAAGGTGCAGAGGAGGGTGAAGAGGAGGGTGAAGAGGGGGAGGCAGGTGGGGATGGGGAGGGTGATGATGAGGGTGATGCAGACCTGGTGCCCAGAAATGATGTCGGGTAAGCTTAAACTTATTGTCTCCTCTATGAATATATTACTGGCATAAACTACTGCAAACTGTGGTTCGTACATGTGCTATTACTGGCATTTCATGATTATTGTAAACCAATGAATAAAATACATTATATAACCTTAGCATGATTGAACTGTGCATTATTTTCAGATACATGTACAGTACAAACGGTCATTGATTTCCCATATACAATAATATTGTGTTACAGTTTAATACAACTTTAGTTAAATTTATTTGTTGATGACGCATTGAGACAAAACATTTATTTGTAATTTTTTCCTTAAAACAGAACAGTAATTAACACTTAGATTAAAGTATATAAAAACAAATATTGATTAGAACAAACACCATGTATTGTTTGATGACATTTTGAATACAACAGAAGTAAATCAAGTGTTTTAAAGTGACACATTTGTATCTCTTTCAAAACTTTGTTAACTTGTCAAGTAAACATGTGAGATTGGAAATAAATTTTGGTTTTGCCTGAGGTTTCACATTGTAATACTCAGGTGTTCTTATATTCTGTAATTAATTACTCAGGTTTACAGCCTTAATGATTACATTACTGACCATAAGAACAAAAGACTGTGTATTATGATGATAAATCTTCTGTAAAACCAAAATCAATTTCATAATTGATGTTTGGTCAACATATTATTATTGTTATTTCCTTGTAGCATTTTTACTATGGTAACATCCAACAGAATTTGTTTTGTTCTATTGCATATTGTTGGCCATTTTCTGGTTAGTTTATATCTTCTTCATGTAACATTGAGAACTGCAGCTAATGGGAAATTTAAGACTGTGAATTTTACAGATTTTTCTATGTTGAAACCCAAGTAATAAGAAAACCAGCAAAACACTTATATAATTTTATATGCAAGACCTCAACAGAGATAGGTAGAGACACTGTGCAGCCTAGAAACATGAAAACTTAATGTTAAATGTTGCTGTTAATGTATTTTTATTGTTACAGTGACAAGTTCACAGATGACTTACTGACCTCATTATCGGACAAGAACTGGAAAGTCCGTGGAGAAGGTCTTCAGAAAATAATCTCCATACTGAATGAGGCAAAGTTCGTCACACCCAACCTCGGCAGTCTGCCCGAAGCCCTTAAAGCTAGACTAGGAGACGCTAACAAGATTTTGGTACACTGTTTTTGTTTTCTTTTATGCTCCCTAATTACAACATACCATTTGTAATGTTTGTGTGTACATGCATCAGTCCATTTGTATGTACCTCCATCTTGCAGATATACACCTGAAGGTAAGATGATCTTAAGATTTTGAAGGTCATATTGAAAGTCATTCATTGTAAATGGCCACTCAAACTATATATTTGTGTCTTTGACATTTTTTTAACTCAAATTTTTAAGTAATTAAGCAAATTTGACCATATTAATGACATACATTTGTAGGTGTGTCCTGCATACCATTTGGACAAGATCATATTTTAAGTCATTGCATCTTCTGGTGTGTGTTTTTAAAGATTCCAAGACAGGGGTGTTTTATATACTGTTTGTTCTTTTAATTTTAATAGATAACAAAAACAAAGATTTTCTCCAGCCACAATTAAAATGCCATGAAGAATAGGAAACACCATTGTTTTTCTGTAACACTTTGGGGCAGACTAAAGCTCATTGATTAAATTTACAAGCAGTTTGTGGGTGTTTCTACCTACACTGTTGTCTGTTGTTTTCCTTGAACTGAAACTGTGGCGCTATAATTGTGTCACTGCTATGTTTTTCAAAACAAAACAAAAAGACCTTTCCAATGTGAAAGTGTTATGCAGACTGATCCTCTGAATTTGATCTTTAGTGCTGCTTCATCTCCAGTTTACCCGACCTGGTATCGCCATCTGTAGAGCTTTGGCTGCAGGTTCCAGACCCGGGTTTTGATCCCGGGCCATGACGTACCAAGGTCGTTAAAAATAGTAATGGTATAGCTTTCTTGCTAATGCTCAAAAAAATATAAGGGTAGATCCGTGACTGGTTGGCCGGGTGTCAGGATAATGTGGCTGGGTGTGGTATCATGCCCTGAGTTCACGGAATGCTATACATGATGCAGGCAGCACTATATCTGCTTCAAGGATACTGTCTCTAGGTAAATGAAATATTGTTGGTGGGAAAATAAAAACAAAAAATTTTTCTTTGATAATTTAATCGTTCTTGTCTATTTTCAGGTTACTACAACTATTGGCATCTGCGTAACTTTGGCAACTTGCCTAGGCCGCCATTGCAAGCAACACATTAAGGTAATAGGCCCCGCACTTATTGGTTGCCTTGCCGACAGTAAGCCCACCCTCAGGTCTGCTGCAATTGGTGCTCTCAATGCTTGGGTGGATCAAACCACACTACTACCTCTGGCAGAATGTGAGACGTTCAGTGATGCTCTGAAGTTAGAGAAACCTTTCCTGCGTCAGGAAGTAAGTGGAAGTTTAACAAATCTTAGTTTTAAGATTATGTCCCATAAATTTAATCCATAATCTGTTCTAGCTATCAGCCTGGCTTACAGAAATTTTCTTATGCCCTCATAGTCGGGACCCACTCTTACACATACTGCTCTGCTTCATTGTGGCCATGGGGTAAAAGTTTTCATGCATATTCATAGCAACCAGCAATCTAATGCCCATAACATCAGTGCTACTCGTCAGTAAGTTTTAAAAAAAACAACTATCACCATCAATATGGCCACACTAACCTGCATTGCCTGTTGTTTACAAATTGTACTAATTTCATAGACTAAATTTCTTTGTCGATTTGGACACTAAGCCCATAAAATGCTTCATGCTTACATTCATGAGAAAAAAAGATTTTCTGGCCAAAAAACCCACGGTATATGTATGTTGTGATAAAGGCATATTGACTGTGGGTAATACCCTTAGTCCCAGTCAAATACAGAGGATTAGATAGCTAAAACATGTGTAGATTGGACATTTTTTAGCTTTTATTTTCATGGCCCTCTTGTTAGCATTGGCGTTAGTTAACCTTTATGTTTAGGCCCATTATTTGAAAACCATCACAGATGTTCACCTTAAACTTATTATTCAAAAGAACAGCTAACCTCAAATTAATTTTGACAGAGTTTTTCATTTTTCTATCTAGCACTGACGAAAGTGAAGTGTGCTGTCTGCAGATGTTTCTTTTCATTTATACTTAAATACAAAGAATTTATGTACAAGGCCTTACATTGTGGATGCTTTTATAAATTCTTTCACCAAGATAATTCAAGTAAGTTCTCGGATATATTACTAACAGTAGAAAAAGAGGGAAAAAATTTATACAAAGTTTATGTCTTTTACTGATTTTTAGGTGACCAACTATATTATATTTTAAATGCATTCAGATGTGATGTTTCTATTATCAAGCTGCTTGCATGGCTGATAGAGAGACTGCCTAGCCACAAACCCCTGCCCAAAGAAGAAATGAAGGCTTGTATACCGCTGGTGTTAATATGTCTAGAGGATAGAAACCCCGACGTCAGGAAAAATGCCCAAGATGCCCTGGTGCCCTTCATGATCCATACAGGATACGATGCCTTCTTCAAAGCATCTTCCAAAGCTAAGGTAAGCTAATTGGTTGTTTGTTGGTTTATTGTCAACAAAGCCTCTTGTATTGTTATCCATGCCAATCAGAACTAAATATGGTAAAAAACTGTTGTACAGTGTTTTAATTCATAAAACATTTATGTACTGCTGTTTTGATTCTAAGGTTACTCATTGATATCATGGTTGTTTAAATTACAATTTTGTGAAAAAAAAGTATCAAAATTAGAAGAAAAATTTCATGATTATCTTTTAACTTTTAACCAGCCTGCTTCCAAAGACCAGCTTGTTGCAATGCTTGAGAAAGCCAGAGAGAACCTACCAGCCAAGCCGAAGAAAGCCCCAGCCCCTGCTGCAGCTCCTAAAACAGTCAAAGGAGGTGGTGGTAACAAGGCAGCCCCACCACCAGTAGCAGCAGCAGCAGCAGCTGATGATGATTATGATGATGAACCAGAACCAGCAAAGAAGGAGAAATCGCCTCCATCTGAAGATACTAAAGTGAAGAAGGGCAAAGCTAAACCAGTGAGTTTGTAGTTGATCAATCTTGAAATACTTATTCACTATCCAGTATTTGCTTTTTTCAAAAATTTAACTCTGTTCCAGGCAGGCAAACCCATAGACATTTACCAAATCCCCTTTTTGTGTTTATTTTTTAAGCATTAATTGTGAATTTTAGTGTGAATCAATCGCTTATATTGTAACCAATTTTCACAATGATACCACTTAAACATAATGATTGTGTGCTTTTTCTTGTGTGCTGCTTAAGCGATTTAATTTGGGAATCTATGCAATCTTTATTTAAATCGGCGCCGTATGACCTATCAACTGTCGATGTGCCGTTAAACCCACCCCCCCCCACCCCCCCAACCCCCCAAAAAACTTTATTTAAAGGAGCGTGGCTGGATCATATCAGTATGTAAGGTTATTGTTGGAGAAGTATATATTTATCTTGTAGATTGCCTCTGGAAGATGGTTTATATTTATATGAGACAATTTTATTCAATCTTACAGATTAGTATCAACAAAAGTAATTAAAAATTAAAATGTTTTATTTAGTTAAACAAAATCTAGATATGTGGTACCTTTGATTGGGTGAACTTATCCATTTACATAATCATTCTGGACTTATTTATAGTAAGAGGATGCTGAGCAGGTGCTTCAGCATCATATGCTGACCAAAACTAATATTCCAAGTTTGAAACATATCTCTAAGTGGTTATGTTTGATTTTTTAGACTATTTTAATTATGATGATTAATATTGTCTAAATTTTTATTAAAATTTCTAAGTTAATATAAACCAAAAATGTGTTGCATCCCATGGATGCAATGGCCTCAAGTAGTTTCCTTGCATAATTTTATATGATAACGCCATAAATGCAAACACTGCTATCAAAAAGAAAAACCCTTTCAGCTAAAATTTGGATGAGTTATGTTCTCTGTCTGGATTGCTCTTGTTTGTTTTTTTGAAGGACTTGTGTTTGACGGGCTTGTCTCATTTTTCAGGCTGCAGCACCAAGCAAGAAGAAAAAAGTAGAAGAAGATACTGGTCCTGTGATGACATTGACAGAAACCAAGGAGAAGCGATTTAAGGATGAGAAAAATATGAAGGTAACTTATAAATATGCTTTCAATATAATACATCAGCTGTTTTTTTTTTTTAAAGGTTAGCATCAGACCTGGTAGCGCATCCAGTAGAGCTTAAGCTGTAGGTATAGTAGGTGCCTGGTTCAACACCAGATGCTAACGCTCAAGCTAATTTTTTAATGGTAGTTTCATGGCTTGTATGCCTGATATAAGGAAAACATGACTAGGTGTGGTGCCTTGCCAGGAGCTCATAGCATGCTATACATAGTGATGGCAGCATTATATTTTGCTTTGAATGTGGACACCATCTTTAAATAACAGAAATACTGTTGGTGGTACAATAAACCTAATAAGCAGAAAAACAGTTTAATTATATGGTAAATAGCATGTAGACTTTCTTGATGACTGCAAAACTAATAATGTTTAGTTCACATTGACCATTTAGCAGACTTTATGCTTATTACACTTTGACAATTTTTAATTGGGCACTCGTAATGTAGTGGTAGAGACCCCAACTTGTAACTCCTCTGACTGCTTAGCTTCTCACTGTATGGATTTGAGTCTTGTTTTGTACAAAGAAACTATGGAAAGGTCTTCCAGGTGATTCTGCAGACATCTAGCAGTCATTTGTCTTCCTTCACCAAAGTAGCTAGGTTGACCATAATAGTTTGCTTTGATGTATTCCAAAAACAAAACAATTTCTGAGAAAAGTCACTAAGCTCCATTTGATAAGTTGTACTCATATTGTTTCAAGATCATTATTGCTACTGCAGCAAATGTGTATATTGGGACTCTTATATGTCACTTGCTTGTTTATATATATTTCAGACACTTAAATGGAACTTCACGGACCCACGAGGAGAGTACGTGGAACAACTGAGAACTCAAATGGAGAAGAACTTCAGCAAGTCTATGATAGACCTCATGTTCAGCTCTGACTTCAAACATCACACTAAAGCCATAGAGAACCTCATTAAGGTACAAATCAATACATACATACATAATTTAGTGGCAAATAGACATGTAAGTCTTTGGCCATTTACAAAGTAGAGATCATGGCAAAGATGCATTTACAAGTACAAAACATATAACAAAGAACAGAGATTAAAAAAAAAAAAATGACAACAGAAACAGTTGTTATTGAGAGGGTTTCACTTGACTTTTACCAAAACACGTCAGATAATAAATAATAAAAAACTTGCAACGTGTATTATTAAAGTGATATTTGAAAACAATGTACTTAAGCATTAGTGAGAAAATTATTTCTAATTTCAAATGCATGCATTAAGAATCTTGACAAGTTCAACAATTTCAATTCATTTGTATGAGACATCAATAGAGAAGCTCATTAAGGTACACAATTAAGGTTCACATCCATAGAAAACCTCATTAAGTTACAAATCCATAATGACCCTCGTTAAGGTACTAAACCATAAAGAAGCTCTTTAAGGTACAAAACCGTAGAGAAGCTCTTTAAGGTACAAAACCATAGAGAAGCTCTTTAATATAAAACCGTAGAGAAGCTCTAAGGTACAAAACCATGGAGAAGCTCTTTAAGGTACAAAACCATGGAGAAGCTCTTTAAGGTACAAAACCATGGAGAAGCTCTTTAAGGTACAAAACCATGGAGAAGCTCTTTAAGGTACAAAACCATGGAGAAGCTCTTTAAGGTACAAAACCTTGGAGAAGCTCTTTAAGGTACAAAACCATGGAGAAGCTCTTTAAGGTACAAAACCTTGGAGAAGCTCTTTAAGGTACAAAACCTTGGAGAAGCTCTTTAAGGTACAAAACCGTAGAGAAGCTCTTTAAGGTACAAAACCATAGAGAAGATCGTTAAGGTACAAAACCATAGAGAAGCTCTTTAAGGTACAAAACCGTAGAGAAGCTCTTTAAGGTACAAAACCATGGAGAATCTCTTTAAGGTACAAAACCATGGAGAAGCTCTTTAAGGTACAAAACCATGGAGAAGCTCTTTAAGGTACAAAACCATAGAAAAGCTCTTTAAGGTACAAAACCGTAGAGAAGCTCTTTAAGGTACAAAACCTTGGAGAAGCTCTTTAAGGTACAAAACCATAGAGAAGCTCTTTAAGGTACAAAACCATGGAGAAGCTCTTTAAGGTACAAAACTATGGAGAAGCTCTTTAAGGTACAAAACCATGGAGAAGCTCTTTAAGGTACAAAACCGTAGAGAAGCTCTTTAAGGTACAAAACCTTGGAGAAGCTCTTTAAGGTACAAAACCATAGAGAAGCTCTTTAAGGTACAAAACCATGGAGAAGCTCTTTAAGGTACAAAACTATGGAGAAGCTCTTTAAGGTACAAAACCATGGAGAAGCTCTTTAAGGTACAAAACCATGGAGAAGCTCTTTAAGGTACAAAACCATGGAGAAGCTCTTTAAGATACAAAACCTTGGAGAAGCTCTTTAAGGTACAAAACCGTAGAGAAGCTCTTTAAGGTACAAAACCTTGGAGAAGCTCTTTAAGGTACAAAACCTTGGAGAAGCTCTTTAAGATACAAAACCTTGGAGAAGCTCTTTAAGGTACAAAACCATAGAGAAGATCTTTAAGGTACAAAACCATAGAGAAGATCTTTAAGGTACAAAACCATAGAGAAAATCTTTAAGGTACAAAACCATAGAGAAGCTCTTTAAGGTACAAAACCATAGAGAAGCTCTTTAAGGTACAAAACCATAATTGTGTCGGTGCAGTGTAACATAAAGCAAGAACAAAACAAAAGGAAGGAATTTATTATTTATAAAGGAGCCATCTTATCTTTCAATTCATTATTTTTTGCTGAGTCTGATGCAATATGTTTTATGACCTGTGCATTAAGTTGTTAGAAAATAACTCAGAATGAGTTTAGTTTTTCTTAAAAATGCTGTTTGTAAATTATTCAGGATAAGTTTAGGCTTTCTTGAAAATGCTGCTTGACAATGGATTAATAAGAATTATATTCTTTACTTTTCAGTGTATAGACAATTTGCAGAACGAACAATTGGGAAACTTAGATTTAATTCTGAAGTGGTTTACTTTTCGGTTCTTTGACACCAACCCTAGTATGTTAAACAAGGCTCTGGAGTATATCCAAGCGATGTTTGATGTACTCATCAACATAGATTACAGTCTACACGAGTTGGAGGCCACGTCTTTCATTCCATATCTAGTGATAAAGGTCAGTATGTTTGGGTTGTCAGTCACTTTTTTTAAAGGTGGTATTTGACAGTTTGTTTATATTAAATACTTGTGGGGGCACCTGTGATCAAGTGGTTAGAATCCCCAACTTGTAACACCTCAGCCCCTCACCACATTGTTTCTAGTCCCTGTCAGGGTGAGAACTTCCATGTGGGAGAGGTCTTCCACCTGACCTGTGGTCCACTGATAGTTCTACCCATAGATATGTCTGGGGCCTTCCTCAACCAAGAAGTCCTTAACATGACCATGATTGTGTCTATGTGATGTAACAAAAGAAAAACAAAAATACAACAGCAAACAGTTGTAACAATGTTTTGTGCCATTTGAACATAATTTTTGCATAAACTCATACTATAGTCTAAGTACAGATGATTTTAAACACTATCTCATTTGTCGACTCTGCATATCATGGAATATATTATCCTTACTGTTCTGTTTTTTTTCCAAATCTATAAATAAGCATGATGGTAATCTAAAGATAGATATCAACATCAGGGCAGATAACCGGGTTGATGATCTGTTATTAATGTTTTTTTATTGTTTAAATGGCTCAAAAAGGAAATAGTTGCTTTTGATAAATGGGTTATTATACTTCACTTTTCACATAGATGTTGGGCATCAACAAGCAGCATTTAGCAAGACCTTTTCAGGAAACAATAATTAATGTGCTTGTTTGAGAAGTAAAAATGTTTATTGAGTACCACCTTTAAAGCAAATGTGTTTCTTTGTAGTTCAATTATTTATACTCATTATATATTATACAATTCGGGTTTACTTTTAGGAGTAAATGCTTAATTTTTCTGGGCGAGAACTTTTATGTTGGAAGATTTTCCAGCTATCCTGTTGTATGCTGGTGGTTCTATCCAGTCATAAGTCTAGGGTCTTCCACCACCAAAATTAGCTGGATGTTACCAATATGAGTAAAGTTGTTAGAGTGATGTAACAAAAAAACATCAATTTTGTTTATATACTTGTGACATATATATCCTTTTTAGTCTTTAAGAATTAATTACAGTTTTTTTTTACTGTTTTTTTTGTTTTGTTTTATTCATCTTCAATACATCTTTTAATAAAGACTAAAATCTGTACAAGATTCAAAGATAAAAATGCCTCTATAGGTGAACAAATATCATTTATTCTTCCATAATTTACTATCATCCTCAAAAACGTTCCAAAATTCAGGTTGGTGAAAACAAGGACAACGTCAGACGAGATGTCAGGAAGATTTTCAAACAATTGTACAAACTATACCCAGCCAGCAAGATGTTTGTCTTTATCTCTGACGGAATAAAATCCAAGAACTCCAAACAGAGAACTGGTAAGTTATTTGGTTATTTTAAGTAACCTTATTTTATATGCATATATTTATCAACCCCTGCTGATTTTGTCAGGATAATAATGATTTTTAATATACATTTAAAAGAGCCATATTAAACAAGCATGTATATTTTTAAATTTTCCAAACGTCTTTCATGTTGAAAAAGTAACTAGATTTAAAGTTTTGACAACAAAGTATTTTTTTTTTTAAATGAATTGCCACACTAACAAAAACACACCATTTGTAATCAAATCTTCATACTTTGTTATTAAATATAACAATGTCTTGATTTAAACAAAGTTTTAGAAATTTTATCCAGTCAGCTTTCAGATAGTACCAAACTTATGAATATTCATGACATATGTATATGGACCATTGTCACACTGAGGGTTAGCCAGCTAATTGTGGTGTACAAAATTTGTATGTCTAGAAGCTAAGAGATCCAATAGGTTCTACTAAATACTGCAAGATTTGCACACAGATTCCTTTATCAGCTTAGGTTGCTAATATTTTTGCAAGAAATTTATATTCAAGGGCATCGTTACTGTAGTGCATTAGTTTGGGGGTAGGATTGGTTTGAGTAGGAAACCACACTCCTGACTGCTTCCCTCTCAGTGCTTGGGTTAGAGTCCCTGTCGGGGTGACAGATTTAATGTGGGACCTGCCTGTGCCTGTAGTTCTAGGAAGACAGTTTATCAGGTTTTTCACAACTGAAATATTTTATCAAACCTTCTCAAAAAATCTGACAAAGGGCAAAAAAATTAATTTAAAGTATTTTCCACCTTTAATATATCCTTGTTCTGCCATAAACAGAATGTAAATTACATTTAGCTTCCTGGAGGAAAATGTAAATTAAACCTTCTGTTGCTTTATACATTTGTTACTTTCTTTCAAAATGATTGTATTTCTTCTGACAAGTCTTATAAAACATGAAAAAAAGATTCAATTCCAACAACTAAACTATTTAAAAACAACTTTGAATCAACTTATATTGAAACTTTCATTTCATGGCACCTGCAGAATGTTTGGAGGAGCTTGGTTACCTGATAGAGACATACGGTATCTCAATCTGTCAACCTACGCCAGCTGTGGCGCTGAAGGTGGTGGCAGCACAGATCAGTGACCGTGATAATGGTGTCAGAAACGCTGCTCTTAATACCACTGTGGTGGCATGGCAGATTCTGGGTGATAACCTTTATAAGCATATTGGCACGGTGAGTATTGACTGAAGTCATCACTTCATTTGTATTTTGGCTTTGTGCGAGTTGTTTGTCTTAATCTGGATAACTTAGATTTATCTTGTGAGATTACAGAACAATATTATTTCAGTTATTTTTAAGTAACTATAATAGATTATCGCAAGGTTAAGAGGCAACCACAATAATTAATTTATTACTAACATGGGTGAATTTTTTTCCATATTGTGACAAAATTCCATATTTGCAGGGGTATGGGTTGCCTTTCCATAATCCCTAAATTCCACATATATAAATTCTATCATACAAAAGCACAAGCAACCATCGGCAGAGATTTTTTTTCCAAGTTCGATAAAATCCAGTAAGGGTGGCATAAGTCGATAGGTCAATAGGTCAAAGACTATTCTAAATTTAATCAGAGTCAAATCTATTCTTTGTACAGTCAGTTGCAATAAAACTACACTTATTTTCCAATGAATAACTTTCAAAAATGAATTAAAACATTGTTTTATTATAATAGAATGTCAAAAAATTATTTAATGCTCTTCTGAAGAAATAATTAGATTTTCTTTATCTTTTTCTTCAAAATATAAAAAACTAATTAGAATAGCCTTTCAATGAGCCGTCGATGTAGCCTTACAGAATTACATGAGAGGTTCAGGTTTATGTTCCATAATGCCTAAAGACTTTGCAAGATTGATGACATTGTTCAATGAAACATATTTTCTGATTGGTTCTCACCTTGTCTATTATTTAATAAAAAATCTGTTATACTACCTAGACTACAAGTCAAAATAACAAGAGATATGTTTCTTAAGTTACTCTAAGACACCACAAATAGAGATCTTCTCTAAAAAGACAATCACAATAATAAATCATCACTAAATAGATAACTACAATAATAAATTGCCCATAAAATGACAGCCATAATAATTGATCTTCACTATTGAAACAACTTCTTTGTTCTGGGTTGTACTTCAAGGCTTCTCTGTCTGAATAAAACTTAACTGTTTTTTGTCTCGCCTGTGGCCGAGCCATTAGAGTCGCCGACTAGTAACTCCTCAGCCCCTTACTGCATGGTTCGAGTCCTGGTCAGGGCATGGGGAGGTTTATCACTTAACCGACAGTGCGCGGTGGTTCTACCCAGATGTAAGTTTGGGGTCATCCTCCACCAACAATAAGCTAGACATCGTCAATATGACCATAATTGTATCAGTGTAATAAAATTACATTTAAACCTTGGTAAAATTTTACTTAATTTTTCATCACTTTTTTCAGTTGAAAGAAAAGGATCAGAGTTACCTGGATGAACGAATAAAGAGGTCTTCTAAGAGCAAGCCAGCGCCAAAGGAAAACAAGGAGAATCGGCCGAAATCTGCTCCTGCACCAGCACAGGCCAAGAAACCTGCACCGTTAGTTGATTTGACAATTAACAATACTTAACTGTTAAGTTCCCAAGCAATCTCGATTGAGATAAACTTTACATTTAAAAATACTGTACAATTAGGTATAGTTATCTGCAATTCTTAAACGACCTCCAGCTTTTACCCAAACATGTCTGGTGTCTTCCTCCACCAAAATAGCTTGACATCACTATATTAAACAAAATAGGTCACTGTGATGTTTTTTAAAAACAAAACCAAATCAAAGTTAAAGAAGTGTTTAAGTGGAAGCATTTTTTCTTGAAAACACAATTACAGTAATACCAAACATCATATTTGTTGTTTCAAACTTTTTTTTTGTTATGTCAGAGGTCAGATCCCAAGACCAGGTACAGCTGGAGGCAAGGCTATGCCAAAATCGCAGTCATCAAACTCTGTACGTAAAGAGTTTCAGCTGGAGATTGATGAAGACTCGGACAGGGAAATTCAGGTGCCGAAGCTGATCCAATACGACCTAGATGATCTTCTGCAGCCAGTAGAGATGCCAAAGATCAAGTAAGTACAATAGTATTATTGCTAAATGATTAATGGCTATTTGGGAGTTGGGTTTGGTGGCTTTCATTTGATGAGGTCTCCTAACCTATGTATTGTGCATTAGTGGCTCCACCCAGACTTTTGTCTGGATTCTTTCTCCATCAGTGACTATTGGATTTCTCCATCATTACCAAATTCTTTGTGTTTATCAAAAGCAAGACATGCCAGCATCCTTTTATTTATTTAAGTATGATTCCTCTCGCTTTTAAATTCATAACTACTTGTTTCAGGGGCAGACCTGCCTCCCCGAGCACCAAGTTCTTCAGCTCCACAGAGACGTCCAACACTGTCAACTATGTGATATCCCAGGTGACCAACAGAGACATAAGCACCTGTACACAGGCTCTGGCCCAGGTGGGTGGATTTATCTCACTTTAAGGGATCAAAAAATATGATATGGTTACTCTAGATCTCTTATATAGTTTGGCATATATAGAAGTTCACATGTATCTTTTAGGTAAATGAAATAAATAAGTGAAGATATGATGTCGGTACTGCTGTCATCTTTGACAAAATGTTACCAGAGTGACAGCAGCACAATATTTAAACAAATATGGATCTTTTTAAGATTGAAAGGGTGTTGAACAATAACAAGTATGGATCTTTTCAGATTGTTATGTTAAACAATAATAAATATGCATATTTAATATTAATGGTGTGTTGAACAATAACACATGAATTTTTTTCAAGATTGATGAGGTTTTGAAAGACCGTGACAAGGTCTCTGTAATGGAGGACCATGTGGAACAACTGCTGGTTGCTATGTCGATGCAGTTCAAGATTGCATACTGCACTCATCTCGATGATGTGGACACGGCCAAGGATGATGTCATCAAGCTGTACAGATGTTTGCTTGGCACACTCCTAGCGGTGAGTAGAGAAACATTGGTGCATGGAACACTTATTATTAGGGGCGCCAATAACGTAGTGGTAGAACTGGCGACTTGTCACTCCTCTCACTGCATAGCCTCTCACTGCATTGGTTTGAGTCCCGTTAGAGGCTAAGGACTTTTAATAAAGAAACCAGCTGATCTGCACTGTGTCAGTCGTTCTTCCCAGACATTTGTCTATCAAAATAGCTGGATGTCAATATTATGACTTTAATTGGTCACTGAGCTGTAATTGATCAACAAAATTATTAATAACATTATTTGTTTGTTTAAAGTATAATATTGGAATATGAGTAGAACTTGTGATGTCGAGGCCTGAAAATTAAAAGAAAAATGTGTAGTCTGTCTATTTTTAGATCTTTTGTTTACAATGTCCATGATGGTGTTTATCTTTACTTGTTTCAGATCATAAATATACCTATATTGAAGAATTAAGAATGCTTAGATGTAACAATTTACACTTTGCTTTTTCCTTTTAATTTTCACGGTGTTTTTTTTATTTTCTTCAAATGTTCACTTATGTTTTCAGTGGCTGGTATGTTTATCTTTACTTTAGTTATAAGATTAAGAACTGAACTAATGCCTGTATTTGAAAGATTGTGTTACTGTTCTGTGTCCATGTATTCTGAATTTTTTTTAAAATTTAACCACCATTAAGTTTCAATGATATATGCAGATGTTTCAGAAACCAACCTATGCCACACATGTATCGAAGAACATGTTAATGTACTTAGCATGCTATGATTCAAATAAAATATACATGCATTAATTTATTTTATTTTTTTCAGTTATTCCAAAACCCAACTCTGGCCACGCATGCATCGAAGGACATGTTGAAGGAGTTGGTTTACAATCTGGTCACAATGTTGCTTGATAACCGTCTAATGGAGCTTGAGGATGGACCTCAGGTGGTTCGCTCAGTTAACGTCCTTGTCGTCAAGATCATGGAGAAGTCAGACCAGACAAACACACTCTGGTGAGTTCTAGACCAATACACTCTGGTGAGTTCTAGACCAATACACTCCGGTGAGTTCTAGACCAATACACTCTGGTGAGTTCTAGACCAATACACTCTGGTGAGTTCTAGACCAATACACTCTGGTGAGTTCTAGACCAACACACTCTGGTGAGTACTAGACCAATACACTGTGGTGAGTACTAGACCAACACACACTGGTGAGTTCTAGACCAATACACTCTGGTGAGTTCTAGACCAACACACTCTGGTGAGTTCTAGACCAACACACTCTGGTGAGTTCTAGACCAACACACTCTGGTGAGTTCTAGACCAATACACTCTGGTGAGTTCTAGACCAACACACTCTGGTGAGTTCTAGACCAATACACTCTGGTGAGTTCTAGACCAACACACTCTGGTGAGTTCTAGACCAATACACTCTGGTGAGTTCTAGACCAACACACACTGGTGAGTTGTAGACCAATACACTCTGGTGAGTTCTAGACCAACACACTCTGGTGAGTTCTAGACCAATACACTCTGATGAGTTCTAGACCAACACACTCTGGTGAGTTCTAGACCAATACACTCTGGTGAGTTCTAGACCAATACACTCTGGTGAGTTCTAGGCCAACACACTCTGGTGAGTACTAGACCAACACACTCTGGAGAGTTCTAGACCAATACACTCTGGTGAGTACTAGACCAATACACTCTGGTGAGTACTAGACCAATACACTCTGGTGAGTTCTAGACCAACACACACTGGTGAGTTCTAGACCAACACACTCTGGTGAGTTCTAGACCAACACACACTGGTGAGTTCTAGACCAATACACTCTGGTGAGTTCTAGACCAACACACTCTGGTGAGTTCTAGACCAACATACACTGGTGAGTTATAGGCCAACACACTCTGGTGAGTTCTAGACCAATACACTCTGGTGAGTTCTAGACCAATACACTCTGGTGAGTTCTAGACCAACACACTCTGGTGAGTTCTAGACCAATACACTCTGGTGAGTTCTAGACCAACACACTCTGGTGAGTTCTAGACCAATACACTCTGGTGAGTTCTAGACCAACACACTCTGGTGAGTTCTAGACCAATACACTCTGGTGAGTTCTAGACCAACACACTCTGGTGAGTTCTAGACCAATACACTCTGGTGAGTTCTAGACCAACACACTGGTGAGTTCTAGACCAACACACTGGTGAGTTCTAGACCAATACACTCTGGTGAGTTCTAGACCAACACACTCTGGTGAGTTCTAGACCAACACACTCTGGTGAGTTCTAGACCAACACACTCTGGTGAGTTCTAGACCAACACACTCTGGTGAGTTCTAGACCAATACACTCTGGTGAGTTCTAGACCAACACACTGGTGAGTTCTAGACCAATACACTCTGGTGAGTTCTAGACCAACACACTCTGGTGAGTTCTAGACCAACACACTCTGGTGAGTTCTAGACCAACACACTCTGGTGAGTTGTAGACCAACACACACTGGTGATTTCTAGACCAATACACATTGGTGAGTTCTAAACCAATACACAGATGAGTTCTAGACCAATACACTCTGGTGAGTTCTAGACTAATACACTCTGTTGAGTTCTAGACCAATACACTCTGGTGAGTACTAGACCAATACACTCTGGTGAGATCTAGACCAATACACTCTGGTGAGTACTAGACCAATACACTCTGGTAAGTTCTAGACCAACACACTCTGGTGAGTTCTAGACCAACACACTCTGGTGAGTTCTAGACCAATACACTCTGGTGAGTTGTAGACCAATGAACACTGGTGAGTTCTAGACCAATACACTCTGGTGAGTTCTAGACCAACACACTCTGGTGAGTTCTAGACCAATACACTCTGGTGAGTACTAGACCAATACACTCTGGTGAGTTCTAGACCAACACTCTGGTGAGTTCTAGACCAATACACTCTGGTGAGTTCTAGACCAATACACTCTGGTGAGTTCTAGACCAATATACAGATGAGTTCTAGACCAATACACGCTGGTGAGTTCTAGACCAATACACTCTGGTGAGTTCTAGACCAACACTCTGGTGAGTTCTAGACCAATACACTCTGGTGAGTTCTAGACCAATACACTTTGGTGAGTTCTAGACCAATACACAGATGAGTTCTAGACCAATACACTCTGGTGAGTTCTAGACCAATACACAGATGAGTTTTAGACCAATACACAGATGAGTTCTAGACCAATACACAGATAAGTTTTAGACCAATACACAGATGAGTTTTAGACCAATACACAGATGAGTTCTAGACCAATACACAGATGAGTTTTAGAACAATACACAGATGAGTTTTAGACCAATACACAGATGAGTTTTACAATACACAGATGAGTTCTAGACCAATACACAGATGAGTTTTAGAACCAATACACAGATGAGTTTTAGACCAATACACAGATGAGTTTTAGACCAATACACAGATAAGCTCTAGTGAAACTTTTTTTAAGATCAGGTAAAGTGTCATGTACTCTTTCCCAAATCATTGGTAGAGTGTTGGCTCAGGGTTCAGAAGCCTCGAACTCAATTCTGGGCTCATTTTTCAACATACCAAAATCATTTAAAAATGGTAGTGGTAAAGCTCCTTTGTTAAAGTTCAAGCAAATATAGGCGTTAGCCAGGTGTCAGGGTAATGTAACTGGGAGTAGTATCATCCCAGAACCGAAAAAAATACAGATTTTGATCTGTCTAGATTGCCTGTTTTTTTAGTTGATTAACTTGGATGGCATGAAGGCGTGAAAACATTGGATTAATAATAGAAACTAATGAAGAGACAAATGTACCCACAAACGCCCAAGTTTCTTTTGAATTGAACGTTATTGGTGGAGGAAGACCCAACATATTTGTTAAGTTAAACCATTGGCACACTACAGGTTATCCAGAAAACCTCCCCATGAAAATTTCTCATTCCCAACACTTAAACCCATACATTTAGGGGCTTCAAAGTTACAAGTAAGTCAGAGACTAACTAACTGTTGGCCACGAATGCCCTCTCTTTCCAACACCCCTTTCTTTACTTCCCCCACCCCACCCCCTCTCTCTCACCTTCCCCTTTATTTTCTTTTGGTAAACTTAAGTTTTTCTTTTCAGTGCTCTGATACACCTGCTTCAAGAGTGCTGTGTGAGCGCCACGTGTAGCAACAAGTTTATCGAATTGATCATGAAGGTAACTTTTATTGAAAAATTTATTTTAAAAAAAAAGAAGACCCATAGAAAATACAATATTTTCTATAAAAAAAAAATGCACTTATTACTTTTATTACCATATACAACTTTCTCAAAAATACAATTTTTAGCTTTATTTCTTCTATATTTTATTTATATTTGTTTAACTTCGTAGCTATAGGATTGATATTGATTTTTATACCTTATGTATTTTGTTACCAAATTTTGTTTAAAAGATATCGCCTACAAATAAAATAATTGTGTGTTGCTTTTTTATCTGATGCATTAGCGAATCAACCCACCCCACCCCCAATCAAATGTCTGTGGCTTAATTGCTCTGTACTTAAAATATCAAATCTGCCAGTTTATGTCATCATGCTGTGTAGACATCCTTAACAATATGTACTGTTTTGTGATACCAGTGCCTTTGGAAGATGGTTCGCCAGCTGCCAGACAACATCAACGAGTTAAACTTAGATAAGGTGTTGTACGAGATCCATGTGTTTCTGGAGAAACTTCCCTCCAGTTCCTGGAAGGAACGCTCCAACGACCTGCCACTCCGTACCATCAAAACTATCCTGCATTCCTTGGCCAAACTAAAAGGCTCTAAGGTGACAAATTGATAATAAGCTTGAGTTTATTGTGTAACCTGCGTGGCATGTTAGACACATAAAGATCACTGTCCATTGTCACATTTTTCTTTCTAGAGAATATTTTCAAGTCTTGCTTGGCTTAACAACTCCAAACTTAGAATTTGGATACCTTTTGAGCAGTCTTCCTGTTTGAGGGCAAATTAAGTATAGTTCTTTCATGTCTATTAAAAATCATGTAACAGTCAAAAAGATGGGCTTGGGAAAAGTCTGAAATGATAGATGTTTCTCAAATGGAATTTTACAGAATTAAAGAGATTTTAATGCTCATAATAATATAATGAATGCATTTGTAACATATAAAAAGTCTGTGTGTTAACTGGGTCACAAACATTTTGTTTGTAAGCATCGATCAAAATTATAAATGTCTTAACTCTTTGTCTGAAATACTTGTGCCTCTTTCAGATCATGAGCCATTTCAGCCAGATTGACTCTGCTGAAAGTTCTGAGGTTCGAACCTTCCTCACCAAGGTCCTCAAGAACGAGGGCGTACAGGTGACTGAACAGGAGACAAATGGTTCAACAGATGATGACAAATCCCAGAAGGTAAGAGGCTTGTTGTTTTGTTTGTTCTCACATGGCAGGAAATTTAATTAGGAAATATGTACATTTATTGTTGTTGTGTATTGGTTAATTGTTCTCAACCAAATGGTATGTCCTTAAGAACCCCATCCAATGAGAGATTTTAATAGTTCACTGTCGTAGGATGATGGAAGATTATTGTTTCATCATTTATTTATTTATTTAAATATTTTATGTATTATGTGCTGTCTTGTATATACTGCCATGCTTGTGTCACGTTTGCCACAACAATATTTTAATAATAAAAAAATGGATTTTTATGGGACATATGGGTCACTGGACCAGTATGGAAAAAAACAGGACCTAAAGACAGTCCTCACTTAAATATTTAGGCCATTTTGAAATCATCAAAGTTAATAATATTATATTATTTGTTCCCCTTTGCAAAGTAAATTTCTTTGTTGGGTATCCATTGCCTTGTCTTAGAGTCGCAGAATTGCAACTAATCTGTTTGTCTAGCCTTGTACTGCATGGGTTCGAGTCACAGTCGGGGCAAAGGACTTAATGGCCTTTCAATTGACATGCATTGTGCTGTTGGTTCTGCCCGGACATTTTTCTAGGGTTTACCTCCACCAAACTAGCTGGACAGCGCTATAATTTCCTTAATTGTGTTGCTGCTATACAAAAACATTTTAACTTTTCTTTTTTTAAATGTATTCCACACCTCCCTCTCTCGCCAGACCACCGGAAAGAAGAAGCGCCTCTCGGACACAACCCACGATATCCTCACAGAGATTTTTCGCAAGATCGGATCAAAGGAAAACACCAAGGAAGGACTACAGGACCTTTATGATTTTAAGAAGAAATACCCTGATGCTGACTTGGATCCATTCCTGAAGAAGTCGTCCCATTTCTTCCAGAACTACATTGAGAGGGGACTGAAGGCCATTGAAGCAGAACAACTGGAGAAAGGAGGCACATCGGGTAGGTTGGAATTTTTTTATTAATTTACACCACAAAGAATCTACTATATATTGCTAGGTTTTCTTTAAGCCATGTTTCTATATATAAATGTTACTCAGGAAATCACAATTAACTATAATAAGTAATTGAAAACCTTCTAAGGTAGGGATTATAAATATAGAGGTTTAAATTAACAGAATGTAAATGCTGAAAATCCATCTAAATATAGTTAATGTTATTATTATGATCATTGTATAAATATATGTATTATTATTATATATGTATTTTTATAAAAATACTTAGTGTTATTACAATTAGTATTTTTATAAATATACTCTTTTTTTACTAACAGTATTTTTATAAATGTGTAACTGTAATTATTATAATCAATACTTTTATACAAATATCCTTGGTGTTATTATTATAATAAGTTTTTTTAGTTTATTTTCTAACCAATGGTTAAGGAAGATGTCTTCAGGGACCTCCTTATATTGTCCATTGCAGAACCTGGAAGTTTGATAGAAAAGGCATCAAGGCTTACCAAATCAAAACTTGGAGGAAAAGATCTCAATGTTAAGGTAATTAAAAATCAAATTTATGTTAGCTGTCATTTAAATTTTATAATAAAAACCGATGAAAAAGGTGGCTCATTTTATTGAAACTCCAAAACTGATTGCCAGTTCCTCTACATGTACTACATGGGGTGAATTATTGTTACCCAATTTAAATATTTACTTGTTTTTGAAATTCTGCAGGCCTTTTCTGGAAGAAAGGTCTAGCATCAGTGAATGCTGAACAGATCAGTTGTTGCAAACACTTTGGCTGATAGCATCAGTTCAATAAAGTTACAGTTTTTGACAGTGTGAACCTGCTGTCCACATTACACTGAGAACTTTAACTCATGATAAATGTTTTAATATGTTGCCTACCTACCAAATATGGAATAGTACAACTTCCAGAACATCATGATATACTTTTATTTGTTTCACAAACTACTGACTCCTTTATGAAAGACCGGCTGCAATAGCACAAGTGATAGAGCCTCGGCTTGGGGATTTACAGGTTCAACCCCAGCCGGGTCAAACCAAAGACTTTAAAATTGGTAGTAGTGGCTTCCCTCCTAACGCTCGGGGCTAAGGGGACAGCATTACGCCTGACTCATCGGTGTCAGTATTATGGACCAGCCAGATTCAGTCCTTGCCTTTGCATCAGGTTTTTGTTTATTTTAGAAGTTTATGTTAGAGTTTCCCTGAACTGCAGATATACTTTAATAATTGTGAGTAGTTCAATTGAGCCAGATGACATCAGTTTTATTTTATTTATGTTGTGCACACTGTGCTATATACACTGTGCTATATATTATTTTTATTTTAGCTCCCAGCATCCAAATCCAACTATTACAAGATGTTGTTATTTCTACATGCAGTAGACCTCTTAAGTTTTGTTTGTCTAGCTGTTTATTTAGTAATTTATTGACGAGTATGTAACTTGTCATGTTTCATTAAAGTAGCATGTGCTGCCTTTTTGTCCCTTTGATTTATAATGGAATAATGTTTTTAAACTATTGATTTACATCTTGACACAAAGTTTTCAATGTTCTATAAACATTGCTTCTCTACAATTGCCCCACATTTATGGGAGCTGTACATATTTTAAATCATCCCTTGTAAGATGTTTATTTTAAACATTTTCAGGAGGCTGATCCAGTGGATGGGGCACCTTACTACAGAGAGAGGCTGAGGATGTTACGGGCCCAGTGTGGACTGGAACCCAGCGTCAATCCTCAGGTTAGTATTGTATATAAAGATTTTATATGAAGTTTTTAACTCTCAGTCTGGTTGGCACGACTTGCTTAGGCTTATAGTGTAGATGCAGATCTGCCCATTCCTGTTGGAAGCTGTCTGATCTGGATCTGTCTGGGAGCTGTCTGATCTGGATCTGTCTGGGAGCTGTCTGAACGGGAGCTGTCTGATCGGGAGCTGTATGGGAGCTGTCTGATCTGGCTCTGTCTGGGAGCTGTCTGAACGGGAGCTGTCGGATCTGGAGCTGTCTGATCTTGCTCTGTCTGGGAGCTGTCGGATCTGGCTCTGTCTGGGAGCTGTTTGATCTGGAGCTGTCTGATCTGGCTCTGTCTTGGAGCTGTCGGATCTGGATCTGTCTGGGAGCTGTCTGATCTGGAGCTGTCTGATCTTGCTCTGTCTGGGAGCTGTCTGATCTGGCTCTGTCTGGGAGCTGTCTGATCTGGCTCTGATTGGGAGCTGTCTGGGAGCTGTCTGATCTTGCTCTGTCTGGAAGCTGTCTGATCTGGAGCTGTCTGGGAGCTGTCTTGTCTGATCTGGCTCTGTCTAGGAGCTGTCTGATCTGGATCCGTCTGGGAGCCATCTGATCTGGAGCTGTCTGGGAGCTGTCTTGTCTGATCTGGCTCTGTCTGGGAGCAGTCTGATCTGGATCCATCTTGGAGCCATCTGATCTGGAGCTGTCTGATCTTGCTCTGTCTGGGAGCTGTCTGATCTGGATCCGTCTGGGAGCTGTCTGATCTGGAGCTGTCTAATCTGGATCCATCTGGGAGCTGTTTGATCTGGCTCTGTCTGGGAGCTGTCTGATCTGGATCCATCTGGGAGCTGTCTGATCTGGATCCGTCTGGGAGCTGTCTGATCTGCAGCTGTCTGATCTGGATCTGTCTGGGAGCTGTCTGATCTGGAGCTGTCTGGGAGCTGTCTGATCTGGCTCTGTCTGGAGCTGTCTGATCTGGATCTGTACAATACGCTTCAGACTCTTTAGCAAAAGTCTAGCTAGCTTTCCATGTAGTTGTTTACAAAATAAATAAGACACCATAAGATACCAAGTGTTAATACTCCGAAACCTTGGAGATAAGGGAGATTTTTCCAATGGCATGCTTTAAGGTAATGTTTTTTTGTTACATCTCACTAGCACAATTATGGTCATTTTGGCACTGTCTAGCTAATTATTGATAGATGATGACCCCAGACTTAAATCTGGGTTGAATCAGTAGCACACTGCAAGGTAGCTGAAAAATCTCCCCACATGAAAGTTTGCGCCACAACAGGAATTCAAACCCACCCGGGGAAAAGGAGATACAAATTGGTGACTCATACTGCTTGACCACAAGGTTCTGTAAAAGTTAATGTAAATTATGCAAAGTTTCATTTACACCAACTCCCTAATTGCGTCTTTCATCACTTAAGTTTAAGGGTATATTTAATATAGGACTGTGAGATAAAATCGGTTTATTTTAGGAGACGGAAATGGAGGCAGAGAGAATTAGTTCACCGCCACTGCCCTCTAGAGAAGTTACCTTGGACACAGCATCTACAGAACCTCAGGTGAGTTGGATCACTAAATATATCTGTTAAATATATGTACCAAAAGTAATTAATTATGATTTTGCAAACATTATCTTCTGATTTGAAAGAGGTTTTAGCTTAAGGTTTGGTATGTGAAACCTTTATGCAGCTTCTGCAATTATATGTTGGTTTAATTTTACTTTCTAAGTCATCTTTTTTTATATCTTTAACAATTCACTTTCAATCATTATTAATTTTTCAGTCAGAGCCAGAAGCCCCAGAAATGAGCAATGATGCTGACACAAAAGCCCAGAAGTTGAAGGACGTATCCCAGCTTAAGGCTCGACTAGAAAGGATCAAACAACTTGCAAATAGCTGAGAGGGGAACCGGTGATACCAGATACTTTCTACTTCCTGTCAGGTCATGTGAACATGTGACTGCCATGGCAACTGCACTAAATATAGGTCATATGTTGCCTATAAATAGTGCAGTGCTTTACAATAAATGCCAGGTGTTTGCTCTGTTATGGAGATAATATTTATACAGTATAATCAGCTGGTTATGTGATAAAAAAATATATTCATATGTTTTGTATGCAAAGTATTAAGGAAGTTCTAACATTCGCAGCTTCTCTATCCTTGACTTATGAGTTCAAAGGTTATGTGATATCTATATTTAGAATGTATCCATGCACGAGTAATCATGTGACTGATGAGCACCACCATAATAAACCTTTCAAGGTTATATAGTACTGACATCTTTTTGATTATGCCCATATTCACATGTGTTCATATATTGAATGCAAGAATTGTTTTGTATGTGCACAGAATACACGTATAGGTGACTAAAAATTTGTACCAAATACGGGGATAGAAAATGGATTTTTAGATGAGGACAAATGATTGTAGTAGAAACTGTTCACAAGCATGAATATTTGATAAAAACATGTCAATAGAGACAGATATTTCCAGTCTTTGATTATTTTCTCGAAACTAAAGTTTTAACAAGAGCTAAGAGATGATAGTGTACTTAAACTTAGGTCTTTACATAGAAATATGCTTATTGAAAGAATATAGTTTTGTTTCAATGTCTTTTTCATTAACGTAAATGAAATCAAGACTGCAGAGTATAGGAATAAAACAAAAATAAATTGCTACCTTTTCAATTTTTTTATTAGCTTGATTTTGCCTAGAAATATGACCAATGAGTTTGACACAAGGCCATTGTTATTGCCTGGAATTTATGTTGTGCTAAACTTTTGATTTTTAGTTTTCGACTTAAGTTTAGGTTTCGACGTTGGTTAAGGCAACTTAAGTTTCTAAAGCTTTATAGGGGGAAAGCATTGGGAAATCTTCCTCTGTAAATATTAACAGAGATGCTAAAGTCAGGAGGGGCAATTTTTCAAAAGTGTATTTGTAGGCTCAACTCTTGTGTTCATTGTACAAATTGTATACAACTTCACAAAATTGTGACCGATTGTTAATTTGTAATGTGCATCAATTTTAATTCATGAACAAATCTCCACTAATTTCTTCTGTAAATTCATAACAAAAAACATTCAGTCTCTCATGTCAATAAATCATTAAACACTGTTTCTGTATGTTTGTAGCTTCACAAAAATTTTTTTTTTTTTTTTTTTTAAATCCAAAATTCCTTTGAATTTAGTAAGAGCTATTAAATGTAATGAAGTGTTTCACATAAAAACCTGTAAACAGAAATCAACTTATAAATTTTGTTTACAACTTCAGCAGTTATTAACTTATTCCATGACTGACTTTTAAATTGCCATCTCCTTATACGGATAGAAACAAATTTCTGATAAAATGTTTAGATGTTCAGTGCTGTTCACCCTTGTCCATCTATATTTCTGTTCTCATACTTTAATTGTTAACCTCAATAAGCTCTCGCTGTTTGTATGACATATGATGCAATACTCCGTCATTACATATAACACATGGTGTATGTGAAACTTTAGTGTCCTTTATTTAACAAAGCTCTGTACACTCCTAATTCATACAAAACCTGTTTACATATATTGTTATATATATGTGTATTTATTAATTATCAATTATTTAATAAAAATAACATTACAGTTTCCCATTTTCATATTTGTTGCAAGGATGTTGCTTGAATCAAAATGTAGTTACTAGAATGTAACTGTATTGCTACCAAATTCCGAGTAATGTATTATATCCAATTTCAACATGTATCCCAAAATATTTTATTCTTTTTTTGTACCTTAGATAATAGTTAATAGATAAAAAAAATGGCCTACAGTATTGTTAACTTTATTTCAGGTCTTGAGAAAATGTAACTGAATTAATTAGTTCTGAGGGGCGCCCATGGCCGAGCGGTTAGAGTTGCTGCCTTAAAACTAGTCAGCCTCTCACCATGTGGGTTCGAGAACTTTAGTGTGGGGAGATTTTCCAGTTTAAAGTCTGGGATCTTTCTCCACCAGTAATTAGCTAGACATCACATTTTATTCTTGACTTTTAAACTCTACCATTCAGTGCATATTTGTATTGTTTTGGTAACTCAATTAATAAGCTCTGATACTTTAATATGTAAAAATGTTTTAACTGTTGGGATGCTTACAAATTGAAGATAACAAAAATGAACAAGTATTGTAAGCAGTATGTTGTTAAATGCAAATAATACTTCAAGAATGCTGTTATACTCAAAACTCTAAGATGTAGTGTAGGTAACGCAGTTCAAGATGTGTTTATGGATGAACTTGTAGCTGCATGTATCATTTATGGTTGTTGTCAATAACTGATGTGTATAATTATTTTCAATTTGTTGCTAATTGCTCTGCGACATTTATAATTGTGCTATGTTACTGACGTGTACAATTATTTTCACTTTATGGCTGATTGCTTTGCCACATTTGTAAGATAATGAAAGTGTTATGCAACCATTAATTTATTTGCTTTTATAAACAGCACTAGCTTTACAATGCTTAGTCTAAATGAGAAATTTAGAAAAAGATACAATAAACATCTTGTTTGTCATGTTTATTTTCGCAAATTTAGAGGAGTAAAATTTATGGATATTTTCATTTCCTATTGCCATCTCTTTTTCATTTTTTTTCTGTTTTCTCATGTCAGCATGATATTTCTACATCCTGCTTGTCTTTCCATTAAAAATATGCAAATAAATACAAACATGATCCCTCATCCACAGTTTCCGCAACAGAAAACATTGCCAGGTTCTTCATTCCTTAGCTTGTGATTCACTTTGTATTTGTTCACAAATATGTCAAAATATTTTGGGGATATTTAACTGTAGTTATTTTTGTAGCATGTAGAAAACTTATTACATTCACAATTAATTGTTGTATTAAAAAGTACATTTCATTTGTAAATGCTATTGGCTACTTACAAAATTTGCTAGTGTTTTCCGTGTAATTTTTAAATGAAAAATATAAATTTGTTAACATAAAAATGTGTTAACTGAAGTTGAGTCTAAATTCTATTTCACAATTTTTAATGTTGTTGTATGCTATTTTACAATTGTTTAAATTAAAAAAAAAATGCCATCTGTAAGTAGCTCTTGCTAAAATGTGTTTTGTAGTAAACGATAATTTTGTTGTACAATAAGAATGGCACTCATTCATGTTAAGGTTTTGCACATATGTTGTTTAGCATAGTACACCTGACTTGTATTTCTTACTTGTCATTCAGTTAAAAGGTGGCTTTATCCCTTCAGTCTCTCAAACTATATTTCCCTTTCATTCTTAACTTGCAATGCACATATTGATAATGCTTACAGCTTGTGTACCAAAAAAGGCTGATCAGGATATACACTATTTGCTGGTAGCTGTCTGATCAGGATCTACACTATTTGCTGGTAGCTGTCTGATCAGGATCTACACTATTTGCTGGCAGCTGTCTGATCAGGATCTACACTATTTGCTGTAAGGATTCTTGTAAAGCGTTTATGCACATTTGCATGTTGATATAAAAGAAGGACATAGAATTAGTATATGTTAACAAATGTAACAATCTAGGTCAATTTACCGTCATTTTTTTTTACTTTAAATTACATGTTTTACAATCGGCACTTGTGCTGTCTGTTTTTCTGTTCTTTCTTGTTGCTTATTGTTTCACAAACGTTAAATCTGTTATGTTTGTTTAATCATCTGTTGTGATGTTAGTTAATACTGTCAATATATTTAGTAATGTGTTAATTTCACTTCACTTTAAACATTAAAACTAATTAGGAAATTATTGTGCTGCATTTTAAATTTAATTAATATCACTTTGGCTTGTCAATATATGTCATCATTTTCCTAGAGATTACTTCATTAATAAATTCGAAGTTTGTTTAGTGTTGCATTTTAATATCACATTTGCATCCAGTTTAAAAAGGCAGGACATGTAGATGTAAACCTTGGGACTTTAACTGATGCTATGGAACTACTTTATGTTGTGTCAGAGACAAATATAGTCATACTTTGTTAGGTTTGCAGGTCCTTGTGTGAAGCAGCAACTCTATTTTCACTGCTGACAAAGTGAATTAAAGAATGGAAATAACTTTATATAGTTTACCACTGTCAATTTAAGAATATGAAAATCTATTTTTATAGTATTAATTCATTTAATAAATATTTATGAACTGTAAATATATTTAGAATGCCTACAAAGTCAAGAAAATAAATTAATTCTTAATAAACAACTATTTTTATTGAAGACAATATATCTTTGATGAAATTTATGTAGCAGTTTCTTCTTGACAATTATTTAATTTTACAAGTTTGCATTTACATGACAACAATGCCATGATACAACTTTTTTGCTTGCTATCTTTATACATATACTCAATTAAATTTGTGCACCTAGCTGGGTAAGTGACTGTTATACTACTAGGAAACCCATGTGAGGGCTGGACACGCCCCTGGCATAATGATGTAGTCATGGACTAGTAACTCCTGACTGCTTGCATGTCATCATATGGGTTCAAGTCCCAGTTGGGGTGAGGACTTAACGTGATGGTGTTCTGCTGACCTGCACCTGTGGTTCTACCCAGACATTTATTTGTCCTCTCCCTGGCCATCACTTTAATAACCTAATTTGTATTGCTGCGATGTATTTCTTAAATAAAACAAATCAATAAGTCTACCTTTCTGCTATCTTTACCTCTCCCTACTCTCCTTGACCTTACTTTACTCAGTTTGTGCCATGTGTTACTTTTTGATGTTTCTGCTCTCTTCAAATGTTCAATTCTTGGCTCTTGACCACTTTTATTGTGTTAAAATTGTTCATGTCAAGATTTTCAGAACAAGTGGACAGTTTATTCATGATTACCTAATATTCCTTGCAGAAGATTCAATTCCTTTTGAGAAAATGATCTATTTCATTGTAATGTATATGAATTTTGTTTACCTTTATAAATCCACCAATTATTGACCTCTTCGTAATTTCATCCAAACAGGCATTCTTAGATTGATACTTGTGTACAGGTTGGTATAGGGGTGTTCAGTCACTTGATCAGGATCTGCACTATTTGCTAAAGATTAAAGGTTGTTTTTCAAATCTCAGGTAATACTTAACAAATTACCTGTACTAATGAAATTGCTATTTTGAGAACAAAGTTCTTGCAAGTTAAAATACTTTTCCAAGACATTAGCAATGATTACCTTACTGTGACAACCTGTGTGTATGGGTAACATTGGGGATGTAAGATCCAAGGCAGTCCACAAAGTCTTTATCTCCAATTTTTACAGTGAAACTTCATTAACATTAATACAAGCATTTTATAGAGATATTATAACCTGATTGCAGATCTTATGACATGTAAAACTTTGACACAAGAATGGTGGTTTGGACCTGGAGATATGTGTGCATATTTTCTGTGTGATGTGCTATTATCTAACTAAGCAACTGTCAGGCAAGTTATATTGTCAGAAATAAGCATGTAAATAAAAATACATCCTATATTGTGTTCTGTGTTTTTGGAGGCTCTTATGTCTGGGACTTGTGATAAGTTTCTAGATCAAAACCCAGAGACCAACCCAAGAAGACATGGCATGCCACAATAGTTAAACATCAGCAAAACAGATTCTCTGCGTGGAGCTATTACGAAACATCCAACCCAGAAGACTGGAGAGCGAATGCTTAAGGACACATGATGATTTTCCTCATAATTTAGCTTGACTATTTAATAAATACCATGAGGACTTTTCCGTCCATGATTGAAACACTCGGGTAAATCATATCTCGAGTCTGAAACATCTGCACAAAAATATCAACATTAACTGCATTTTAGAATTTAAATGCCAAGGCAAAAACATTTTCAATTATTTTGTTTTACCTCAATAGTTCAATGAAAAGATGGCCATTCACAAAAAAAATTTTTTATTTACTCAAACTTATCCATTGAAGTTTGGAAATTCAAAGGTCATTTCTGGCATGCCTGTTGGTTTCTTATACAGTTTAATAGTTAAAAAAAAAATAGTTATCAATCTTTTGAAAAAAAAACACTGGAAACAACTTTTTATAGCATAAATATTATAAAAATAATGTGCAAAAAAGTCGTCTTCACTTTTCTACTGCCTTTAATCTTTTGGCCTACCCCTAACTGGATTTGAACCTTAGTCCACTCGACGACCGAGGCCACCAAAAGTTTAAGGAAATAAGAACAATCTTATATCCGGAATTTGAAATGTATGAGCAAAATTCCAACATAAGCAGCATTTTTTAATTGATATGACATCAGAATTTCAAGGCCATTTCAATTCAAATGAAGGACAAAAAAAAATAAAATACACAAACTTGTACACTGCAATGTATTTTGAGTTTCAAATGGTCATTCTGGTGGTTTTCAGTTAAAAAGATAAAATAATACCATAAATACAATTCCTATCTTTGCACACAAAAAATGCTGGAAACATAGCATAGTGTAAGAATAATGTGCAAAAATGTTTTTTTTTAATTCCTCTTTGGGCTTAACATTTTATGGCCTGCCCCAAATGTGTTCGAACCAGCGAATGCACTCAACCACCGAGTTTAAGTTTTGTGTGCAAGTACTATCCAGCAGCAATGAGTACAGTCTTGATAAAGCTCTTGTTCGTCTCTTAAAAGTAGAAATGGGTTGCATTTGAGGAAAATAGATGGACAGGAAAGTGATGTATGCTTGGTGGTGTAAATGAAAAGAAAAAAGATGCAATGTTTGTTGCCAAGTTTCTAGGCAAATCTTCTTTCTAACAAAAAATAACAATTTGCTTATAATTTAGAAGTAGTCATGCTTAGAGAAAATAATTGTAAAAAAAATCTATTACAGTGATGTTTATTTTATTTATATTTGTGTAATGTGATTAAATGTTATGTTGCAATTTTATAAACTCATTCACAAAATATGTATAATATATTGAGTGTCTATAAATAATATTCCAGACCAAGCTCAAATTATAGAGAGGATCTGGTAGGAGTGTTCTTTAGATACTGAAAATATTAAATGAGTTGAATGAAATGAGGCTCTGTTGAGTTTCATATCATTTTAGACGAGTTTGATATTTTCAGTATCTAATGAACACAAATATAGGTTCTATTAATCACAAAAGCTAAACATTTGCTGGTTTTTTTTGTTGTTGACAAAGCATCATCTTTTTATAGTATGAACAGTCAGCCTTGACATGTGTAAATGGGTTTGGGAGAATCAACAAAAAAGGGGCAGATTCGTTTATACTTTACTAAAATGTCATTTTTTTAATAATTACAATGAAATTGCCTCAACAAAATGCATAAAACGGAGACAACAAAGTGATCAGAAAATGGCATTTACATTACACATGCTTAATGATGTCACTATACGATACTAATTAGTGTGTTAAAAAATAATGGTAGGTTATGTGAAAGATATTAATACTGTTACAACAAATAAAGAATAATTAAGGAGCAAATATATTTCTTAAAATTTATTACAAATATTTTTTGTCAAACATAATATACCATAAAAGTTTTTATGGAGTTGTTTTATCCAAAAATGGTGTTTTAGTAATGAAAGGTGGGATTTTAACTTTCAGCGATGGCACAAATCAAGATTCTGAGTCTTTTTGAACATTGAACCCAACGACAAAATGTCATGTTTGATCTCTTGCTGAGAATCAACCCTAGACATGTGTCTACAGGACACCAATGCTTCTGCCTTTTGGTTTGAACCAATCAGAACTCCTCATGTAAATCTGCCTTTGGAACAATCATCTCTAGTGCAATGATACAAAGAGATTCATGACATTTTCTTGAAGAAAAGATTTTGCCTAAAATGTAGTTCTTGCAGGAATTCACGAAGTACATCAAAGAAGTACAGAACTTGGGAAAGCAAAAACAATGATGTTGTTTTACAGATTCAGTGCTGTTATATTTGTTTTGACATCTGTCTGCACTTGAAACATCTAGGAATGGAGATTTTGGAACCAATGCAGTCATGAATTATCTGCCAGAAAAGTAGTTCCACACAGTGCCTGAGCTGATCTGACTACATACAAAACAACATAGGTATCTGAAAATGTACATTGTTTAGTATTTAAAATACATATAAAAAAGTTTAACATCAAATACTTCCACAACACATCCATTGTCCTTGTATTAAAAAATTGAAGAAAAACATTTTAAATCATTTATGTAAGACAAAAAACAAAATATATTCCATGACAATTACCAAATTTCATGTTTCTTCTACAAATACACCCATACCATTTAGCATATTTTTAAGATAAAATACTAAAAAAAAAAATTCTAATAACTATCACATACCCCTATTAAATTATAAAATTGACCTTTTTATCAAAATTACACTATATATTACAATTATATGATATAATGTTAACATAAATTATAATACTGGACCCAATTAATCAAAAATAAAATTATAAAATATATACAATTATAAATGACTTACATAATTCCCCATAGTGGTTTGCAAAAAATGACGAATACAAGGCTTCATCCAATGCTATTTTTTAAGCAAAACAAACATTATTGATTTTGTTTTCATTTTTGTAACATTGCACGGACACAATTATGATCACATTGGTGACATCCTACAAATTACTGGTGAAGACCCCAGATTAATGTCTGGGTAGAACCACCCGGTTATTGCAGGTCAGCTAGAAAACCTTCCCACATGAAAGTTCTTGCCCGACAGGGACCCCAACCCCCGCAATGAGAAGTTACAAGTCTGTGACCAGGGGCTTGTCATGAGTGGTCCTTATTTTATATTAACCCGCTATATTTGTGAGAAACTAAGCACATTTTATAACCAGTAAAAATATTTCAGAGATCTAGCAACAAATTGCGTAGATAAAGATCAGAAAGTGTCCAATACGAGCTGCAACATCTGGACCAACACTGCTTGCCATCACCTGATCAAATTTTTAACATAACCAAAAAAGAGGGCTATTTTTGAAACAGCCCTATGAATATAGATGGTCTTGAAACACTGGTCAAACACATTACACGACAAAATTTGTCCCAACAGGCACTTGGTGGGTTTATCAAGAAAAAAACAAGGGACAAAGTACACATGTTGAAATTAAAGTTAAAAAAGCCTTAAATGTCACAAAATGGTCAAATAATTGTGCTTCATACATTACAAAAGGTGTTGAGTTATACTGAAGATAATATAACATCTGCAAAAGAGGACCATAACTCAGGTAAAATTGCATCATTACTTATAATATGTACATTAAGGCTCAGTAGCTAACGATCCTGTAACAATTTGTTAGAATCCAACCAATGGTATTCAAGAAATAGTGCTAACAAATTTATTATTTTGGTATCGGAGGCATAACAAGAGCTGTGGGACAATTTTCAATAATACTTGATCATTAATGGTACAAAACTCAAGATAAGTAAAGTGGTCCAGAGTGGGCTAAATATTGTAAATATTGTATGTATATATGTATCATCTTCAAAGGGCGAAAAATTCATCTTTCCTGGCGAAATATTCTCCAAGCTTCTTTCCTGCATAACTGAAATAAGTTTAAAAAAAGCATGTTCTTATACAAAATCTGAGGTTAAAAAGACATTCATTATCAGTCACAACATAATTGTTTCAGCACGAAGAAACAACAAAAACAATTCAATTCAATTCTGATTACTAATCAGGTATGCTGGAATAGTTTAAGCAATTTGGTCAATCAAGTTTGCTTCTCTTTTTTTCTACCCAACAAAAAATGCAAATCTTTATAAAAACCTAATTAAATGGATAGAAACATCAGATCAGTAGATTATGTAATGTGTATCACCGAACCACACATAGCTTTCTATGTTTCTCCATTACCTAATAACTGCATTAAACAGTCAACTATTTGGCTCGTGTTACGGTACTGGCTTTTCACACCTTCGGCCCAAGTTTGAATTCTGCTCAGTGATAAGAATTTTTTCAAGCTATGCGGTAATATTTATATATTGACAAGGGAGATAATGTGTATCTGACAAGGGAGATAATGTGTATCTGACAAGGGAGATGTGTATCTGACAAGGGAGATAATGTGTATCTAACAAGGGAGATAATTTGTATAAATGCTGTCCACAGTAACACTTACTCAAGGAATCCAAAGTCAATTAAGGAATGTCGGGCTTGCACCAATCCCCATATACCCCAGAACATGTGTCCAGCCTGGAAATAAAAATGATATAAAAAAAAAAAAAGAAACCTCTCCTAAGTAAACTTATTCATGGAAACAATGTGATAAATATGTACAACTTATTTATGCAGTCATGGAAAGAATGTTATAAAATATCTAAACAATCTTAACTTATTTGTTATTGCATGGAATGCTTCATCTAAACATATGAGAAATCTCACCAAAGCAAATTTATTTGTGATGACATAGTGCAGCTCAACATCTGCGTCAGTGACATCCGCTGGTGAACGACCGTCTGCTATAGCCTTCTGCTCCAAGTAGTGACGTAACCATACTAGTTGGTAGGTCTTATCCGGATAGAGGCTGAAATCTACGTTATCCACACCTAAAAGAAAGGATAATAACAAAATTTTCATCTATTTTTAAAATATGAATAAATAACATACATGGTAATAACCCCCAAAATAACAGCATCACATGAATATCCCTCAAAAAGTAAAAATTTTAACCCTTTACATGCTGAGAACATCAATCACCCTTAACTTAAAACATACCCCACCCTAAAGGTGTTTCCAGCAAGTAACGGGTTCAATAGTTGGCTACCTCATGCATTCCTCCTAAAAAGAATATTGCATACTTATCAATGCACTAAATGATTGGTGCCACAGTTTTATATACCCCTGAAATAGTAGATTATGATCATTTGCTATTCTAACGTATTACTATACAACAGACTCACAGCCATGAATGACAAGATTCTTGATGTGACAAAGAAGAGACATATCTTATGTTTTGGAGGTTCATTTCAATCGTACACTTGGTGTTTAAAGATACATTGTTTTGGTCTGGAAACTGCCTATTGATTGGATAATTAAGAAATAACAATGGAATCATTTTGTACCTTCGACTCAAGCTACATGTACCGTATTTTGCGGAATATAGCCTGCAACTTTTATTCTTAAGATGGCGGCCTGCGGGGAATATTCCAGTGCAGGGAATCTGTTGACAAAATCTAACTTTGTCAGCTGCCACTCCTTAACCTAAGATCACGGAAATTTATTGCAGGCTTAAATGAACTCCTTAACCTTTTTGCTGCTTAAAAGTGCGACCTTCAGTTTAATAATATTCTTTGCAGAGGACATTTACAGCATACTGGGGTCAGAATTAAATACCGTCTCACAAAGATTTGCAACCATTTTGGTCTAAAAGTGTAAAATAAACAGTTTCGTGCATCAGATGGTGGTTCATTATTTACAGCATACTGGGGTCAGAAGTAAGGACCATCCCACTAAAATTCGCAACCACTTTTATCTCCAAGCGTAACGTGAACAGTTTCGAGCATCGGATGGTGGTTCATAACTATTTTGCATACATGTATATGCACTCGTTCTTTATGCTTTATGTGACTCTTTTCAGTTATGTACATTAGCAGGGACTTTAGCGAGGACCTTGTGAAAGACGAAAAAAGTTGTGTAAATTTTAATTAACTAGCAAACTAGAACAATATGATAAATATAAACAAAATTTAAAAACTAGACGGGCCAATTTCTGTTCTCTTTCGCATAGCTGACTACTTCAAGCTTGAAGCCGGCAGTGTAGCTTTTGGTATATGTCAAAAATTACACCCAATGTTTAAAACATTCTTGTAGGTTCAAAAAACTAATTATAGAATGACATCATTTAACAATATTAACTTTTATATGCCCCAGACATATGTCTGGGTAGAACCACCGGTACACTGCAGATCAAATGGAGGACCTCCCAAAAAAAAAGTTTTCGACCCTATCAGGAATTTACACTCTAAGAGAGGGATTGCCCAGTTGCTAAAGACTTATGTAGAAAATATTATATTGACAAGTGTTTACAGCAAGTTTATGAAACACACAATAATAGGAAACACTTGTGCCTGATATATTATTATTATGTAATTAAAACTTTCATACAAAAAATTCAAGCTGTAGTTTATAATGCGGGACATTTTAGGACCAGTTCTTCTCCTATAATGGTCTGCTAGGGTAATGCGCCATTCTTCAAGTTTCCAGGTATATATTAGCCACTTATATGGGATGTATTTGTATTTTGGGTTTTACGGCACACCAACACTTGACAGGTCATAAGGCGCCGAATACATTAAATTTAATGACAATAGAATATAACCAGCTTAAAACTATAATATATGAGTAGAAATAAATATATCAGTTTAAAAATGTGAATTATAAGTGAGAACAGGTTAACATATTAATTATATGGGATGTATAATGTGTTCAATAGCAGATACATTTTTAAGATATCTTTCGCTGCAATTTTTTCTTGTTTATTTTTTATTTTCAACTTTAACATGTTGCCCAAATCAAACAGTTTCAGAAATTTTAAGTAATTATTGTCAAAAGGCCAACATAAGATCTTTTTAAGAAAACAATAGAAAACTAGCATTTTATATACAACTCAAGTCAGTACACATTTTTTTCATTATTCTATGATGAATGTCATTTTTTCTATATGCCACAAAACTTAAAATCAATATTACAGGTAATAAAATTCTGATATTGGTTTTCTAAAAATATCACACATGTCTTATAATTAAGATTTTCACAATGGTGGTAATGAAGATTTCTACAGACAATTGCCTGCGCTGCATTAATTGAATTCATGACATTTTTTTCTGATCTGTTGAACAAAGACAACAAAAGAAAAGTTATGAAAATTAAAATGTTATTGTTACCTGAGTAGATACTTTAAAAATAAAATTGATGAAACAGATATAGTGCTGTCTTCACTGTATAAAGCATGCTTTGAACACATGGCATGATAAAACTCCCAATCACATTATCATGACACCGGGCCAACTAGTTGTGGTAAACTTACTACCCCTATATTAGCTTGAGCTTTAGCAGGGGATCTATGTCACTATTTTTTTTAATGACCTGTCGCTACCCAGGACCTATTCAGGGTCTCCCGTACCTGGAGCCGTACTCTACAGATTGTGCTGCTAGGTCCAGTTGAGTGTCACTTTGTTAACCCTTAGCTTCCTACACTTATTAATTACCCAGACTAATTCTTAGCCATCTTCTTCCATCTACATGCAAAGCTGCCTTCACATGGTACTACAGACTCAACTGCAAATAGTGCAAATTCTGATCAGACTACTCCCATCTGGATCTATACTATTTGATACTATTAGACGGACTTATACTAGTTAAGGGGTAAAGAATACAAAAGTAATCTCACCTGCATATTCATCAAAATGGTTCCCAATATCAAAATGTTCATAGTTGTACATGGCATATTCATGGTCAATAAATGTCACAGTTCCTGAAAAAAATGATCAAAAGTTTATTAACAATTAATTAAATATGGGGTGAGATATGCACATACTTCTGTAAATAAAAACAATATGGCATCTCATCAAAACTACACAGGAAGTGATATAATGACTCTGAAGTTACACATTTTTGGGACATAATACTGCTGGAATACTGAGGCATAAAAGCAGAATTATATTTCATGTGTAGTTTGGGTGAGGCCATATTGTTTCATTAAGCTGTTTATTGTGTTTATTATCCCACCAACAATATTTCAGTTATCTGGAGACAGTGTCCACTTGAAGCAGATGTATTGTTGCCTTCACTGTGTAGTATAGCATGCCGTGAACTCCTGGCATGATATCCAAACCCAGTCACATTATCACTGGGCCAACAAGTCGTGGAACTAACCTTACTTTTGTTTGAGCGTTAACATACCAATACCATTTTTAATAAGTTTGGAATGTCGCAGCTTGGGATCGAATCTAGGGCCTTCCGTACCTGGAGCCAATGTTTTTTTAAGTACATCAATGCAAATTTATATTACACAGATTTTTTCAGGATTTTTAGATTTTAGATTTCAGAAACCTTTTGGTCAAAATTAAATACAGCTATGACTGCACTAAATACTAAGAACTTCACCATTAAGAAAGATCCCAAATTCAACAAAGGAAGGAAATAATCTCTTTACTGCCTCTCCAGTACTCAGTCTTTTATATTCGTTTATTATGTCACTTTTACGTACAAGCTTCTCTCTCTCTCTCATATTAATAAATTCTTTTCACATCATACATTTGCATTTTACATTACTATAATATTAATATAATGAATGAATTCTTTTCACATTCCAATGTGAATCAAACCACACCTTATGAGTAATGGCCACAGAAAAACAAAATCCTTCGAACAAGAACAGACCACAACAGCTGTCTTTTCAAAGGAATGATGGTATGAATGAATCTATATCATGCTACATGTGTTAATCTCATATCTGAGTCATAATTATCTGCTAACAAGTTCATGTCTACTGACAAAACACAAAGATGAAGACTCAGCAGAAAATAGCACAGATCCTGATCAGACAGCTCAGAGTACAGATCCTGATCAGACAGCTCACAGTGCAGATTCTGATCAGAAAGCTCACAGTACAGATCCTGATCAGACAGCTCACAGTACAGATCCTGATCAGACAGCTCACAGTGCAGATCCTGATCAGACAGTTCACAGTACAGATCCTGATCAGACAGCTCACAGTACAGATCCTGATCAGACAGCTCACAGTGTAGATCCTGATCAGACAGCTCACAGTGCAGATTCTGATCAGAAAGCTCACAGTACAGATCCTGATCAGACAGCTCACAGTGTAGATCCTGATCAGACAGCTCACAGTGTAGATCCTGATCAGACAGCTCACAGTACAGATCCTGATCAGACAGCTCACAGTACAGATCCTGATCAGACAGTTCACAGTACAGATCCTGATCAGACAGCTTAAAGTGCCTCACACTCATGCCTGAAGCCTCATCAATTTTTGCTTAGCAGGTTAAGTATTAATTTTGTACCAATTACAAGCTGCCATGTGAATTTAGTTATGATATTAACATTGCATGAATAGTTGATATAATTACATGATGTAACACGTGTCACAACAACTAGGCAGCTATTATCAGATGTAAATAATGTTGATAGCATCAAGTACATTCTCAGAAATTATTGTTTTGCCACGAGCAGCCTCAGAAATCCTTCACTTTCTACTTCCTTTCCCAATACTTTGCAGGTCCCAGGTAATGAAAGACAACATGCCAAGTAAAATTTAAAACAATATCTTTAAACAAGCATCATGGGGAATTTCTGTCAAAAACAGATCCCAGCTAGTCTAAATCATCTTACCCACATCTTAAGTGTCTGGCCTAGTCTAAATCAACTTACCCACACCTTAACTGTCTGGCCTAGTCTAAATCATCTAACCCACACCTTAGGTGTCTGGCCTAGGCTAAATCATCTTACCCACACCTTAGGTGTCTTGCCTAGTCTAAATCATCTAACCCACATCTTAAGTGTCTGGCCTAGTCTAAATCATCTTACCCACACCTTAAGTGTCTGGCCTAGTCTAAATCATCTTACCCACACCTTAAAGGCATCTCGAAAGGAATGTGGTATCCCACTGAGCCAGGCCCCCACATGCTATGACCAGACCTGCTAATTGCTGGTCATCACTGCAGGGAGTCTTTAGCCAACATAGTACTAATCTGTCACAGTAATACCTCTGATGGGTTAATGCAAAACTAAATTACCTGCTAGTATGGATGTGAGACAGTAGGCTAGTTTTACACAAAGCCACAAACATTATTGTTAGTGATAATGTGGGTTGTTTACTATATGATCCCTTACAAATTATTAAATGCATTAATTACTAGGTGTCAATTTTGTAACTGCAAGATTATGTATTTATTTCATAGCTAAATATTTAATTTTGAAAATACATGAGAGATACAAGTTTTAGTATTCAAAATGACTCTGAAGGACATTATTCTGACAATGAATGACTTTTTAAATTGCTTTTGTTAGAAACGTTTCGTTACATTTTACAAATCAAAATAAAATATAACTTTAAATATATATGAGAACTAAAAGAATGAAAGAAATAACAAAATGTATAAGAAATAACAAAATCAACCAACAAAGTAAGAAAGAAAACAAATAAAGATTTATATATATATATATATATATATATATATATATATATATATATATATATGTGTGTGTGTGTATATATGTGTGTATATTTATATGTATGTGTATATATATATATGTATGTGTATATATATATATATATATATATATATATATATATATATATATATATATATATATATATATATATATATATATATATTGGATTGCGTAATTGGTATATTCACAACTGTTTCCTTTACAAACTGTGAATGACTATGTTCAACCCCCAGATATAGCGTACATACACTTGGATCTTGAACAATACCTGTGTGACAGACACATCGTTACAGACTGTAGCAGCCTGGCTTATCAGAAAACAGATGCCCTCACATGCTGGGTTGGGCAATAAATGGGGGGGGGGTCACTTATATAAGGCTCTTGAGATGCCTTTAAGTGTCTGGCCTAGTCTAAATCATCTAACCCACACTTTAGGTGTCTGACCTAGGCTAAATCATCTTACCCACATCTTAAGTGTCTGGCCTAATCTAAATCATCTTACCCACATCTTAAGTGTCTGGCCTAGTCTAAATCATCTTACCCACATCTTAAGTGTCTGGCCTAGTCTAAATCATCTTACCCACATCTTAAGTGTCTGGCCTAGTCTTAATCATCTTACCCACATCTTAAGTGTCTGGCCTAGTCTAAATCATCTTACCCACATCTTAAGTGTCTGGCCTAGTCTAAATCATCTTACCCACACTTTAGGTGTCTGACCTAGGCTAAATCATCTTACCCACATCTTAAGTGTCTGGCCTAATCTAAATCATCTTACCCACATCTTAAGTGTCTGGCCTAGTCTAAATAGACCAGCACAAGTTAAAATAGTCCTTCCCAAGCCTTAATATTCTAGCCCAAGTCCAAATAGTCTAGCCCAAGTCCAAATAGTCTAGCCCAAGTCCAAATAGACTAGCCAAAGTCCAAATAGTCTAGCCCAAGTCCAAATAGTCTAGCCCAAGTCCAAATAGACTAGCCCCACCTTTAAATAGTCTAGCACAAGTCCAAATAGACAACCCAAGTCCAAATCCTCTAGCCCAAGTCCAAATAGTCTAGCCCAAGTCCAAATAGTCTAGCCCAAGTCCAAATAGACTAGCCCAAGTCCAAATAGTCTAGCCCAAGTCTAAATAGACTAGCCCAAGTCCAAATAGACTAGCCCCACCTTTAAATAGTCTAGCACAAGTCCAAATAGACAACCCAAGTCCAAATCCTCTAGCCCAAGTCCAAATAGTCTAGCCCAAGTCCAAATAGACTAGCCCAAGTCCAAATAGTCTAGCCCAAGTCTAAATAGACTAGCCCAAGTCCAAATAGTCTTGCCCAAGTCTAAATAGACAAGCCCAAGTCTAAATAGACTAGCCCAAGTCCAAATAGTCTAGCCTAAGTCCAAATAGTCTAGCCCAAGTCCAAATAGACTAGCCCCACCTTTAAATAGTCTAGCACAAGTCCAAATAGACAACCCAAGTCCAAATCCTCTAGCCCAAGTCCAAATAGTCTAGCCCAAGTCCAAATAGACTAGCACAAGTCCAAATAGTCTAGCCCAAGTCCAAATAGATTAGCTCAAATCCAAATAGTCTTGCCCAAGTTCAAATAGACTAGCCCAAGTCTAAATAGACAAGTCCAAGTCCTAACAGACTAGCCCAAGTCCAAATAGTCTAGCCCAAGTCCAAATAGACTAGCCCAACTATAAACAGTCTAGCACAAGTCCGAATAGACTAGCCCACGTCCAAATAGACTAGCCTAAGTCTAAATAGACTAGCCCAAGTCAAAATAGATTAGCCCAAGTCCAAATAGTCTAGCCCAAGTCCAATTAGACTAGCCCAAGTCTAAATAGTCTAGCCCAAGTCCAAATAGACTAGCCCAAGTCAAAATAGACTACCCCAAGTCTAAATAGACAAGCCCAAGTCCAAATAGTCTAGCCCAAGTCTAAACAGTCTAGCCCAAATTTAAACAATCCAGCCCAAGGACTAACATCTTGCTTCAGAACTGAGTTTCAAACCCAGGACATCATGTTTATAAGGATGATGGATTAACTATTCAACTACAGATGCTCAGATGTTGGTTCTAATGATCCACCAATCCATATAAGTTGTTCCAGCCAAGATACACAGCCAGGTATTAAGGAGCAGAGTAGAAACTAGTTATCATTCTTAGTGACTCAGCTATGGGTATCTGACTAACATTCATTTACATAAATAGGTGAGAAAAAGATTGAGTGATGGCTTATCAATAATACATTATTATACATTTAATTATCTAGTACAAAAGTCAATAAATATACATGTGTAAATCATATTTGCCTGTGTTAGCAAGGGAGCTATACCACTACCATTTTTAACAATGGTAAGTTGCCCCCCTGGGATCTAACTCGGGATATCCCGTACCTTATCCGAAAATTTATCGGTTATGCTACCAGGTCCTGCAAAGGTGGTATCTGACAGTTTACCGAATGCATGTAACAATATTTTTCCACGATATCTAGGAATTTATACATTATCTCTTAATGTTCATTCTTTCCAAATCTTTAAATAAGCACACAAATGATCTCTAAAATTAGTGAGGACTACCTGGACGACGATATAACACTATCTCAAAAGTAAGTTGTCACATGGTTTCTTAGTCTAAAAATAGCTATCACTGTAGCATGGCTCAGACATGGAATATCTGTTTGTAATCAGGATTGGGGTGTAATGCTTCACTTTTCACACAGATCTAGAGCACCAATGAAAAGCATTTGCAGGACCTTTTCAGGTAATGATGACTTAATTTGTTATCTGGGAAAACAATATTTGGTCCCACATGTCAAATACCACCTTTAAGCCACCATGTACATGAACAGGTCAAGAGAAGGACAACACCATACTTTCTGCAATGTAGATCAATAATCATTATTGATGTCTGTTTATTAAATGATACATATAGCATGTACATTCATATATGATAATAACAATGTTTGTTTATTGGGTTTATAGTCCCACCAACAGTATTTCAGTTATCTGGTGACGGTGTCCACTTGAAGCAGATATAGTGCTGCCATCACTGTGTATAGCATGCCGTGAACACCTGGCATGATACCACACCAGTCACATTATCCTGACACCGAGCCAACCAGTTGTGGAGCTACTCTGATATTTGCTTGATCATTAGCAAGGGAGCTATACCACTTCTAACGACTTTGGTATGTTGTGGGGCCTCCCCTGCCTGGAGCTGACGCTCTAACGATTAAGCTACCAGGTCAATTTGTTTGTTTTGTCACACCGCACAGTACAAGTATGGTCTTACTGGAGACATCCAGCTAATTATTGGTCAGGTGGAGTAAGACTCCAGTCTGGGTATCATCCCTAGCTCACCGCATGTCATCTGGAAAACCTCCCTACATACAAGTTCTACAGACCGGCCCTCAAACCATACATAGAGGGGCTGTAGAGTTACAAGTAGGCAACTCTAACTGGTCAGACACAGTCGCACCTCTCCACTGCTTTCTGTGCAGAATAGTACTAGCAATAATTGTAACAAAAACCTTAACAAACAATGTTATAAAGGGGGCTTTAATGTGCCAAACATTAATTTGAGGGTTACCCTCCATATAACATTGTCTATTTTAGTTATTAAACAAGCACTGTAAGTTTGAAGTCAATATCTCAAATGGTTATTGAGATATGCACGTTCACAAAGAGGAAAATCGAACGCTGATGCTGACAATTGGGTCATGACAACAGCTCCACTGTCTTCTAAAAAGGGAGATAAAAATTATGGACTAACATACCTTTCTTCTCATTATAGATGATGTTTTTGAGTAAAAGATCATTATGGCAAAACACTATGGGTGACCCAAGGCTTTCTAGATGTGCCTTCAACACTTCCACTTCCTGTCGTAGAGCACTTACAGGCTTAATAGTGGCCTCAAACCTGGAAATAAGAAAGGGTTTAAAAATACCATGGTTAACTCCATGTTGAATAACTCCATGTTGAATAACTCCATGTTGAATAATTCTGTGTTAAATAACTACATGTTGAATAATTCCATGTTGAATAATACCATACTGAATAATATCATACTGAATAATACCATGTTGAATAATACCATGTTGAATAATACCATGTTGAATAATACCATGTTGAATAATACCATGATGAATAATCCATGTTGAATAATACCATGTTGAATAAAACCATGTTGAATAATACCATGTTAAATAATACCATGCTGAATAATAACATATTGAATAATACCTTGTTGAATAATATTATTTTGAATAATACCATGTTGAAAAATACCACGCTGAATAATACCATGTTGAATAATACCATGTTGAAAAATACCTTGTTGAATAATATTATGTTGAATAATAACATGATAAATAATAACATGTTGAATAATACCAACCTGAATATTACCATGCTGAATAATATCATGCTGAATAATATCATGCTGAATAATATCATGCTGAATAATAAAATATTGAGCAATACAATGATGAACAATACATTTATGCTATGTTTTACCACCTACGCTTAATTCTGACATCTATGCTTTGTACAACTACTAGTCATAAAATAAAGGTTTAAAAAAGCTGAAGATATTTACTGTTTCTGTTTCTCTGGATCTGGGAATGGTCCCTCTGAGAGGTCAAGGAATGTTGTCAGTTTGTCCCAGAGTCCTGTTTTTACCTCCATCCCTTCTGGTTGAATCTTATGCATCCTTATCATCTCTTCAGCTATCAGCCTGTAACATAACCATTTTAAGTTTATATTCACAAACATTTTTACTGAAATGATAGAGTGTTTCAAGAAGAACATGTTACATCTTGTGAGCTTATTGTAACTTGCATAATTTTGCCATGTTTAATTTTCATATACATATTGTGTGTAAATCCATACCGCCTCCATTATGACAGCGACAACATTTGACTTACTTCCTAATGGTAGGATCTCGAATAGATTCTGTGTCCAGAGTGACTCCATTAGCAAAACCATAGGATATCCCGTTGGTGAATATGGCATAAAGGGGCGGAGCTCTTCCTGCAGCACTGAGGACCTATAATGGAAATACTGTTTATATAAGATGCATTCAGCTACAAAAACAAAGATTAGTTATTCAATGTTTTTATACAATAAAACAGTATTACATTACCAATTAGAATTAATCTTTTATTTCGAACCGCACATGGGATCTTTATGATATTTCCCATGTTTGTCTTTAATATAATACTTTTCCTGAGTGGTGAGACTCTACTGGCAGTCCCCCACCTTATCGTCTCAAGTCTGCGTGGTGAGACTCTATTGGCAATCCCCTCACCATATCAGCACAAGTCTGCGTGGTTAGACTCTACTGGCAGTCCCTCACCATATTGGCTCAAGTCTGAGTGGTGAGACTCTACTGGCAGTCCCTCATCATATTGGCTCAAGTCTGAGTGGTGAGACTCTACTGGCAGCCCCTCACCATATTGGCACAAGTCTGAGTGGTGAGACTCTATTGGCAGTCCCTCACCATATTGGCACAAGTCCGAGTGGTGAGACTCTACTGGCAGCCCCTCACCATATTGGCACAAGTCTGAGTGGTGAGACTCTACTGGCAGTCCCTCACCATATTGGCACAAGTCTGAGTGGTGAGACTCTACTGGCAGTCCCTCACCATATTGGCACAAGTCTGAGTGGTGAGACTCTACTGGCAGTCCCTCACCATATTGGCACAAGTCTGAGTGGTGAGACTCTACTGGCAGCCCCTCACCATATTGGCACAAGTCTGAGTGGTGAGACTCTATTGGCAGTCCCTCACCATATTGGCACAAGTCCGAGTGGTGAGACTCTACTGGCAGCCCCTCACCATATTGGCACAAGTCTGAGTGGTGAGACTCTACTGGCAGTCCCTCACCATATTGGCACAAGTCTGAGTGGTGAGACTCTATTGGCAGTCCCTCACCATATTGGCACAAGTCCGAGTGGTGAGACTCTACTGGCAGCCCCTCACCATATTGGCACAAGTCTGAGTGGTGAGACTCTACTGGCAGTCCCTCACCATATTGGCACAAGTCTGAGTGGTGAGACTCTACTGGCAGTCCCTCACCATATTGGCACAAGTCTGAGTGGTGAGACTCTATTGGCAGTCCCTCACCATATTGGCACAAGTCCGAGTGGTGAGACTCTACTGGCAGCCCCTCACCATATTGGCACAAGTCTGAGTGGTGAGACTCTACTGGCAGTCCCTCACCATATTGGCACAAGTCTGCTTGGTGAGACTCTACTGGCAGTCCCTCACCATATTGGCTCAAGTCTGAGTGGTGAGACTCTACTGGCAGTCCCTCACCATATTGGCACAAGTCTGAGTGGTGAGACTCTACTGGCAGCCCCTCACCATATTGGCACAAGTCTGAGTGGTGAGACTCTACTGGCAGCCCCTCAACATATTGGCACAAGTCCGAGTGGTGAGACTCCATTAGCAGTCCCTCACTGTATCGGCTCAAGTCTGAGTGGTGAGACTCTACTGGCAGCCCCTCACCATATCAGCACATGTCTGAGTGGTGAGACTCTACTGGCAGCCCCTCATCATATCATCACAAGTCTGAGTGGTGAGACTCTATTGGCAGCCCCTCACCATATCAGCTCAAGTCTGAGTGGTGAGACTCTACTGGCAGTCCCTCACCATATTGGCTCAAGTCTAAGTGGTGAGACTCTACTGGCAGCCCCTCACCATATCGGCACAAGTCCGAGTGGTGAGACTCCAATAGCAGTCCCTCACCATATCGACTCAAGTCTGAGTGGTGAGACTCTACTGGCAGCCCCTCACCATATCGGCTCAAGTCTGAGTGGTGAGACTCTACTGGCAGCCCCTCATCATATCATCACAAGTCTGAGTGGTGAGACTCTATTGGCAGCCCCTCACCATATCGGCTCAAGTCTGAGTGGTGAGACTCTATTGGCAGCCCCTCACCATATTGGCTCAAGTCTGAGTGGTGACTCTATTGGCAGTCCCTCACCATATCATCACAAGTCTGAGTGGTGAGCCTTACTGGCAGCCCCTCATCATATCATCACAAGTCTGAGTGGTGAGACTCTATTGGCAGCCCCTCACCATATTGGCTCAAGTCTGAGTGGTGAGACTCTATTGGCAGCCCCTCACCATATCATCACAAGTCTGAGTGGTGAGACTCTATTGGCAGGCCCTCACCGTATCGGCTCAAGTCAGGGTCAAGGAGGAAACTTTCATGCAAGAATCTCCGACAGCTGACCTGAGTTGCATCACTTGTTCTACCCAGACATTACTGCGCGAGGGGTTGCGGTCTTTCTCCACCAGTTATAGCTTAATGTCACCATTTTGAACAAATATGTGTCATGTGATTTCTAAAAAATTAAACAAATTTTTAAGAAAAATTTGATACCTGGATATTTTGGCACTCTCTTTTCCGATCCAGCATTAGCTCAGTTCCAGCCCCAAATATCCGCACCAGGACAACATCTTCATCAAACTTTCCATCCTCATAGTAGCCGTACAGCTGGTTTGAGATGCCCCCAGTGAATTCCTGATATAAAACAATTAACACTTAAAGGTGTTATCTGACAGTATGGACCAAAGTTTTATCCACAAACAACCAAATATATCATTTGTACATGGAAAGATCTTGCGAAATGCTGTTTATTGATGCCCTCTATGTGACAAGTGAACCTTACCACCCTACTTGTCATTATAACAATATATTTCCTATCCAAGTCATGCTGCAGTTAGCTTTTCAAACAAAGAAAACAATCATGAACACTTACTTTTTAGATCACGTTATGTGATTATCTATGTAATCAGCTCTGATTTTAATTTTTTCTTTTCGGTAAAAGTTGTACCTTTGTATAGATTTGGAAATTATGGACAATTTTAATTTGTTATGTTTCAAGATTTGTCCTGTCTAACAATTGAGGCAATGTTATAAGCAACCTTAGCTTAAACCAAAGTTCATGAATCAATTATGCACAAATTCTTCCAGAACAGCAGGAAGGTGTCGTTACATGTAGCAAAAATAGGCAAACTATTTGATAAGTCCTTAAAAAAAAGAAATAGGTAGAGCGGATAATGGTATTACGGTACATGTTTGCTTTTCCGAACACTTTTTTGTATTTTTAATAAAAGACATCACACATGTGATGTCATACCCTTTTTCAAGACAAACAGCCATTTTTCCACGTGAATGTCAAAGCACCTCACCTACTTGACACCATAACCTGATCAGACTCTCAGTCACTCTCTGCAGTGAGTATGACGTTATAAATTTTCTATTTTTGGGGTCGATGATGTCATAAGCTTCTCGGGTTTTCCAACTCCCAAACAATAAAGCATCAGTGCTTTCAAAATAACATGCACATGTATTTTGTAACGGGAAGTAACTCTGTTTCGTATTTCTAAGACATTCAATGGGGTTATCGGGGTGTTTGGAATTAGGAACTCAATTCAAATAATGTATTTCCGACCACACATAGATAAAGCAGAACTAAACTGATGATATGATGATGATGATGACGATGATTTTGATGATAACAACAACAACAATAATCATAAAAGACTTATCTCAAATGAAACTGATATTAAAATGAACCGTTGGATAATTATATTATTTAAAACGCGCAATATCAATTGATATCAATATAAATCAAATTTCCATCTTCAATTTAATTCTATTTTTCAGTAATGAGTCGCCAGATCAGGGCTAAATGGCGGCAATACTCGCCTGAAATATTACAGCACACGGAAGCTTTAGTACAATCTAACGCCATCAGCCTTAACCAAGCAGCAAAGAAGTATGGTGTCCCAAAAACAATATTACAAAACACTAATAAATATGGTGGACACACTGTTGGCCATAAAACCATTTTGACGGAGGCAGAAGAAAATAAAGTTGCCAAGTGGGCCATGCATATGGCCTGTATTGGCTATGGCGGCACGTGACATGAGTTGGCTACCACAAAGATAAAATTGCGTGGTGGTTCAAGGATTTCGAAACTTACATTGTAAATGAGGCTGAAAACAAAGACCTTCTCAACGACCTGACAAGATTTTATAATGCTAACAAGACAGGCTTGAGCCTTTGCTTGAAAAATACAAGGTCATCAGTTTCAAGGGCGCGCCTGTCTCTTATAATTACTCTAACTCAGACAAGATGCAACTTACAGTGATGGCAGCATGTAGTGCATCTGCGCACTATCTTCCACCCATGATTAGCTTCCCTGGCCAGAGATTCAGTTATAATCTTCTTGAGGGGTTCAAAGAAGCAGCATTAGGGTGGTCTGAAAATGGCTGGATGGATTCGGAAGTATTCTGTCAATGGTTGACAAATGTTTTGGTTCCAGGAATTAATGACCAAAAGGTGAAGAAGCCTGTTCTTCTTCTCATCAATGGACACGTGACCCACATTATGATGAAAGCGTCGGACATATGCATACAAAACGGGATAGAACTGTATTGCTTGCTAGAACACGCATAGCATGCAATTCAACCGAATGATCTCCGTCTATTCAGCGCAATCTGATATGTAGGAGAATATGTTACAAGAGCAACATTTGCAAGAGTCTTTAAGACAGCCTGGACGCTCAGCACAAACGTTGATATAGCAGTGAAAGGGTTTCGGGAAGCCGGTCTATTTCCTCTTGAGCCCAGCATAGTGACCAGTTCTATGAAGATCGAGCCTAGCAATTTTTTTAAAAAATCATTGAAACAGCAACACAGTCCAGCAGATCTTGAAAACGTTCAGAAGCAGACCACGAAAGAAAATCAAGCATCTACAGAAGAAGCCATGTCTGTCCAGAGGGTCAGTGACGATGTAATAAGTGAACAGAATGAAGTGTAAAGGCCCTGCACTGACTCACCATCTTCTCCATTCTTAAAGCACCTCACAATACCAACATCAAAAGTTTCAAAGGTGTAAGTCAATCACGGGGTCCCCATGCCAAAAGCAATTACCAGGACCGCATGATGGAAGTTGATTGAAGAGAAAAAGGCACGGAAAGAAGAAGAGGAATGTGCTAAAGTGCAAGAGCAACTTCAGAAATGTAAGCTCCGAGAAGAAGAAAAACAAAAGAAGCCGACTGAAAAGGAAGCTAAGAAGAGAACAGAAGAAAATAAAGGAAAGCACAAATGGAGGGAACAGATGTTGCGACATTAGAAGAATTGGGGTCCAAGTCCGATCTGGAAGTCCAAGTAGAAGTTACTAAGTTCTACATGTGCGAGTTGCCTTACACTGCCGACTATATTGTATGTTCCTATTGCACATGCATGTTTCACATACCATGTGTTTATAATGAATACATGCACCTTGAGTGTTTGCCATTCGAATGCAAATATTGCTAGACTGACTGACTGTAATTTAGAATTATTCAATGAATTTCTGACTGAATTGTTTCGTTAAATTAACACTTAAAAGTAATTTGCTCTGTTAGTGGTGTTTTTGAGGAATTTTATGCATGTTTAAATAAAACACCAAAAGTTTAACACATAAGCATGTTGTTATTTGCTACAGTCTTGTTTATAACCTGAACAGGACAATGGTCGGTAATACCATCACTTATGTTCGGAATTAGATTCCTCTAGATGGAAATGCAAGCATAAGGGTAGCATCAGTCAAAGTGATGTATCTTCATTAAGCATAAGCTTTAGATAATGTATTTATGCTAAAGGTGACACAAAAGATGTTAATACCGTCATTCATTAACAGTGTTGGTAAACGCATGTAGGTTTTACTGAACAGAAACTTAATTCACCTTAGGAGGTCGGTAATAGATAGTTTCCACATCAGTGAAAATCCCTTATCTTGGCAGCCATCATTGTGGGTAACTTCAAGGGATTTTCATATGAACTGTATAGAAGGGTAAATTTTATTTTCTTGTAATTTCTTCAATTGGGGTACGAAAATTAAAAGCTATACACCCTTGGAAAGCTCTTGAAATTCATATTTTTAGAATACAATATTTTTACAATTGATAAATGCACACAGAATTAATACACAGAAATAAATAAAACTATTGGCTCATACTTAAAACAAATTGAACAGTGTATCATTTTCGGTTGTATTTCTTTAACCTTTTAAACTATCAAAATATAGTTTTGATACTTAAAATACTTTAAAAAAGCTGTTTAATTTGATATAAAATTCAGTAAAATAGACTGAAAAATAAAAACACAGTGGTGAGTTAAATACAGCACATATTTCCCGATTTCGGCCTGCATTAGCTTCTGCCGACAAAGATGGCTGCCTGAAACTGTCTTATCAGTGTCGATGACATCACATGGAAACTATCTATACCCACTTCCGCTCTATGACTTACTAAAAAAATAAAACAAGCCTACTTCCACCCTTTTTATACTCCACTTTTATTCTGCAAAGCATGAATAGTTCAGTATCCAAAGTCTGCAGTAATAATTTCTACAGTAATAATTGGTAGCAAGATAACCAAGATATGGCTCAGGCTACTTAAGCTAAATAACTGGAAGATTAGTTTTGTAGGCCCCTACAATGTGGGGATGTAACTTTATTTCAAGTCACATTTGAAGGTTACATTGTTTATGTACAAAAGGCACATAATGATATATAATGGCAGAATACATGTTCACATATTATGTGAAATCTGACTTGGGCCGTGCTCTCAACTCGCATAAGTGTCAGAATACAAATATGTCATAAAGCAAATTTAAAATGCCATAGTATAATAAGATCTTCTTTTCCATGAAATTTATAAACAACTGATTTATTGAAAAACATATAACAGCTAAAAAAAATGTGTTGCATATTCTTGCAAAATGCATTTTTCTTCAGCTTTATAACAAAATTAAAAGAAAAATATTACCAAAGCTGAATACATTTTGTTATTTAAGGTTCCTTAATTTTCAGGAAAACAGAAACCTTAACAAGTCTGTATTTGTCTTTATCTTACAAAGGTAGCAGAATAAATATAGAACCTATTGATGCTAACACATCTTCTTAAACAGGCTTCCCCCAGCTGAAAACTTTTGGACCGGGGCCTGCTTGTCAAAAGTGAAAACTTTTTATTTTTTATTTTTTTATATATCATAATTAATTTGTTCTGTTAATCTATAAAATTTTAAACTGACCTTTTTGACAAACAATGATGCAATATTTGGCACTGGTTGTTCAATGTGTAGTCAGTAGTGCATGTAAATTACAAACAACTAATGCAAACTTTGGTTTCAACGTCAAGATATCAATCCTATTACCAACAGTGAAAGTACACAGTCAAAATTAAATGTGCATAGATCTACTCTGCAGAGTATATGCAGTGATGTCATTGTGTGTAAGCAGCATAAAATGGTATGGCGATAATCTTTACACATCACCGACTGACAAAACATAAATGGAACAGTTTACTTAAAACATGTTCTACTTACTACATCACTAGTCACGAGTAAATTAGGAAATAAATTAGTAAATAAAACAGACACTAACCTTGGACTTGATAGCATGTTTGTCAATATCATCAACAGCCCAACTTGGTCTCACTGCTTTCAGAAGCGAAAGTATCTCGTCACAGAAATTGTTTTCCTTAATTTTATGAGGGTCTATATTTAGACCGAGTTGCAAAGGAGCTGCTGCTGTCATTTTTAGTCAATTCTAAATCTAAACTTGATGATGTTCTCGTTCACAAGTCCACACACACACACAAGTGAGATAAGAGGAACTGATCACGTATGTCCACTTGTACTATCATGCAGGCTAACGTCGAGAGTAGATAGTTGGAAATGAGACGTGTATTTTGCACTCGGTGTATTTTGTACAGGCCACCGTTCATACAGTCGTAACTATTCGTTGGTTTCCGGTCCTTTTCGCATATTTATCGGACCTTTCCGTAAACGTTCGGAAAAGAACCTCGAAGCATCTGACACACCCGAGATATTCGGTACGTGCACCGGTCTTCCTCTACATCTAGCTTCTGCACATTTGCAGAAAGTAACTTGATTGTCAATTGAAAATAGCACAGTCTACAAATTAAAAAAAGTCTAATTTTGAACAATGCTTTGAATACCCACTTCAGACTTTACAGCTAAACGCAAGTTTTCAGCTCAAATCAGGACAGCCACATGTGCTGTAGCCTGTAGGGTTCAGTTTCCAAAATAGCATTTTTACATAATTGTATCAAAGACCTGTACACACGTTTTTAATAAAGCCTGGATTGCTTAAACGTGTATAGTCCGGCAGCATAATTTGGCTAAATATAGCTAACCATAACATTGAAGAATAAAATTTATATCGTTCCTTATTAAAGTGGAGGCTATCACTAAACTTAGATTTAAAATTATTAATTATGCAACCTAGTCAACATGAATATTCATAGATATTAATGACAATCTAAAGATACATGTCAATTGTGACATTTATTTAATTTAAAAGCCATATTTAAACAAACTGTACTGTTTTAAAAGTTTAATAGGCACTGTTTGTTTAAGTTTTGCATGAATTGGTCCATTTTTTGAATTTTGTCTGAGTTTTCCTCATGAATTTTTAACACACAATTATGTTCAAAGCCTGCTTTTACTATTCATAGCATAGAAAAACATTTTTTTTTAAACTGGTCCTTTGGTGAAGGCCATCAATAAGCTAAGATTTTAACTTATTAATTATGCAAATTACTTCTCATGAATATTCAAAATCCTTGCTTACACTATGCACTTAAACACCAAAGCAGGTAGACTAAATACATTTTTGGCCATTTTTAAATGTGTTGTATTTTCTCTTCCCTTTTTATACTTTTACATATGATCTCAAGCATTTAACTAAAAATCTTTCTTAATGTAGGTAGATGAACGTTTCTAGTAATTATATCCTATATGTTGTATGCTACACCTTCATATCATTATAATCTAAATAATATTAATTTATTGAAATGAAATAGGGTTTTCCCTTGTATGTGTCCTTTCTATGTATAAGGTCTTAAATGATTAGATATGTATTTTACTATCCAATGTGGTGCATTCTCTTTCACCAACATTATAATACATTGATTTGTCTAACACTTCAACACATTTGTTGACAACTCCTTTGCAATGTTGTTACATTTACCCTATTTGTTGTCTTATTCTTTGACGAGACTTTTACTTTTATACTGCAACAGGAAATAAGACTTTACAGACTGAACTGTTTATTAGATGCTAAAACCTTGTCATATGACGCAGTAAATTTGCCTTGTTATGCTTCAATTTTCTTACTTATTCAAAGTCTTTGCCACATGTCCACATCATGTCACACTAAGCAACTAATATGTGTGCTATCTTATACTGTTTTCTACTATAAGAATGCAGGGATTCATTCTATCAGAATACAATTCTTAACTGAATGTCAATTTTAATGTTAAGATTGTTCTAAAATCGAATCAAAATAACGCGACAATTGTATTTTTTTTCAGTTTTATGGACAATTATATCACAAGCAAAATGGCAGGATTAAAATGAGCAATTTTGGACTGCAGTATTTCTACCAAACGTCTGCAATATCGGCTGCATAAATCAAACTTTATATCACAGTTTACAGAAAAATGAAGAACCGAGTAATAAGCAGTGGTGGTCAGGCAGTTTCGTATGCTCATTTATAGCAATATTTACTTCCTGTCCAGCACTGACTTAAAAGCCCCAGCCCTGACGTCCTCGGAGTGCTCCACCTTACTTGAATAGACAAAACGTTTGCTGGACATTTAAATTTTGTGTCATTTATGGAAATCATCATAGGGCTTTGTGTTTTGGAAACATATCTGGTGGCCACTTTGGTATGCTTGGACAGACTGACAGTATATTAAATAAATTAAAATATAAAAAAGCATCATGCATGCACCGTAATGTAGATGTGACACGATCTAGGTGATGCAAGATACTGATTTCAGTTACTTATCTCAGTTGCTGAAGACATCGTGGAAAGCCAGGTATGCTAATACTTCGAAAATCAATCACAACAAAATGACCCCCGCCCCCCTCACACACACACACACACACACACACACACACACACACACACACAATGAACGAGATTTCTTTCTAAAATACGTTTGAATAAAGCAAATAGTATTTTCTTAAAATTCAGATAAAAGGCTTAATGAAGAACAGCCGTTGTGTTCTGTGGCTGGGCCCATATACAATTATGGTAAGTTAAAAGCACTGTTAACTGTCAAAAAGATAAAATATTGGACACCAGAATAAAAGCATTGTTTTATCACATCACATTGGTCATATATTTGTTATAATTCATCGCTTTGCTTTAGTTCACTTAATTACAATGTAAGAATGTTGGCATTACAAATGAAAAATTGTTACAAAAGAACATTTATTTTAGATCTGATAAGACATTAAAACATTTTATAATGGAAGAAATTATTGTTTTAATTTCTAAGGATTCATTTTAAAACCCTCTATACCTGATATGTTTATATGATGAATTATTTATCACGAGAAGTAGAAAAATTAAATGAATGAAATATTATGAGAAATAACTGGTACTAGTCAACCACAAACTTATTTTATTTTATAAGAATGTGACTCAGAATAACAAATAGAGCAATTTAAAAAAATATATATATATTGATTTTACCTCTTAATTAAGATTCATGAATATTAATTAGTGCTAACTTGCAAACCTATAAATTTCAAACTTTGGCTTTCCATAAAAATAAAAGTCGTAAAATATTGACAAATAGATCAGTTCATACAAAACTTGAATCAATTTGTGTCAGACTAAGAGAGGTGTCTATTTAGCTGTTCAATTTGTTTGAATATGGCTTTTAAATGAAATAAATTCTAATAAACTTTTCAAAATTAAAGTCTATTTTTAGATTCTCATGAAGATATATGAATATTCTTGTTGGCTAATTTGCATAATTAATCATTTTAAATCTAAGTTTAGTGATAGCCTCCACTCAAGGAACGATATAAAATTTATTCTTTAATGTTATGGTTAGTTATAAAGCAGACCTCTAGCCAAATTATGCATTAAAATTGAATGAGCAAACATATGAAACTTAGGCCAACATGTCTTTGACTAATAGGGGTATGTGTATAAATTAAAAAATCTGTTTAGTTTATTTGACTTTTGCTTTTAAATAAAAAGAATCTAAACAACATTTCGAAAATAAAGTTTATTTTTATATCCTTATCAAGATATACATATAATCATGTTGGCTAATTGTATAATTAATAATTTTTAATCTAAGTTCAGTGATAGCCTCCACTTTAAGAACGATACAAAAAATATTCTTCAGTATTATGGTTAGTTATAAGCAGAATTCTAGCCAAATTATGTATAAAAATTAAAGGAGCAAAAATTGGATGAATTATATAAAAAGATAATAAAAATCACAAAATGAACCACACCATATGAAACTTAGACCAACATGTGTTAAACATGTGTTCAACTTTTAAATTTGTTTAAATATTGCTTTTAAATACAAAGAATCCAATCAGCCTTTTTAAAAATAAAGTATATTTTTAGATTCTCATTAAAATTTATAAATATTCATAAGTGCTAATTTGCATAACTGACACATGACCATAATGACTATTCAATAACGTTTAATTGAGTACCAGTTTTATAATTCTATCACCATGTGTCGTATTAAACTCACCACTGTGTTTTTATTTTTAAGGATGGATTTTTAAGGATATCTTTAAGGACGAGCCAATAATTTTATTTATTTCTGTGTATTAATTCTTTGTGCTTTTATCATTGTCAAAAAATATTGTTTTCTGAAAATATGATTTTCAAGAGCTTTCCAATTGTGTATAGCTTTTAATCTTTGGACCACAAATGAAGAAATTACAAGAAAATAAAATTTACGTTTCTATATAAATCATTTGAAAATCCCTTGAAGTTACCATCATAGATGGTTACCAAGATAGCCAGGGATATTCACTGATACGGAAACTATCTATAGCCCAAAATAAGTTTATTTTTGAGTGCATTGTTGGAGATTCTGTGTCTAGACACCCTAGCGAACATTTTGGTACCCATGGTTAAAAGTCGTGGGGGGGGGGGGGGGGGGTAAACATACCTAACTCAATATATATGGAGCAAGGTTTGAGCAAAATTGAGATCACCCAGTTAGTTCAGTGTATTTACTGTTGTTTTTTTTTTCTCAACGGAACAACGTTATTTCCGACTGATGGCTCATACATGGTTCTTGTTGTAAGTCTGGCGAGTTGATCACGAATTCGCCGTATTTTTTGTGCTATGGGCTTACCTATCGACAGTGTACATAGTCTGGATTACCTGCCCTTTGTCTAAACACAAAGGGTCAGGCACAAACGAAATAATGGCGGCGGCGATGGAATCGCTAAGTTTACGAACTAATAGCAAAAGGCGGGTCATTGTGATAGTATTGATTTTCTGGTCAATATCAATGTTGTAGTTTTCATTCGTGTAAAGCGTTGTTAAGGAGCTATTACTTATGATGAGATTTTACATTCCTGACAAGTCGAATATTTTTCGGACAAATTTACGCAGTGTAATTTCGGACAATATTTATTTAATTGATAAATATTAAGTTAAAAAATAATTTAAGTGAAATTTCAGTTCCCCATATTTCCTTCATTAGGTAATTAATATTGAAAATTATTACATCTGTGTGAAATGCATTCATAGAACATTTCTTTTATGCAAAAATAAGTCATTTTAAAACAAAAGTATAAATGTAATGGTGTTAAGAAAATTTTTAATAATTTTAAGTTTTGACTTAAGATGCTTTGTGAATACGGCCCCCAGGAGTGGCATGTTAAATTTGGTAAAGAGATCTTATTATTACTTTATTATCGCCATTTTCACTATATTTGTCCATTTTTAAATTTGATCATGTTATACAGTCCCATAGAAGTTATTAGTAATAGGTTTGCAGCAAAAAAATATTTTTTATGCAGCTAGGATGTTGTTTTAGCTGAAAAATAGTATGTAACGTGACAATATGCACTGTGTATTAATTTGAAGAGCTAAAAATGATGGTTTTTCAGCATTATGTTGTATCATTTAAATATTACTAAGATTGCATAGCAAAATATTATATTTTGCATTAACAATTTATACTCATTGGTTATATTTCACTATAAACATTTCTTTCTAGTTTAATTAGCTTTTTGTTTCATCGTTTTTTAAGAAAAAAATAAAAAAAATTGACAGGGGTTTGTATACAAGTAGAGTTTGTTATACATTTTGACAATTTCTTTCAAATTGAAATTAAGAAGCCAATGAAATGAAAAAGAAATTAATATTAAAATGATTTGCAGTTTATTTTTCAAGATTTGTATTTATATATATATATGTATTTAACACAAAAACATACCTAACTTTGAACTAGCTTTAGTGTGCAATGTTTTTAATTATGTCATTCCTGCACACCTGCAAAGGGTAATATTTTGTAGTGTCTGCAACAGAGCTTCACACATTACAAAAACAGGAGATACAAAGTTTACTTTGCTGTTATATAAATTGCCTTGGGCACATGTTTCTACAATCCAAGCGCTTTCACCAAATGCCTTAAGGTTTTTTCGCATTTAATGAAAAGCTTTGTTTGCAACGGTGTAGTGTCCGCAACATAAATATTAATATGCTTCTAAATAAGGCATTTTTCATGTTCTCAGAGTTGTTTTTGCTAATAAATGTTTGGTTTGATTGCAGTTATATAAAAAAAAGTGAAATAAATATTATTGTCTAGTCTGTATAATTATTATTTATGTACAGTGAGTATGTTTACAATAGAAGCTGGGAACCAGACTACAGTGTACATTGATAATTGATAAGCGGAGGCAACTCTGACAAACATATGTTTCAAAACCTGCTGAGGTTGTCTTTCTTTAAAACTAGAATTGGAACGTATTTCATAATACTGAATGCCGATTACGCTGAAAGACGACATTGATATAACATCAATGATTTTGAATTGATATTTAAATGTCTAAATCCTGGATTGATTTTAAAACACACAGTCTGCCAAAACAACTGCTCATACATCTTGAAATCTGTCCGGTCTCTGTAACAACTGCTCATACATCTTGAAATCTGTCCGGTCTCTGTAACAACTGCTCATACATCTTGAAATCTGTCCGGTCTCTGTAACAACTGCTCATACATCTTGAAATCTGTCCGGTCTCTGTAACAACTGCTATATATTAGTATTTGTTTTTTTCGGTTAGGATATAAATGGCTGCAATACAAGTCACGTGTTTAACAAAACATCAACACAAATTTTGCCACACCCCTTTAATTCAATTATGGTTCTTATCCCGCCAATATCCGTGTTAATAGCCATTTGTTGGAACAGTCTTCTTTACTAAAAAGCAGTACTCTGAATTTCCTGATAGAGGAAAAATTACCAATAAATGTTTTACATATTTTACTTTATTTTATTTTATTATGGCTATAGAGTATCTTACATGTCATTAAATGTAGACAGGCTTCTTTTAACTGGATTTTTTGTGAGGCCTTAGTTTTTACTGTGTGCAAAAGATGGAGTTTGCATACTCCCACCCACCCCGTCCCAAATTATGCAAAGTCGCTTACTGAGACTGTTTTACTTGGGCCAGCTGCAGAGCACATGACCTTATTTTTCGCAGTGTGAACATTAAATACTTCTAATAGGTCAACCTTTGCTTCAGTTTCTTCATATTGTCGGACATTAGAACTACATCCGAATACAGAACCTCCCGTGGGAAGCTAGCTTTTGTTTAACACGACAGCTCATCCATCACAATGACAAATAAAATTGCTAAGTATTGTTCCCTGTTGGACAACAACCTTAACAGGGAAGCTGGAAGCCAGACTAGCACTTATCCTGATTAATGTATTTGCATTTTCACGAAGTGCAATCACAGCCAATATAAGCCACACCTCTATCCCTGGACGCCAAAGGGCCAATCTTCCTACTGCACGTCAGGTCCAAAATGCCAGGAACAGACTTTATTTTGGCCAGATGCTTTTATTGCAGTTGTCAAAGGATGAAAAAGGCAACAGTGGAACGTTTTCCTGTAATAAAGTTGAACTGAATATCCTGTACCTTTACTTGACCTCTTCAGAAGTGTGATCCCTCGGTAACCAACACCATCGTGGTTTACCTTTTAACTTACAAGTTACACAATAATGCTTTTCGTCCAATCAGATGAAATGCGCACCTTAACAATAATGGCGTTCCAGACGTCTGTCATCTACTGTAACTCTGTGACAACAGAAGCCGTTATCATCTCTCTGACTATTATTGAATCTTGAGGGTTCTACTGCTTTTCCATAGGATTATTTTACCAATGCTTCCTTAAAACTGTCCACTGTTAGCTGTGGATCCTGAATGAGTTATCGTCATTCCATTATTGAATCCCTGGCTTTTTGTTTATTTTTTTTAAATTCACCGCAGGGACGAATTATGATACTTGAATTGACTTCCAGCTATTTTGGTGGAGGAAGACCCCAAACAAATGTTAGGGTAGAACCACCGGTGCTCCGCAGGTCAGCTGGAAGACCTTCCCAAGCAGTCAGAGAAGTTACAAGTCGGCGGAGTGTGATTGTGATAGAGTTCGATGATAAAACATTAAGGGGCTGATTTTTATGTTGAAAGAAGATTTAAGCGTCATTATCTAAGTAACTCATCAAAACAACCAGGTTTAAGCACCACAGTCGTTCCTTTGGTCCCAGTCGGTCCCTTGGTCCCAGTCGGTCTCGTGTGTTTTTGTCAATTTTACATTTGCCCTGTTTGCCTTTGTCTTGAGGTAGTTTAGATTTAAATATATGTGGCAGTTCTTATAGGACTTTTCTTATTTACCTACTGGATTATGCAATGACTGGAGACATTAATAGCGGGTTATTACGGTAAGTATCTGCTGTAAGTTATGAATATGAAATAGATGATGATGATGATGATGATGATGATGATGATAATGATTCTTTTATACTGCCAGAAAATATATCTGCCAGCGTCGGCCAGCCTCTAGAGATGTCTGCAACTTTTTTTCATCTCTGTCTGTATTTCTGCGTTTCTAATGATTCACTGTTGATGATGTTACTGATCTGCGGAAGAGCGAAGTGACTTGAGGAAGAGAGACCCAATATAAATATGTTCATAATATGTGGGAAAAATCATTTATGCATGGCAGCAATCGTACCTACTCGGCGATCTCCGACAAGCTTCGGATATATCGTGATTACGTTGACGGAATTACCCGAGGAGTTCCGAGTGGCATGGCAGGCCAGCTGGAAGGTCTCACACTACAATATTTCTGCAACGACTTTTATAAACCCAAACCAACACATGCGTAGTTAGTTTGGAAGGTAAAAAATAAAACGAAAATTAAAACAAACAAACGTTAAAACGAATCATATATCTTTCTTTTAAGGTACTTTTTTCGACCACAAACGAAAAAAAATAACATCGCACTCCCTAACGAGTTTCTTAAAAGCCAGCAATGAAAAGAAAAACGATCTATTTGAATACAAAATGTCTAAGCGCTGATATTTTCTATAAGTTATGACGAAAGTAGTGACGTCATTGAAAAAAATGTCCACATAGTGTTTAAAAAAATAATATGGTAATATTCGATTTGAAAAACTACACAAAAATGGTTGACTATGCATAAAATTAATTTCCATTATCTTCCAGCCTATAAATAAGTACGATGGAGATTCCAGCCAGAAATAGATATCGACGTCAGATCTGATTACCGGGATGATCATATAACGTGATCTCAAAAGTGAGTGGTCACGAAGGTGTCTTAGTTCACAAATAGCTAATTCTGCAGCGTGGCTCAGATAGGAAATGCATGTTTGTAATGACGAGTTGAGTGTTATGCTGCACATTGCACGTAGAGGTAGGACATCAATAAGCCAGATTTCGTGGGGTCTTTTCATGTAACAATTATTAATTTTGATGTTTGCGAGGGAAAAATGGGGGTCAAACTTTAGGATACCACCTTTTTTTAGCAGGTAAATGGTCGATGATCTGGTCTAAATGACTGATACGATTATTCTTGAAATAAAAATAATTAAAAAAAATAATTATGGGTTATTTTTAAACAACGAGACAAACAATCTAAATTTCCAAAACTTTAAAACACATCCTGACCTCTGCTTGTATGAACATGTCCGCCATTGAGACAATATCACCCATTCCTTCTGCTGAAACAGTTTCCATGCTTTCATACGCTAAAAAACACCAGACTCTCTGTCAAAAGGGAGTCATTGATTTTTAGCGCAAAAAGAGAGATGTAACGGCAACGGAGGGATCTGACAACAGTGAAGGGAAAGATAATTCGCAGAATGTTCCCCAATAGCAAGATTCATTGATTTTAACCATACATTCATGAGAGAGAGAGAGAGAGAGAGATAGAAAAGAGCCACATTGGTATCATACATCATCCCAACAGATTCTGTGTCATACTTGTGTGGAACTATTTTTTGTGGTGTAAAGTTACTGGTGGTGTGCGTTTTTGTGAACTTTTCATCACTGGCGAAGTGTGTTTTTTTAGTGTAAAGTTTGCATGTGATTTTGGATTACCGAGGAGGGATTTTGGCAGAAATATATATATGTAAGTAACATGCACACACAAAATTGGAGACTTGCAGTGTTTATCTATTTATTTTGTTGATCGTGTTACAATAGTAAAAAATATCTTGAAGTTTGTTTGCAACGTACAAGTGTGATTGCATGTTTTAAATTGTGTTTTGTGATTTCAAAGGATTATAGAAAATATTTCCTGAGGGGACGTAAAAACGGTGCATGAACTGAAGGTAGGCAATCTTTATAAAACGACGTTGTAGTTCTGGACATTGGTTCCAGAAGTGTAATTTATGTGAAAGAATATTGCCAACATAATACATGTATGCTTTATAAATTATTTCCAACTTTCCCAGACTTATTGAAGTTTCATGCATCCATTTCTATGACAACTATAATCTCAGAATTGATACCAAATTCCGATTACATGGTATATGATATAGAGTTCTGAAAGTCAGAGGTATGACACAGGTAATGTTGAAGATACTGATGTTACAGTTCAAAGCACTGGCATCGTTCTTTTAAGTTCAACAATCTTCAAAATCATGGGAACTGTTTATGCATATTTGTGGCAGGTGTGTATAGAAAGGGTCATGGTCAACTTTGTTGTCACAAAAACATAATCAATGTGACATAAAATGTTTAATTAGTGAAGTGTAGCAGTCATTAATGACCTTAATTAATGATGACAGACAATCATAATGGCCATGTGGCTAACCACAAATGATGAATTGCTGTCTTAATGTGTACCTCCACAAGAAAGAGTATGTGTTCTGTCATACACATGAATATACACAAACATTTCATGAATAAAAATAGTTCAAACTTGTGAAAGAGTAATGGAATTAACTGTGATATTGCTCAAATTAAAGTGGATTAACAAGAACTGTAAGATTTAGAAAGAAGACTTTCCTAACACTGTGCCCAAATTGGAATGAAATACAATGAAACAGAATTTGGTGTCAGTTTTGAGACTACAACCAGACCTACCATTTCAGGGACAGTTTAAAAATTATAAAATGTAAGTGATTGAGTTCATTTTAAAGTGTTATAGCTGTTGTTGTTTTTAATTGTGTTGATTTCTTCTGACCATATATATGTTTCTTTCCTTTCTGAGGTAAGTAGGACCTTAATAGCCTGTCTAATATATCAGTAGTGCAATCAAAACTCCTTATATGGACTGAAAACTTAGAAGGATAGTCTAGAACTATTATAAGGGGCAAACGTTTCTTGTGAAATCTTTAAAAAAAAACTCTTAAGGGAGAGAGACAGAGACATAGATAGACTAAGAGAGACACACACAGAGACAGAGAGAGAATGTGTGTGAGTGGGGTGGGTGGGTGGGGGTGTTGAGAAGAGAAAGAGGTGTTAGAGAGATTGAGATTCCCCCTTAGCATGATTGATTAGGCTGAAAAACAAAACGTTACAATTCCAAGAGATCATTTCTGATAAAATGATGAGAACTGTTCAGTAAAAATCAATTCTCCCTTGAATCCAAAGTTTTGAGTCACCAGGAGCTAAACTGCTGCCACTGTTTCTTTTCTTTGCTTTCAACCAATATAATCTTATGCCGAGATTTCTGTTCTGCAAAGATGTCAACTAATTTCATAATTATGATTCAGATATAGCCATTTCTTGATTATTTAAAAGGTGCTTCTGCATTTTCAGTATAGACTGTCTGATGTTGCTAACAGAAAGAGTTAATATTTAACCAAGTAAAGAACATACTCTAATTATAAATGAAAGTTAAACAATAATGAGTTCATTATAGATAAATTCCCCACATCAAAGAGATTGTTAAACTACCAAAGAAAAACTTAAGTGGTGTTCAACTATCAAAGACAATCTTAAGTGATAGTTTAACTGTCAAGGACAAACTTAAGTCATAGTTTAACTATCAAGGACAAACTTAAGTGATAGTTTAACTGTCATGTACAGACTTAAGTGATAGTTTAACTATCATGTACAGACTTAAGTGATAGTTTAACATTCAAGGACAAACTGAAGTAATAGTTTAACTATCAAGGACAAACTGAAGTAATAGTTTAACTATCAAGGACAAACTGAAGTAATAGTTTAACTATCAAGGACAAACTTAAGTGATAGTTTAACTGTCATGTACAGACTTAAGTGATAGTTTAACAATCAAGGACAAACTGAAGTATGATCAAAAGAAAATGTACTGTGACCTTTTCTGTGTAAAAAAGAGTCTGCATTGATGATAAAATCTTGTTTGAAGTCCAATTTTAAACCATGATCCCACGTTGCATTTGAGGTGAAATACACTTTTAGACAATTTTTTTTCATGCTGTCACATTGAGACTTCACATCATTTCTTAAGTTTTACTTTAAACATTTGTGATAGTTAATTAACAAAGGTATTTTATAACAAATTATAAAAACAATACATGACATGTATCATCTTTAACTCCAATTATACGTTAAAATGCCATTTATAATAATTTTACATTCAAGTGAACATGTTTGAATAGAGAAAGAAATTGCTTCAAGGGTTAAGGGACAGTAAAATTCAAGGGTAGGCATAGCTTTTTACTTCAGTGGGGGCATTAGCAGCGAATACAATGTTATCGTTCAGGAAAAGGGAGCCTACTTCACAGTGTTCAAATATTCCTAGTGCAACAAAAAATAGACCCATAAGGGGTGAAACAAAATAGTGTTACACAGTGAATATCCTGTAGCAGTAAGAAACCATCAAATGTTCACAAAAGTATGTCCAGCTTGTTTAAACTGATGTAAAAGTTTCAATAAAATGCAACATAAAATGAACTACTTTATACATAATCAATCATTTAGAGTTCAAAGAAATACAACATCCTGACAAAAGTGGTACATGTTGTGTAACTAGTATAGGGCCATAGAGATCAAGCTCTCCAGCATTAAACTTGATCAACTGTTCTTGGTTCTTGCCCTTAATCTTCGGCTTAGGTCCACTACAGGGGAATGTGGAGTTGTACATTTCAAGAAAGTATGGTTTATCTAACACAAAAAATATGTATGGCAGTTTATCTACACCTGTTCTTATTGTCTCAAATTGTGACATTTCTGAAGCAACGAATACACCAGCGCTTGCAGCACTTCAGTTTTTTATTAAAAAAAAAAAATGTTGTAGAAGTATAAATTAAGGCCTTAGTATATATATGTATAGTGCTTGTCCATCCTAATTATACCACTAATTTTGGTATTACAAATGTACCCCACACACCCCACACACACACATTTAAAAACAAAACAACTATTTGTTAAACATGTACATGCCTGCTACTTGGTGGTCTGAGGGCATGCTCCCTTATGAAGCCACTGAATTCTGGAATTTTGCAGATGCTTTCTGACATGTATCTAGATGAAAATTGATATGTTATACTAGCTCCTTAATTGAATTTATCTAACTTTATGGGCTAAGATTGTTAGGAAACACAGTGGTCCAGTGCATCCAATTAAAATTAACTTCTGTAAATAGAATATAGTTTTTTTTTCATTACACCGACACCATTACAGTCATATAAGCAACCTTCAGCTTATTATTGGTGAAGGAAGACCCCAGACAGTGTCTGGGTAGAACAACATGGATTATTACATGGATGTTTATAAAACTTTCTAAAAGATACAATCATAATTAAGTCAATGATTACAGTGTCTAATAACATGTCATAAAATTATCATAAAATGTCCATAAATCATTTAACACATGTTTTGGTGATCAATATATTTTATACAGATCTTGTTTGTGATGTCAGTGCATTTGTCCATTTCGGCACACATGAAATTATTGTTTTTCTATGACCATGAGTGAAATAACATACAATAATAGTTTGAAATCGACAAATTTTCTTTATATTTCATGCATATTTCATTGTTACACTTTATTGTAATCTATTTTAATGATTACCTCGTCTTGGATCCAGCATGAAAGTGGAAACTCTATCATTGGCCAGAGTGAAATGATAAGTTTTACATTCACAGGTATTTCTCACTCTTTTACCAAAAAGCATGAAATAAAATGTTATCGCAACTTTTTTGGATGCCTATCTCTTCTGCATTGTATAAATACTTAGGGTTTTATGTTTAAAATGATCCATCTTATTTTGGGGGAGCACATTGCTTACCTTGATTCCCAAAAAACTGACATCCAAAAAGAAAACTGCTGTAGTAACTTTTGTCTGTTGTTTTGATGTTTCATCATCATCATTATTGTTGTTATTGTTGTTAGAGTATGAGGGTAATGATTTGCTGAAATCTGGTGATTTTGTCCCACTTTTTGCTTGTTATTCATCACTTATAAACTGAAATGGATGACTTTGGTAAATACGAAAAGAAATGGTTTGTTTAAACACAAAACATGCAAACATCTGGCTTCTCTCTCACCTAGGACATATAAGTTGTAAAAAAAACTTATTTTTATCATTTATAAGTGTGTTTCTTGATAAAATTATTTTAAGTATGACATCATAGTCTTCACAAATAAAAGGAAATCTAAAACTTTAAAACATAAAACTCGACCTTAGTCTATTTAGCATGTAAAATGTACTGGACTAACGGACCTTTTGGAAGACTGGGACCAGGAATCATTGCTATTTGTCAAAGACTGATATTAGAGAATTTAAACATATTTCACTATATCGAGGTAAACACAGGCATTCATTGTAGTTAACGCAGGTGGTTCAACACAGATATAATTCTGGGAGTCTTCCTTTGCTTATAATTAGCTGGAAGTTGCCATTATGACCATAATTTTGTCACTGCAGTACAAGAAATAAAAAAAGACCAACCTCAGAACTATCGTTTAATATACTCCAGGCCTGCAATGTTTCAAGGCATGCCTTCACAGTGGAGGCAGGTAACAAAACCTGTGACTGTTGTACTTTGATAACTGAGGTTATCTCTTAGTCATTGATCCAAATTGATCACAATATGAAGGTTATCATTAAATAAGCCTTTATTTTACCCTTCTAATCTTTTTCTTTATTTAAAGGTGGTATTCGACAATTTGGACAATCTTTTGTTCTCCTATGCAACCAAATAAATTATTGTTACCTGAAAAGATCCCGCTAAACGTTGTGTATTGGTGCCCTGCATCAATGTGAAAAGTAATGCGAAACACCAAACTTGTCATTACAATACGTATTTTCTATCTAAGCCACGCTGCACAGTTAGACATTTTTAAACTTAGAACACCATGTGACAACTTAGTTTTGAGATCACGTTACATGATCATCTGGGTAGTATGCTCTGACATCAATATCTCGTCTCAGCTGAAATCCCTATCAGGCCTTTTGTGGATTTGTAAATAATGGCCATTTAAGGCAAAATATTTTATGACTTGCACTGTCTAACAATTGTGTTATGGCTGTAAACAGCTTTTATTTCAGCTAACATATATGTTTATGCAGCAATTATGCACAATTCCTGTGAACAACAGTGGTCAGATATGGTTACCAGTATTAGATCTAGGCCAATTGTGGGACACTACCTTTAAAGTCAGTTTTGTTTTCCACTATTATGCAGATATTGCAAGTAGCGATATGTATGGTGTAGATATTCTACAAACAGTGAAGTATACTCTTTAAGCAGTGTTCAATGGAACTGATGAACAGCTATAAATAATAGATGGAAGTGAAGTACTGTACTTAGTTAATTGTTTTTAATAATTCAAAAACAATTTTCACTAGTCCAGAAATAAGTCTGCCTGACAACATCTTGTACATGTAAATTACCTGGTGCACTTCTGGTTTAATATGTGCTTTGTGCTTAAACATGCAAAACTAGCATATAAATGTTGTTATATATAGTTTTCGAGATATTAAACAAATCTTCCAACCATTGATTCATAAGTGAGAAACTAAATTTGTTTTTTGTTTGGTTACAATATTTTCCAATAACATTATTTTGAATATTCTGCATTTTGGAGAAGTATAAATATTCTGGATCAATACACTCTCAGAATCATCTATGCATTCATCTTCAATAAAGAGATCAAAAAGTACAGAAAGTCGATAAGTATTGGTTACCTCCCGTCACCATTCTGTCAGACTGGTTCTTTGAAATTCTTAAAAGGACTCTTGAAAATAAACAGATTGGGTCTCACAAATCTGTCAATCATGCACTTTGTTAATGTTTGTTAATGGTGGAGTTACTTCTCGTTGTGAAAAAGAACACATTGAGAAACTGACTGGGTATGTTGTAGTGGTAGAGTCACCCCAGAGATACAAGTCTGGGACCCAGCTCAGCCGCAAGCACCTGTGTCAGTCAGTGACTTCAGTTGGTGGACATTTTGTTATTTAATCACCACTATAGGACGTCCATGGCAGTTTATGCTTTCACTGAATAGAGATAATCAAAGATTGAAAATCATATTTGATTGATTATTATTTTTTTAATGATCATGAGATATCTTATTTTCAAATTTATTTATTTATTGGCATAAACATGTAGTTCATTGCCAGAACATCATAACATAGCGTCAATAAGTAAACAGATATTTGTTCAAAGAGAGAAAAGTGTGAAATGAGCATTTACAAATACAAATGTAAAAAAGGTCAAGATGGATTTTACAGTAACAATATAAATATAAATAAACAAGTATCGATTATTTATTATTAAGTTGGAGTGTAGTTTCCCTTTTAGAAAAAGACAGATATATAAATTTAGAAAGGTTCTTAATTAAAGATGGTTTCCTGCTCTGGAATAATAATTTAAATTTATGAATTGTAGGAAAAGAGCAAAAATAAGAGGGCAGAAATAAACTTCTTAAATCTCTAAAAAACGGACATACTAAGACGAAATGGTATTCGTTTTCCACTACCTTCATATTACACAATTTACAAATTCTATTGTATCTTTCTATGTTTTTATAACGACCTTCTTCAATAGCAAGTTTATGGCATGATAATCTAATACGACTATAAGCAATACGGTGTTGATTATTATCGATAATATCAATGTAGGGTTCAAATCCAAATGTATTCTTAACAAGACAAAATGTTTCTAGTTTTCTAGAATGTTCAATCGAATTAAACCAACACTGAACATATTGGTCTAGTATTCTCTGTACAGCAAGATTAACACAGTTATTACTACACAATCTGTTGTTGAAAATATATGACAAGCCTAGGTTTTCAAACAACATTTTTATATTTTTTGTCCACTTTAATATGAAATTACCTTCATTGTCAGTTAAAAAAGCGAGTCTGTACTGTAGGGAATTGGGATATTTGTTAAGTTTAAACCAATACTTAATTAAACGGACTTTCCGTATAGTCAACAACGGGAATCTACCCAGTTCACCATAGACAGAGTTGTTGCATGTTTTTTGGCTGACTGACAGAATTTGCTTAAGGAATTTAATGTGGACGCGTTCGATGTCACCTGACTTATGAAAACCCCAAATTTCACTCCCATAACATAAAATGGGAAGAATCATACTATCGAACAATTTTAACTTATCTACTGTATTTAGAGACATAAAATCGAACAAGGAGTTTAAAGAGAATGTCGCTTTTAATGCTTTATCAGCCAGGTATTTTTGTGATTGGTAAAAACAACAATTCGATTTCAGAGTAACACCTAAATACGTAAATTCACTCACATTTTGAAATAGTTCGTTATTGTACACAATAGAAACAGTACCAGCAATCCTAGTCCGACATCCTTTCTCAAAAACCATAACTGCAGATTTAGGTACGTTGACTTCGATTCCCCACATTTTGCAAAATGAATTTAATACATTTACCAAAGTTTGGAGTCCCTCTGCCGTTTTTGAAAAGAGAACAGTATCATCGGCAAATAATAACAAAAACAAATCAATCCCATCGATATTTACATTGTCATATGCGGCTACATGAGCAGATGACATCATAAACTCATACATATCATTGATAAAGAACAAAAACAATAGAGGGGATAATACTTCGCCCTGCTTTACCCCGGAAAAACTATCAAAGAAATCGGAGAAGTTACCATTAACTCTTACACAACTTTTAACATTTTTATACATTGATTGTAGTATGTGTAACATTTTAGACGAACAACCACTTCGTATCAATTTAAGAAACACCCCATTCCTATATACAAAATCAAAGGCTTTTTTAAAATCAATAAAACAGCAAAATAACTTTTGCTTATCATAATCTACAACTTTATCGATTATACCGTTAAGTACAAATACACAGTCGACAGTACTTCTATTTTTTCTAAACCCGTATTGAAAATCGTTTAAAATTTCATGAGTATCAGCCCAATCAGTCAGTCTTTTATTAATGATCTGTGAAAATATTTTAGAAAAAATACTTGTTAATGCTATTCCTCTATAATTATTAACATCATTCAGGTCTCCTTTTTTGGGAACTGGAACAATTATTGCCTTATTCCACCCTGTTGGATAGATACCTTTTGTAAAAATATAATTGAACAATTTACAAAGAACAGGAGACAAACCATCAATGCAGTCAATAAATAATTCAGGAACCAACTTATCGAATCCCCCACTTTTGCCTCTTTTTAAAGAGCCAATAGCGGACTTAACTTCGTCTATGTTTATCTCACAGTCAAGAGAATCAATATTAATATCAGCGAGAGAGCACTCAGTTAATTCGTCTTCTATATCTCCATTTACAAAAGTGTTATCATTAGAAAACAATTGTCTAAAATGAATGAGAAAATCATCAGCTGCAACATTTGATTCTCTATTCTTACTACCTTTAATTTTCTTAATTTCAGACCAAAACTTCTGAGGATCAGATTTTGATAACTCATGTAAATGCCGTTTTTGTTTACAATTAAGTGCAGCTTTAGCCTCCTTTATAACACATCTATAGGCTCTGCGTAACCTTTTAACATCATTCAAGTCTGTTGCAGTCTTAGTCCTTTTATATTTAGCACAAGCAGAACGAAATCCACTCCTTGCAGCAGAACATTCACTGTTAAACCATTCATTGTTACAAGTTCTTGACTTAATCTTACTTTTGTCTGGAAAATACTTGAACGACTTGCCAAAAACAGAATATGCTGCATCATATAATTTAGTAGTTATGGAGTCTATGGCATCATCAAGTGAAACTACTTGGTTACACAGTTGGTCGACTATTGAATTTAAAGACTCGTGTTGACAGTTAACAACATCTATGTATACTGTTCTTTTGCTCTGATCATATATTAACTTATCTACATATGTACAATTATCATTTTTATTATTATTTGGAATATCAAATTCAACGGATAAATCTATTTGAATTGGTGCATGCGACGACACTACGTGCAAATCATGCACTACAAATTTACTTATAAAGGGAAATAACTCTTCTGTGCATAATACATAATCAATTACACTGTTACCTAGATCAGACATAAATGTGTAATTGCCTATACCATGGTCATTTCCAATACGTCCATTGACAATACGAAGCCCGCTAGACAAACACAAATTAATCAGAGCGTGACCATGTGAGTTAACAGTTTTATCCATACAGCTTCGTTGAGGTAAGCTAGAATTCGTGAATGTTTGGTTATCGATTTGACAAATAAATCTATCAAGCTTTTCTGGGCCTATTATAACATCAGATTTTAGGCCACATCTAGCGTTTAGATCTCCAATGACGCAGATAAAGCCTATGTTATTAAAAAATCTTACGTCATTCTCTAACTGTTCGAAGTAACCAATTGAATGTGTATTAAAATACGGACTATTTGCAGGTGGTATGTAACAAAAACACATGTACAAGTCTTTAGAGGTGTTAAGATAATGATTCGGGAATTTTATCCAAATAAATCCGGACATATCAACCTTCACAACTTCAAAACAATTGTTAAGACACGATTTATAAAACAAACATATTCCACCATGTCCACGCCTGGTATTAATTAAAAGACTTTGAGGACGTGGAACAGATATTTTATGGAAGCCAGGGATATGAAAGTTATCATAGGATTTTTCCCAAGTTTCACAACAAAAAACTAAGTCAAAGCGTGTTACAAACTGACTAAAGTCATTGTCAGATAAGCTCGACTTCAGACCATTGACGTTCCACGAGAGTACGGAAAAGTCACACTTTTCTCGTGCTGCCTAACTTTGACTGGCGGATGGGACGCTCTCCGGGCTATAGAGAACATTGTTAATATACAGTTTGTCCCGGACCAAAACGGCACGCTTGCCTTGTCTTCGTGCCTCAATCATGACTGGAATGAGAATCTTGCGCCTGTCTTTAACTTCAGGGGGATATTGATCGGCAACATTGTACTGGGATTTTTTCAAGTCAACTTTTTTTAGTGAATTTTTTATGATATTTTTCGAGTCAGAGTTTAGCTTTACTACAATTGGCCGTGTTTTGCCGCGTGCTGGGTACCCGATCCGATGTGCGCGCTCAATGTACAATTGAGTGGATGGATTCGGGATTTTCAATACATCTTCGCAGAAATGCAGAACTTTGGCACGGCAGTCATCATCAAGTGTGGCGGAAGAAGTCTTTGCTGGACTCTGTGTATTGGAAGTCTCGGACGGTGAGGTATTTGACGTACTGTGAATATGTGCATTTGGGTCAGACACGGGATACTCAGGAATTCCAAAGAAAAGAAGGTTGTCCCGCATGGAGCGACATTTAAGGTCGACCAATTCGTCGTTTAGTCTGTTGATATTGGATTTAAGGCTACACAGATCATGGTCGTGTTTCTTTGTAGATTCTTCTATAAGGTCAAACTTTGAAGAAACAAAAGCTGTTGACTGTTCAATGTCATTGATGCGGGAGTCCATGCTATCAAGACGCTGATTGATTTGAATAATACTAGCCTGGATGGATGAAAGTTGTGCCATCTTTGAGTCAATTCCATCAAGACGTTTGACAATTGTTTGTAGGGATGAAGCCACGTGATCCAATGTAGATGTAGCTGTATTACCAGGTGTTGTTGCTGATTGCTCAAACACAGGACTTGGAGGAAAGTATGTCGGCAAAAATGACTGTTGTTGAACTGGTGTTTGGGGAAAGATCGCTGATTGTGGAAAAGGATACACAGAGTTGAGTGGAACGTTTATTTGCTGGTATCCATGTTGTGTTGGCTGTGTAAGCGGGTTTTGTACACCTGTACTCACGTGAGACACGGTCGCTTGGGGTGTGAATGCTGGACGCTTAATCTCGACAGTGGGTGGGGTGATGGCGTCACTACCCCTCTTGGCCTTGGATCCATTATGCTTTCCCATTGTGAATCAAGATGCACAAAAAACACAACAAAAGCACAACAGCAACATAAAGTCCAATGCAAGATCACTCACGACTAAAGCCACAACCACAAACAACGTCGTTTAAATGTCAAGACATATGTTTTCTCTCATCAATCATAATGCTGTCTAGAAAAACACAACCCCTTTGTTCTAAATGAAGCTGATTTGCATAACTCTTTGTAACTCAGAATAATGGCCCCTGATATTAATTTTCAAATTACCTCACAAATTCATCTATTTATGAGGGAATGATTTTACATGATCAGGTAGAAATAAAAGGAAAATTAACAAACCTGCCATATGTGGAGTGTCATGAATTTATAAATACATATAAATGATCATCTTTTATGCTTTATTTGCCTTATGTTTTGATTTTAACTCTTATAAGAGAAATGTGTATAGTTCTAGTTAAAATTTCAGAGCATGCTTTTAGAACTATATAAGGAAAGGAAACATTAGAAGAGAGCTGTGCTTTTCGAGGTTAATGGTTTGAATATTATATTGCTTTTTATTTTGTTTTTCTTTATTTTTTATTTTCCCTGCTATTGATGTTTTTGTTGAAGATTTTGTTATTGTAGTTGTAGTGATGATGATTACAGTGATAGTCTTAGTGATAATAATATTGTCGACGAAAAGGAGGAGGAGGAAGAAGAAGAAGATGGGTGATAAAAATGATGATGATTGATTGATTGATTGATTGATGATGTTGATGATGATAATGGTGATGATGATGATGGTGATGATGATGGTGAAAATAATGATGATGACCATGAAGAAGAAGAAGAAGATGATGATGAAGGTGACAGCTGATAATGGGAGTAAATCTGTTTCTGTGTAAAATACACACATTGTACAAAAATATAGGCTGTTGATAGAGAAATAACACATAAAATAAAACTCCACTTAATATTTGACTTTACCAGGAGTCCATCACAAAAAAGACATGGATTTGGCAGGTACTGGCTCAGGCAACAAGACACACAGCTCAGAAAGTAATGGAAAAACAAAATCTCTGGCTTGATATAAGCCAAGCCCCAAAACAGGGAAAACACGGACTGTAAGGGAAAGAAAAAGAAAGATTAATAAGATGAAATGTGTACATTTATTCATTTTTTCTTTCCTTACTTTACTGAACAAAGCCATACAAGGGAGACTCCAATCAAATAAAAGTCTGTATAAAATATTAGAGGCATCTCTGCGCATTAAGAAGATTGGAGGCCCCAAATGTCTTATAAATATTTAATAACACTGCACTACAGGCTTAGTACACACATTAACACCTTGGCAACTGATCTGCCAAACAATAAAATCTCTGGCTTATCACCAGTCAATGTTTCATGACAGCAATATGACATAAAATCCTGTTTCCATAGAAATGATGAAAACATATGTAATTACACTTTATTGTGTATTCAGTGTGTCATTCTAACACAGTAATGCCTACAACTCTTCACAAAAGTTATAAATATTTAGTTAATTAAATTTAATAGGTTGTTTTCAAATGTTTTGTTGTCAAAGTAAAATTGTGTTGTTTTTTTTACTTTTAAGTTTAAATAACTTGTAAACAGTGTAATCATTTATCAATAATATCAATTGTTACATCAAATTGTTATAATCTAAAACAAATTAAAACAAAGGAAATTAAATAAAGTCATCTAGCTGTATCAATATACTGTATTTCTTTAATAAACTTTTGACAATTCGTGCATGATATCTTAACTGAGGGGAAACTACACATACTTCAAAGAAATATGTTTGAGGTACTGGGTTAAGTATTTTGGGGTAGAGCAGTACTATATTTAGGGTGGGTGTGCGGGTAGGTGTTGTGGACCTAAGATGAAGTATTAATATTAAAAAAACAAAAAAACAATCTGGCTTGGTTTAGAAACACACCTGAATGCATCTCAGGCATTCCAGAATCGTTTTTTTCCAGTCAAACATGCCCCAGGGCATCTCTTGTAGCAGATGTGTACCAGTGGACATAATCATCCATTAAATTATCATTTTTGGGGTTCTAAGTGGTGATTCCATGTCTTTTATCTATCATAAATGATATTTTTCAAGTGGGAATTTCATTTTCAGAAAGTGAAGTTGCTTAAACTAGCTGCCTCTGCATACCTACCATAACATGTGAATAAAATTCCCCTAGCCTACCATACCGGTAAAATGACAAGGATCAGCCCCTGTGAAATGTTTTAACACACAAAATCTAGTTTTAAAACAAGAGTAACCTCCATTTGCCAAATGATCTAAACAATGACAAATTCATCTTATTGCCAGCTTCATTACTGTTTTTATTCACAGAGCTATTCAATAAGAGCGACACCTCGCCACCCCCCACCCCTCACCCTTCCCCCACCCCTCACAGAGAGGTCTCCAGAGTGGCACTAATAAAACTCATCATATTTGAAGCACTTTAAGGGAGTCGAGTTATTGAGTCCACAGGTAGTAAAACCTGAACACTTTAAATAGATTCTCTGATTAATGATGGCTGTCAATGAGATGGTAGCAGATACCAGTATAATCATTAATACAGACTGTTATATTTAATGACAGTTTAATAGCAGATATCAGAACAAATCATCATTAACACAGGCACATTATTGATGTTCCTATGATAGGATTAAAGGATGTTCAACTTAGCTCACTTAGAGGGCTCACATTATATTAATATTATCACCAGTGGATGTCATGCTACAATGTATCCATTTCAGTTGGACTTGATCCTCGTACAGTTTGTTCTTTTGTTTTTAGTTAAAAATTCATAGCTGCAACTAAATTAAGTTCATTGTAACAACATCAGCTATTTGTGGAGGAAAGCCTCAGCCCACTGTATGGGTAGAACCACAGCCCACTGTCTGGGTAGAACCACAGCCCACTGTCTGGGTAGAACCACAGCCCACTGTATGGGTAGAACCACAGCCCACTGTCTGGGTAGAACCACAGCCCACTGTCTGGGTAGAACCACAGATATACCGCAGGTCAATTTGAAGGCCTGCTCACATTAAGCCCCTTGCCCTTACAGAGACTCAAACCCACACAGTGAGATGTGATCAGTCAGAAGAATTACAAGTCCAGGACTCTACCACAGGTGTCCCAGATCTCTATAAGACTTATGAAACAACATATTCAGATTTCTTTACTCCATTCTTTCTAAATAAAATATAGCATAAAAAGGACATCTTAATTAATTAATTAAAAAATCTCAGCCAAAAAAACTTACATATTGCTTAATGATAGATTATTATAAGATACATGAGAGTTATTGTTTTCTAAATTCGTATTTGTTAATTGGATCAATGTCATTTAAATACTTGTAATGTTAATAACTGATGCTTACAAAATATCCATAAGGGACTTAATATGGAATACCTTAATAGAAATCAAGTAGCATTTAAAGGATAAAGGATTAGATGATTCTACAATGCAAAAATGCAATAACCACAAATTGGCCACAATGCCCAAAATTTGCTTGACATGACACGGCTCATATCAGAATGGAAACATAATCAAAATTGTAACAAAAATATTTCAAGGAGTTAAACTTGTAAAAATTGGCAGAACCACTTATTTCTTATTATTTTAGATAGTTCTACAATGCCATTGCTTCTACAATGGAAGTGGGCAGATGAGCAAGATGAATTTATGTCGAACAACTTCTAAGGGGCATTACTCCGGATGCTATTTTAAGCCAGTATTACCCCTGCGAAATGGGTTCATGAATTTCATGAACTTATTCAAGAACTTCATGAACTTCATGAACTGGTTCATGAATACCAAAAAATGTTCATCAATTTTAGATTCATGAACAAGTGTTTATTCATGAATATGTTGAACTTCAAGAACTAGTTTAAGAATTGTTGAAAGGGTTCATGAATGTCAGGAAGAGTTCATGAATGCAAGGGAATGGTTCATGAACGTAAGGAAGGGTTCATGAATGTCAGGAAATGGTTCATGAAAAATGTGGTGATGAAACTTAAAATTTAAACTTTAAATGACAATTGAGAAATTTTCAATGTTAGTGACTTCATGAACTGAATATTCATGAACCAGAACTTACAAACTGAACTGGGTTAAATAAAGTAAACAGAAATACTTTCACTGTGATTTGTCTGCTTGTAATTGCACACTGTTTTAATTAATTAGATTTTGCTTGACAATGCTGAAAGTCCAATATCTTCCTTGTAGACATATAGATGTGTTAGATAACATTTGAAAAATAATTATGATTGCAATAACAACTCCAGTTCTGCATAAGATAAATTCAATAAATATCATGTGTTTAGAGCTAACTGATACAAAAAACATCATGTTAAATTGGTTTAAAACTAACACAATCCCTAGGAGTTAAAAAAATATGAATTTTATCAACTACTGACTTAACAAGAGGGCCATGATGGCCCAGTATTGCTCACCTGAGTATGACTGCTTTTAACAAAGTTGCTATGGACCTTGTTAATTGAACCCAGATGACCCATATTCGAACTTGACCTAGAAATTATTGAAACAATCTCTTTGAAAAATTTCAAGGTTATTTGTACTGAAAATGTTACCTCTAGAGTGTTAACAAGGTTTTTCCATATTTGGGCTCTATGACCTAGTTTTTTAACCTAGATGTCCCATATTCTAACTTGAGCTACAAGTTAACGAAACAATCTCTCTGACAAATTTCCAGGATATTTGGACTGAAAAAGTAGCCTCTAGAGTGTTAACAAGGTTTTTCGATATTTAGGCTCTGTGGCCTAGTTTTTGACCCCCAGATAACCCATATCCAAACTTGAGATACAAATCATCAAAACAACCTTTCTGACAAACTTCCAGGACATTTGGACTTAAAATGTAGCCTCTAGAGTGTTTACAAAGTTTTTCGATATTTGGGCTCTGTGACCTAGATGTTTCAACTCCAGATGATCCATATTCAAACTTGAGCTAGAAACCATAGAATTAAGCTTTCTGACAAATTTCCAGGTTATTTGGAATTAAAATGTTACTTCTAGAGTGTTAACAAGGTTTTTCCATATTTGGGCTCTGTGACCTAGTTTTTGACCCAAGATGACCCATACTCCAACTTGAGCTAGAAATCATCAAAATAAAAAAACCTGTCTGACAAATTTCCAGAATATTTGGACTGAAAATGTAACCTCTGGAGTGTTAAAAAGTTTTTTACATATTTGGACCATGTTACCTAGTTTTTGATCCCGGATGATCCATTTCCAAATCTGAGCTAGAATTCCTTGAAACGACCTTTCTGACAAATTTCAAGGACATTTGGACTAAAAATGTAACCTCTAGAGCATTATCAAGGTTTTTCTACTTTCAGGCTCTGTGACCTAGTTTTTGACCCCAGAAAACCTATATTCAAAACTGAGCTAGAAATCATCGATGGACCTTTCTGACAAATTTCCAGGTTATTTGGACTGAAAATGCTACCTTTAGAATGTTAACAAGGTTTTTCCATATTTGGACTCTGTGATACTGAAATACCTAGTTGTTACAATGTTGTTATTTAGTTGCCATTTTTTCAGCTTCCTGGCAGCATTGTTTTCATTGACACATCTCCCACACCAAAACGCTCGCTTGCGACAAGCTCGTCACAAGTTTACGACAAGTTTGCGCAAGCTTGCCGCAATCTTAATAGGATTGCATTTCTTAAATTCTATGGTTGCGGATGCGAGCACGCTCGCTTGCTTGGAAATTAAGATTTATAGAAAATCCAAAAATATATTTTATAACTTGTCTTGACGACAATTGATCCCTTAAGCAATTCTAAACATATTAATTCTTCCCATGAGATAGCTAGTTACCTACTTAACTTGATCAATCCTCAAAAAAGAAGATAATGAACAGGAACAAAATAAAATTTATTTAGTAACAGTGACTCAGTCCATCAAACTAATGGACAACAAAAACAATTCCAAACTTGGGTATCCCATAAACAAGCTAACTACCAAATTTGATATCAATATCTACATCTGATATCAATATATATCCTGCCTAGACATGGAAAGCAAACTGCTAATTAAGTTACAGTGACCTTGACCTGACTGATCACAAAAGCAATATTTAACTATGTTATCATTTAAGACAGCTACAAAACATTTGGTAATAATAGCTCAGTAAAAAAATGATCCAATTCCAAAGAAGTCAGTTTTTTTATAACTTTTTGTTGTTGTTGTTGTTGTCTTTCGAAAATCTGGTCAAGCAGATCTACAGTCTAATATCTAGTAGGACAAAAAAAATTACAGAACAGACAGTAGAGTATCATGTTAAAACTACTCTCACTTTATTGGGAATGTGAATAAACACCATTTAATAATACAAGTTTAAAAGTCGCTTTTACGGTGATTCAGTAAAAGTCAATCGTAACTTTCGGAAAGGTTTACTGTCAAAACGTACCTCTCACGAAAACGTACCCCTACGGAAAGTCAAAACGTACCCCTGTCGAGAAGTCAAAACGTACTCCTGTTATAGGTCAAAACGTACCTCCATGTTTCCATATAATATTAACATTCACAATTAATACATCATTCATAATTCATAAGATTTGTTTATTAATTGTATAATATAAACACTTTAATGAGTTATATAATTGTTATTTTTGAAGAAATTGTTAAATATTTAAACCAATGTCTGTAACCATATAGTAGTAAGATTATAAACAAGAAGAAAATATTGACTTAAATATAACATAATCAAAAACTGAAAACATTATACAAATAAAAATAAGATAATAAATAGTAAGTAAATAAAAAATAGTGTCCCAGCTGTTATATGTTTATGAATATAAGTGTTGTACTTTATACAGTTTCATCGTTTTACTTTTATGTTTAACGTAACATAATAGGATCTTATGCTTTACTTAAACTTAAATAATGTAGAGAAATGCAATTTGTTAAAATATGTATATTTATTTATTAGATAGATTGTTAGGAATGTTGTAATTTCGTCAGCGAATCCTTTAAAATTGACGTTTTGTAGACGTATTGTATGTCAAAGTAAAAAATGGTTAAATTAAAAAAATAAAACGCCGTCAACAAGATATCGAGGGTTTATACGCGTCTAACTTAAGTGCATAAAACTTGCAGATTGACTATGATTAACTCATAATTAGTATACAATATGCGATAAAACACCTAGCAGTAACTGTCAATAACAAACCATTTATCTATCAGCTGTCCTTGATTGGTTAACAATAGGGGGTACGTTTTGACTTCGTCGATAGTACGTTTTGACTTCGTCGGTAGTACGTTTTGACTCTTAACAGGAGTACGTTTTGACTTCTCATCGGGGGTACGTTTTGGCGAGAGGTACGTTTTGACTGTATCCCTTCGGAAAATAACTGAAGAAATCGCCGAGGGGTCCCGATTTACAACAGCACAGTCTACACTTCCGGCCGCGCCAATTTTCAACGAGATGCAAAAAATGTGATGAAAAAGATGAAGAAATCGACTTTCCTTCACTGGACTGCTAAGCAGAGGTGAGACATTGATCTACTTAAACAAGTATAAGAAGCAACATATTTTAAATCAGGTTTTCTTAACGTAGTGAGTTTAGTACATTAACTGTTTAGAATGCAAAATTAACGTGTCAAATATTTTCGCCATTTTTTTTTCAGTTCCGACATTTCACTTTAGTTTTTTCTTATCACAAACGTTTTCTGAAACCGTTGACTTTTCCATAAACATTTGTTATCTACTGTATATTTAATTTATGCTTCAGTTAGAGTTGATAAGGTTCTGACAAGTTCGAACGTAAGACATTTTTGTAATATTGTTTTTTTTAGAGTGACCCGATTAACGGTAATATCCAGTTACCGGATATTTCTGAGTTTACACAAGGATACATTTTATACTATAGGAATAAAGGCACATAAAACGGTTTCAAGTGGCAACACAATATTTTTGTTGTTGATTACATTGTTGTGTTAAAAAATAAATTTAGGTCACCTGTAATAGATATCCAAGATAACTTGTACATGATGGTTGAGCACATCATTAACTGTGTTTGCTTGTATGGTATTGCCACTCATGTAAAGTATTTTATTTTCTGTAATAGTTTGAAACAGCCAGATGCAAGTGAACAAAAAAGAATCGGAATTGCAGACTGATGTCAATAAGGAAGTCAGTGAAGAGCAACGCATGGATGACAGACAAAAGTTGAAAAGGTACAAAGATAACTATGCAGCATTTTGACCATTTGTACCAGTTATTGTATTAATGCATTTGCTATTTTTTAGCATTTACAGTGTTAATCATTAATTGCATGGCACAGCTGTTTGTACATGAAGTTGTCATTGTTGGGAAAGCATGTTGTTTTGATTTTGTAAATGTTTATTGTTACATCGCACTGACACATTTATGGCCATATTGGTGACGTCCAGGTAATTATTGGTGGAGGAAAACCTCCCTAAATGAAAGTTCTCACCCCTACCAGGACTCGAACCCACGCGGTGAAGGGCTGAGGAGCTTCAAGTCAGCAAGTCTGTTTTGATTGCGATATTATAATATTAAAATTAATTAGTATATTTTAAATTTCAATTTCCTTTGTTCTCTGTATTCACTTAAACATTAATAAAAAAAAATCTTGCTGTAATAACTTACATTTTGATTTTACTGGCTTTATCTGTGTGTTTATGGTTGGCCTGGTGTCAGGATAATGTGACTGCGTGTGGTATCATGTCAGTTGTTCACGGCATACTATACACAGTGAAGGCAGCACTATATCGGCTTCAAGTGAACACCGTCTCCAGATAACTGAAATACTACTGTTGGTGGCACAATGAACCCAATAAACAATCAAACCACCAACAATATTTAATTTATTTGAAGACAGTGCTCAATCGAAATCAATATAGAGCTGTCTTTACTGATTATAGCATGCCATGAACACCTGGCATGATACACCCAGTCACATTATCCTGACACCTGACTGACCAGTCATAGAATTACCTGTCTATTTGCTTGAGTATTAGCCAGGGAGCAATAACACTACCATTTAACATGACTTTGGTATGTTGCAGCCCAGACTGAACCCGATGCCTCTAGTACCAGGAGCCAGCACTCTACTGATTGCGCTACCAGGTCTGGTGTTTTACTTTTACCCCTTTGTGCATATTAATGCTTATAAAGTAACCAAGATAGTATTTCGTTAAGCTGTACTTGATAGTTCAGCATTTCTCAGCTCAGGCTTTAAACATAGAAAATATGGGGGTGCTTTTGCCTATAGCTCCTGTTATTTGCTGCTGTTTTCAAATTGCTGTTTTAAAGAATAGGCAAGTTTGCATCATGACCAGAGCTGTAAAAGTTTGTGTCAGCATCTAAATTTGTTTTTTGTTTATTTCCGTTTTTTGGTAAAATTTCCAATCTATTTCTTTCAATCTTTGAACACTTATTCTGTATCATAATTTGACAGAAAAATCATAAGGTGCCTGTGTGGTGCAAATAACACAAGACCCTCACATACTAAATAGGTCTAACATTGCTAAATAAAAAAATCAGAAATAAAAAAATAAATTTAAATAATGCATAATGTTGGATTTTTTTTTCTTTTTCAGATGTAATTGGCGAAAAAATACATTTGCTGTGCAGGTGAGAGGAAGGATGCAAGATCCTCTCAAGCAGAACTGGAGTTGTCATCTGAGAAATCAACAAGAACTGACTATGAACTGTTTTTGAACACAATACCTGTGGTACTATTTCTTGAGTGCATTGTATGTATTTTATTCTTAATGATAAATAGATACTTAAGTTTGATTTAATCAGTTAAAATCCTATTTGCTAGACTCCCGAAAATGGCTTGTCATGCTTTCTCATATTAATAATAAGTGCTTAGCGAGATATGGGTTAAGAATATAAATTAATTGATAAGCATCTTTTATTTGTTTCCTTTAATAAATGACCACTTGTTCTTTGTGTTTTTTGCCATTGTCTTTAATTAAAGTGGAATATATTTAGTATCTTTCTGTTGTGTTATTTTCCCTATAAATTTTTTGTTGTATCAGATTTTTAGGTGAAACCACAAATGTTATCTAGTGAGGCCTAAATTAAAATTAAGTTTGTTTGCCCTTTACCGACCGACCCGAAAAAATCCCGCCGACCCAAAAAATTTTATTGGAAAAAAAACATGTGTGTTTTTTTTATTCGATCCGACACGTTCTTCGTCACTCGGAACTCCTCGGGTAATTCCGTCAACGTTATCACCTCGAAAATAATGCTGTCGCCGCCATATTGACGAACTACATCCAAAATGGCAATCGTACCTACTCGGCGATCTCCGGCAAGCTTCGGATATAAACATCACCGAAGCATGATCCGAGTGCATGCAGGGTAATAACTGGTATATTACACTTTTACCAAATCCTGTCGGTAATATACATACAGTATCAACTAAGTTAAAAGTATTCTTCAACGAAGCAATCTTCTCTTCTTTCAAGGAGTGTTGAATCTCCATCATATCTAAAGCGTACTGCATGCACTTTGAAAAGTCAGCCATATTTGTTTACATAATGCAATGAGAAGTTATTCGCCGGGGCAAATCACCAACTGGTGTATTCCTACAATTGTCGGAGATCGCCGAGTAGGTACGATTGGTTCTTCGTATTGCTATCCGTTAGTTTCTTTTCGGTATATATTTTTCTTTCCGTTTCAATTCTTTTCGCGCTTTGAATATAATCGGATTTTTCGGTCTTTAGCGTTACCGGCTTCTTTCAAAATGGCAGCGTCCATTGACAATAATGTGACATTCTCGGTGACGATAAATCTACTAGATATTAATGGCAATAGTTCAAAAACGTTAATTAAAAATGCTATCAGGAAATATAAAACCAATTACAAGTGGTTTGATGTATTTGATGAATTTGAAAACTTGCAATTGCCAAAAGAAATCTACGAAAATTTTGAAAAACATGCCAGAATAGTAGTCAGTTCTAAATCTACAGCATGCGAAAACTTTGATGCAGACCCTTACGACTCAATCAGTGTGTTAACCGATTTCGACCCGACATTAAAATTTGTGACTATTAGTGTCAAAGGAATTGATCATTCTACTATAAATGAAGAAGGTAGCGAGTCTGCAGGGAAGAATGTATTTTAAGTTAGAGTTAAAGCACTGTAGAGTTTTTTGGATTAAATAATACAGAATGTCATTCTTGATCTGGATTTCTAAATTCTGTATAAACAAGTGCTGATAAAATTTCCTGTGCCATTTTATTTGAACTACACAAGTAATGGTTACAGATTGTATTAGTAACTTTATAAGGTTTAGAATTCCAGATCAAGTATCAACATCCTATAATTGAACAAAAGCAAAAGAAAAGCAACATCATTTTGTTTAAAACATTTATTTTGCACAAAGGAAATGCCTCCCTCCCCCTTTACACAGACTTGGGACTTTCTTGCACTCTCCTTGCATGTGGATTATGTTACACTGAGAATAAGTGTGAATGAAAACCAACAGCCAAATGTGATTGGTAAGCTTTCTACATTGACACACATTTTAATAACTACTTTGATCTACAAGCATGCAAGATGCTAGCACAAGGTGGGGTTAAGGCAATGGGTGAATACATGATCTACAAGCATGCAAGAATTAGCACAAGGTTGGGTTAAGGCAGTGGCTGAATACATGTGTAGAAGAGTGAACATAAAGAAATGAATAGCTATATGATGAAAGGAAACACTGTCGGAAAGATGATACACAGTACAATATAAAAGAACAAATATAATATAGCATACTACATTCTGTATATATACAGGATTAAATGAATATATAATGTGTATAAACAAGCTATTTTTCCGGGTATACCATATTAAGAGAGATGCTTGAAAAAAAAAAAATATTGTTCCTACCTACCGACCCACTTCTAAAATTTAGGGTCGGTAAAGGGCAAACAAAGTATTTTTTAATTTAGGCCTGATATCTTTCTGTTGTGTTATTTTCCCTGTAAATTTTTTGTTGTATCAGATTTTTAGGTGAAAACCACAAATGTTATCTAGTGATTTTATTTATGTCAATCTATCCACAACCTTATCCACTCAACGAATTTGATCAAGCCAAGAAAAAAACAACCCACAAGCTTGGGATGATCAAGCTATTAAGTGAACAATCCTGCAAGCTTGGGATGATAGCGCAAGCTTGCAAGCGTGCCAAACCGCACGCATGGGATAAGTGAGCAAGCGAGTCAAACCGCTCGCTTGGCATGATTGCGCATGCTTGCAAGCGAGCAATCAAGCTCGTAAAGGTTCCTATCGCAACCTTGCAAGCGTGCAAGTGAGCTTCTGAGCGAGCCAAACCGCTCGCTTGACATGATCGCGCAAGCTTGCAAGCGAGCAATTAAGATCGTAATGGTTCCTATCGCAAACTTGCAAGCTTGCCAAGCGAGCTTCTAAGCGAGCCAAACCGCTCGCTTGGCATGATCGCGCAAGCTTGCAAGCGAGCAATCAAGATCGTAATGGTTCCTATCGCAAACTTGCAAGCTTACTTTTAAGATTGCGGCTTTCTTATCGCAATCTTACCGCAAGCTTAAATAAGATTGCAACACGCTTGGTTGCAATCTTACCGCAATATTGTCGCAATATTGTCGCAAGCTTATTTAAGCTTGCGGTTTTGGTGTGGGCTGACACACATCAGACTCGTGGTATTCTAGTAAATACATTAAACTTTCACCCATGTTATTAGATTTTCTTTTTTAATAGACATGTGATGAACTTGGTCATCTGTCAGTGCCATACTTTTCTAGCTACGATTTTACATCTTCATGAATTTGTTCATGAAGTTTATGCTCAAAGGTTCATGTTTTTTCTCATGAATATGTTCATGCATAAATTCATGAATTAGCAAAGTTCATGAAATCTAGTTTTAACTTTATTATGATTTTTTATTCATGAACTTATTCATGACTTAATTCATGAATGATCAAAGTTCATGAAACCTAAATTTTATTTTTCACGATTTATTTATTCATGAATAAATTCATGAACTTTTTCATGTATTTATTCATGAATTTCATGAACTTTTTTCACCGGGGTACTTCTTCACTTCTAAATGACATAACTCTTAGAGTCCACTTTAAGCCAGCATCCCTCCCCCTGACCTCTAAGGGACATTACTCCAGAAGCCACCTTAAGCCAGCAACCCTCCCCCTCACCTTTAAGGGACATTACTCCAGAAGCCACGTTAAGCCAGCAACCCTCCCCCTTACCTCTAAGGGTTATTACCCCAGAAGCCACATTAAGCCAGTATCCTTGTGGTTTATATCTGTCTGTGCCACTTTTAAGTCAATGATCCTGAATTTAATTATGGCAGTGGATGTCAAGATAAAACAAATTATTCATCAACCAATCAAATTAGTTTTGAGCCTCTCTAGAAGTAGTGAATTAATTACTCATTATTAATAATTAATTGATTAGGAGGCTTGGCACAAAGAGATATTCATTTTTTTATTGAGTTAAAAAGAAACTGCAAAGAAAAAGTAAATTACATTATTTTTTGTTTTCAGTTTAACAATGTTATTTACTGGCTTCTGTAAAGAACCCAAATCAAAAACACAAACCAACCTGGCTTATAAATTAGCAAAACTGTGCAGATGGGTGACTGCGGGGAATTGTCAACTTTTTGTGCTAAACTGATAATTTGTTTGTTAGACTTATCATCCAACCAGCAGTATTTCAATTATCTGTAGACAATGTCCACTTGAAGCAGATATAGTGCATTGTGTATAGCATGCTGTGAACACCTGGCATGATACCACACCCAGTATCATTATCCTGACACTGAACCAACCAGTTGTGGAACTACCCTTATATTTGCTTAAGCTTTAGCTAAACTGATGACGTTACTCCCTCATAATCCACAGTGGACTATGTCTAAATGTGACCGTTATATTTGCGATTCAACTTCTGCAATCATTTTAAACAGGTGATATAAAAAATAATTTGAAAAATCAACATAAAATATTTACCGTCAACACGGAGAATCCAACCACAATAAAACGAGGCCAGTGGTTTGATTCCTTGCAGCAGAAGTAATTTATTGTTTTTTTGTTTTTTTTTAATATTATTAAATTTTATGTTAAAGTTGATAATGTTTTGAACTTATTCACTATATGACATGCTGGGTTGATACTTTGACTATCTGGTGTAACGTGCGCTGAGCTGTGCATATACAGACTAATACAGTGATCGAACTATACAGATATGAAATACGTACAAACTCCCTATATATACAAAATATATTGCATACAGCACGGTCCCTCTCGGTCCAACAACCAGTCTTACTTGGACCCAAACACACAAACCTAACATAAACACAGACCCGTTCACCAACATGCAGAACTGACTGATGCTATACTCAGTACTGACCCAATCTGACATTCATTCCTATATACAAACAAGAAAAGTCGTTGTTGTGAAGCATCAAAGGCCATGCAAAAAGTGGAAGAGGTAAATAGATTAAAACAATAAGTGAGCAAGAAACAAAGACGTTTGAAAAGTTATGTTTTTTATTTGAAAGTTCTCAGTATAAATAAAAAACAATATCATTTATACATTTTTAAATCCCGAGAAACATTATTTATAACTTACATTCATGAGGTCATAGAATGGTTTATAACCAAATAAAACGTAAAATCCGACACCATTTAATAGGTTTTCGTATTTAACATATGTATAAAAAAAAGTTGCAAATTTAATATAATTAACTATAAAACTAAAGTGTACAAGCAGAAAGTGCACATGTGCAGCAGCTTCACATTACGCAAATAAAGTGTTGTTCAGATAGAATTTTTCTTGAACGTAATATGTTGTTTCTTTGCATGTATGTCTGAATCCAAGTTGCATGTTCGAGTTTCTTTTAATAGCCCTATTCTAACCAAAGTCCCAGTAAGCAATCAATATATAGGCAGTTTTTGCTTTTGGTATGATCACCTTGACGGTTAGCACCATTCTGACACTCTCCAGTAATGTATGCTCTTTTATACCCAGCCGCCGATGGTACCCGTTCTACAAAATCTGCTGGTTTCATCATCAACGTCATATTTATTATGTGGCAATCGTCAACTTCTAATACTGTGCTTTACATTGAATCAAATAAACCAGCGACATTACATCAAGACAAAATATACTACACTATTGCATTATTTGTCAATTATTTAAAATCATAGAACTGTTTTTATAATTTATATTATTGTCGTTTAAATCCTAACTCTTTCACATGTTAATGCTTCTTAGTGACGTTGGAGAAACGAAATTAAAATATTTTATTTATCTAGCCGAACTACATGAAATTAGCGAAATGACGTCAATTTAGTAAAACTGTCATTTACGCACACTAGTTTCGTCACACTAGTATCAATTTTATAATTGTCCTGTTATTGCAAGAGATTTGCTTCAAACTAAGAATACAAGCAATCAGCTGACAACGAGAGGCCTGTAAATAGGACAGACACAATAACATTTATACTGACAACGAGAGGCCTGTACATAGGACAGAAACAATAACATTTATACAGACAACAAGAGGCCTGTACATAGGACAGAAACAATAACATTTATACAGACAACGAGAGGCCTGTACATAGGACAGACACAATAACATTTATACAGACAACAAGAGGCCTGTACATAGGACAGAAACAATAACATTTATACAGACAATGAGAGGCCTGTACATAGGACAGACACAATAACATTTATACAGACAACGAGGCCCGTACCTAGGACAGACACAATAACATTTATACAGACAACGAGCGGCCCGTACATAGGACAGACACAATAACATTTATACAGACAACGAGAGGCCCATACATAGGACAGACACAATAACATTTATACAGACAACGAGAGGCCCGTACATAGGACAGACACAATAACATTTATACAGACAACGAGAGGCCCGTACATAGGACAGACACAATAACATTTATACAGACAACGAGAGGCCCGTACATAGGACAGAAACAATAACATTTATACAGACAACGAGAGGCCCGTACATAGGACAGACACAATAACATTTATACAGACAACGAGAGGCCCGTACATAGGACAGACACAATAACATTTATACAGACATCGAGCGGCCGGTACATAGGACAGACACGATAACATTTATACAGACAACGAGAGGCCTGTACATAGGACAGACACAATAACATTTATACAGACAACGAGAGGCCTGTACATAGGACAGACACAATAACATTTATACAGACAACGAGAGGCCTGTACATAGGACAGACACAATAACATTTATACAGACAATGAGAGGCCTGTACATAGGACAGACACAATAACATTTATACAGACAACGAGAGGCCTGTACATAGGACAGAAACAATAACATTTATACAGACAACGAAAGGCCTGTACATATGACAGACACAATAACATTTATACAGACAACGAGAGGCCTGTACATAGGACAGACACAATAACATTTATACAGACAACGAGAGGCCTGTACATAGGACAGAAACAATAACATTTATACAGACAATGAGAGGCCTGTACATAGGACAGACACAATAACATTTATACAGACAACGAGAGGCCTGTACATAGGACAGACACAATAACATTTATACAGACAACGAGAGGCCTGTACATAGGACAGACACAATAACATTTATACAGACAACGAGAGGCCTGTACATAGGACAGACACAATAACATTTATACAGACAATGAGAGGCCTGTTCATAGGACAGACACAATAACATTTATACAGACAACGAGAGGCCTGTACATAGGACAGACACAATAACATTTATACAGACAACGAGAGGCCTGTACATAGGACAGACACAATAACATTTATACAGACAACGAGAGGCCTGTACATAGGACAGACACAATAACATTTATACAGACAACGAAAGGCCTGTACATAGGACAGACACAATAACATTTATACAGACAACGAAAGGCCTGTACATAGGACAGACACAATAACATTTATACAGACAATGAGAGGCCTGTTCATAGGACAGACACAATAACATTTATACAGACAACGAGAGGCCTGTACATAGGACAGACACAATAACATTTATACAGACAACGAGAGGCCTGTACATAGGACAGAAACAATAACATTTATACAGACAACGAGAGGCCTGTACATAGGACAGACACAATAACATTTATACAGACAACGAGAGGCCTGTACATAGGACAGTCACAATAACATTTATACAGACAACAAGAGGCCTGTACATAGGACAGACACAATAACATTTATATATATATTTAAAATTCTGCCCCTTTTAACAAAACACAAAAAATAGGCTTAAATGCAGTCACCCCATTTCAATTTTTTGTCTTTTTATCACAGTTTTGATGTCCTGTTCATATATATAAACTCACATACACTTAATTAGATTCCAGCCATTAATTTGGTCTTCAAAGGGCTACATACATCACCATTGGTTATTGCCATTTTATCTTGTGCTAAGTTTCAAAAGGCTAAGTGTTAAAAGAAGAAGAAACCATAGCAACAACAAGCCAACATTAACTTGTAGTCCCAAGTGATAGTCTAGGATTATTTTGGAAGTGTGGAATGAAGATCAAACAACTAATTAGAGCAGTCAATTAGTGGGCTGTCCCATTGGAACTGATAATTGGGAGGCTTCACACATAGGAAATGTTTTGCACATGGTAGTATTGAAAACAGTTTATTATTAGTACTAGTCAAAAAATAGTTTCATGGTTTAAATTTGTATGTTCACTCTGGGTATATTTTTTTTTACTTAAGTTTATTATGTGAAAGCATCCATTTTCAAGAAGGACTTCATTGTCTTTATAGCTCTGTTACACAACAATAAATAAGCCTTCTGTAAAAAGATTCATGTCATATTAAAAAAAAGATCACAATCTACCCCTTTGTTAAAAAATACCTCAAGAAAAATGTATATTAATTGAAAAACATGAGATTAATTCAGTTCATGTATATTTGCAGCTGTTTGTTAGACGTTCAAGACAAACGAAGAAACAAAATGAGATATCATTTTTTACACTGTTTTATTCCCTTTCCTTCTTTTTCCCTCCTTTCCCTGTCTTTCCTTCCATTCCCTTCCAATACCTCAACTTACTTTCTTTCTTTATTTTTTTAAATTTAAATTAATTCTTTATTTTATAGATTTTCTTTCTTTCTTGATTGATTTATTATTTTGTTTTAGTTTTTTTATTGATTTTTCTGATTTCTTTATTCATTCATTCATAAATTTATTTCATTTTATTTAACTTAATATTTTATTTGTTTTTTTTTTTAATTATTTTATTTTATATTCATTCTTATTTTATTTAAGTTTATTTTTATTCTTATTTATTTTTATATATTTATTCTGCTTGAGTGCATTAATGGAAAAGCTGCATATATCTTACAAAAACCCTAATGAAAAGGCTGATCAAGAAATGAAACTAAACCCTAAGAAATAAGTAGATGAAGGATTCCTAATAGGATTTTTTGTGTAGAAGTATTGCTATTAATTAAAAATAAATTAATTAAAATAGTTGTACTTGCTATATGGTTCTGAGCTTGTATTGCATCATGTGACTAATGAACATCTCTTGATATCTCTCAAGCCGCAGATATGTTCAGAGGTCACTAATTAGTGATAATTAGGCATGTAAGGTGTCAATTACATGTAAGTTAATTAGATCATACCAAGAGTCAAGTGGTGTAAAAATAGAGTGTTAGAATGAAGGAATGGCACTGAGCAGGATTCTTTCTGTTGTTTAGAAATACTTCATGTTCAGGCAGCAGTCTGTTTCCCACGATTTTTAGCTCCAGTCTACAAGTTGGTATCTTACATTTTGCCACTACCATATACATGTAACAATATCTTACCACTGCTTTTGTTTAAGTTTAAGTAAAGACAATTTTGAATATTATTAGACAGTTTACATTGCAACATATTATTGAGTGTAATGTCTAGGTCAGCATCTGTGTTGGTTAATCTATGAGTTAAGGACCATATTTAGAAAAAAAATTAAGTTATTAACTTCAAACATGGAATACTTGTTCACTTTCAAAAGAGGAAACCCTTTTAACTGCCCTAAATAACTCTAAATTCTTTTTGCACAGTTATGCCCCTTTTTACATTCTGTATTTGTTAATTGTTAATTTCTTTTTTAGGTAAGAAACAGCTCACAATATACTATCTAGCACTAAGAACAGTGGAGTGCACTGTCTACCTACAGTTCATGTTAAAACTTTGACTGATCCATGTTTAAAGACAAAAAACTTAATATGTAGGAACTGTTTAAACCCTTTCCTGCATGTATACGCCATTTTCTGCCTTTACAAACCAATCACAATTATACACCATTTTACAAACCATTCACAATCATTAGCAGTATCTGCATGACTAAGGGTTTATGGGTTGACTTGTTCAACCTTTAATCTACTATTACATGCTGAACATACATTTATTAAAATCATTTTATCTCTTTAAAAGGAAAACAAGATTGTCAGGTGAATTTTCAGAGTTATAGATTAACTATAAATGAAAGGGTTAAACACAAAAAGACCAACAGTACAGCTTTCCTCAGCTTTCACATGCCTAAATATCAATCACTACGCAACCATAGTCTTTACTGTCTTATCCCTCCGCCTGCCGCATTCTTCTAATAACTTATGCTAATTCTTATAAATGTGCCAAGAAATTAACATAAAAACTTAACCAGACACTTTGCTAGAGGCCCTTCAGCAAATGGTGTAGATCCTGATCAGACAACTCCCAAAGGGGGATCTAGATGCACTCTTTTTTCCCAGAGCTGTTTTATATTCAGCTCTAGCATGTTAGGCTGTGAAACAACATCTGGCCCACATCAAACCTGCACCAGAAGCAACTATCAGATAAGCCAGACAAGGCCTGCTACCTGTATTCAATGATTTCAGCCATTGTTACCCAAGTTACGTAATGGATATTGGTAGCACAATCAAGCATTGTTTTCTGCAGACACATGTCATATCGCTGGCCATAACATATCTGAGCTGACCTGGGATCGGCTTTTGGCTCCTGGTTTTATGTCTCTTGATTGCCTCCATTTCATGCCTTCCAGTTGCTTTTATTGAATTTTTTGCATGGTTTCCCACAAATATTGTTTGTGTATACTTTAGAGAATGTGGGTTCAAGTCTGCTATTGCATCAGTTTTGATGTTTGTTTGGCAATTTATTTAAAATGGCCATTACTTTCTCTAACAATATTGCAGATGGGAGCGTATATAAATTATTTACTTTGTTCAATTTGCAGGACTCAAGCTTAGTTTCTGTTGTTTTTTATGTTCACCATGCTCACTGTTTTGCACATATATTTTGCCCGGTTCATTCATAAGATTTTGCCAGTATCTATTTTTGTATCTGCCCTTACAATCACATGTTTGTTTCTAATCTAACTTCTTTTATATTTGAATTTTTCTGCACCAAACACATTTGTTATTACACCTATATTTGCTCTAAGCACTAATATTTTGAACTGTTATAAAATGACCACCATGTCAAATGTCCGTAGAACCTGTCAGTGGTTAATTTTAATATTACCCTGAGATTTAAAAGAAAATGCCAAGTTTACCAAAGTCTACATCAATAAGTGCTTGTAGTCTCTTATAATTTTGACCTTGTTACAAGTCAGATGTAATCTGACAATAGAATTAAATCATTACCATGTCTTCGCATTTTCTGTGTAATTGATATTTGCATTTTTGATATAAAACTATTTTTTTATTATAATAAAATGAATGTCACAACTAGTGGAAATTAATACCAGGGAATTGTCAAACTTCAATATGGTTCCATGCATGTCTGGACTGACACCTTGGTGGATATTACCAATCTTTGGTTGACAGTCGAGACAAGGACTTTCATGTTTAGGGGTTTTCCAGCTAACCAGTGGTGCTCCAGTGGTTCTATGCAGACATAAGTCTTGGGTCTTCCGCCACAAATAATTTGCTAAATCTTAACAATATGACCATAATTGTGCTGGTACGATATAATAAAACACAAAAACAAAAAGAGATGCATGTGTTTGATTTATGAAGACAGATGCAAGGCATTTATAAATATCTCTTAATATTTCCTATACAAAGCACCCAAAGAGCAAGTTTTTCATAATATTGATGAAAATAACCTGTAATATTTTCACTTTGTAAACAACAGACTGGAGCAGAGAAGTTAATGACTCTATAGCCAGATGATATTGACATAATGTGTAACCAGCCCAATAAGCTCAGTCGGTAGAGTATTCGCTGTGTTAGTGAAGGGTCCCGGGCTCAAGTCCCTGTCTGGTTGCACATTTTTCTCCCTATGTTGCAGCTATTACCAGTTAGCCAATGCAACATCTAAATGTAGCGGTCTTCAATGATGTGAAATCTTTAATAAAAAGGATGCAATGCACTTTTAGCAGAGAACTGTTCAGATGAGAAACTACTCTATTTGCTGCTGAGTCAGTAGTAAAATGTCCAGGAATATCGGATGTAGATTTGTAGATAGAAATAAGCATTGGTAATTTACAGACTGTAACAGGAATTAAGTCTTGACAATGTATGAAAATATGGGACAGTTTCACACAGTATTCAAATGTCAGACAAATTGTCAAACCTTGTCATGCCTATTTTGTGCATAACCTTTACAAAATGCCAGCTTAAATTTCCAAACAAAAGTAACTAAACCTGTTTTTGCCCTTATTTGGTATTTTGCACTTAGCAGGGTAAGAGTTTAATAAGGTGCAAATTTCTGTCAACTGAAACCTTATGAAGTTGGGACACAATGATTACGCATTTATGGTTTTCCCATGTCAACTTTACTGCCATTACGTTGTCATGGTTATATTCAATTGCTGATGATGTCTTATTTATGAAATGAAAATGTGAAAAGGTTGTACGTTAAAATTTAACCTATCCCTGAAGCTAAAAAGTAACTTAAAATTAACATCAGTTTTCCTTATCTGATTTCCTTGCTGGCATGTACATGTAGAATTTTCAAAATGTGTTCATTGACTCAATAGCAAGCTAGAAACTCATTAAGAACTAAGAACCTGTAAAATAATTATGGCTACCACTCTGTTTATACAATACTGTCCAAAGGGATGAAAGCTGAAAATGGAAGTCACATAGAATGACCAATGATGATTTTTTGCCCTACTTTCATACTCAGAGAAATTAGTGCGGACATACCTGAAAAAATTCCTGTTGTACTAGGCTTGCATTGAATGTTTAAGTTAATTTGTTTTTAAGCTTATTGTATCTTGATGTTTATGTGATCTTGATACAGAACAACATATAGTAAGAATTAATGAACCCTTCATTAAATAATACAGTATCAAGAACATAGCAACCTAGTCTCGATGCCAGGTGTGAACTAATTAATGAACCCTTCATGAAATAATACAGTATCAAGAACATAGCAACCTAGCCTCGATGCCAGGTGTGAACTAATTAATGAACCCTTCATGAAATAATACAGTATCAAGAACATAGCAACCTAGTCTCGATGCCAGGTGTGAACTAATTAATGAACCCTTCATGAAATAATACAGTATCAAGAACATAGCAACCTAGCCTCGATGCCAGGTGTGAACTAATTAATGAACCCTTCATGAAATAATACAGTATCAAGAACATAGCAACCTAGCCTCGATGCCAGGTGTGAACTAATTAATGAACCCTTCATGAAATAATACAGTATCAAGAACATAGCAACCTAGTCTCGATGCCAGGTGTGAACTAATTAATGAACCCTTCATGAAATAATACAGTATCAAGAACATAGCAACCTAGCCTCGATGCCGGGTGTGAACTAATTAATGAACCCTTCATGAAATAATACAGTATCAAGAACATAGCAACCTAGCCTCGATGCCAGGTGTGAACTAATTAATGAACCCTTCATGAAATAATACAGTATCAAGAACATAGCAACCTAGCCTCGATGCCGGGTGTGAACTAATTAATGAACCCTTCATGAAATAATACAGTATCAAGAACATAGTAACCTAGCCTCGATGCCGGGTGTGAACTAATTAATGAACCCTTCATGAAATAATACAGTATCAAGAACATAGCAACCTAGCCTCGATGCCAGGTGTGAACTAATTAATGAACCCTTCATTAAATAATACAGTATCAAGAACATAGCAACCTAGCCTCGATGCAGGGTGTGAACTAATTAATGAACCCTTCATGAAATAATACAGTATCAAGAACATAGCAACCTAGCCTCGATGCCGGGTGTGAACTAATTAATGAACCCTTCATGAAATAATACAGTATCAAGAACATAGCAACCTAGCCTCGATGCCAGGTGTGAACTAATTAATGAACCCTTCATGAAATAATACAGTATCAAGAACATAGCAACCTAGTCTCGATGCCGGGTGTGAACTAATTAATGAACCCTTCATGAAATAATACAGTATCAAGAACATAGCAACCTAGCCTCGATGCCAGGTGTGAACTAATTAATGAACCCTTCATTAAATAATACAGTATCAAGAACATAGCAACCTAGTCTCGATGCCAGGTGTGAACTAATTAATGAACCCTTCATGAAATAATACAGTATCAAGAACATAGCAACCTAGCCTCGATGCCGGGTGTGAACTAATTAATGAACCCTTCATGAAATAATACAGTATCAAGAACATAGTAACCTAGCCTCGATGCCGGGTGTGAACTAATTAATGAACCCTTCATGAAATAATACAGTATCAAGAACATAGCAACCTAGCCTCGATGCCAGGTGTGAACTAATTAATGAACCCTTCATTAAATAATACAGTATCAAGAACATAGCAACCTAGCCTCGATGCAGGGTGTGAACTAATTAATGAACCCTTCATGAAATAATACAGTATCAAGAACATAGCAACCTAGCCTCGATGCAGGGTGTGAACTAATTAATGAACCCTTCATGAAATAATATGGTATCAAAACTACAGCACTCCAGTCAGTTTAGTGAAGCAAGGTGTGACCATATCAGTAAAGAAGATTTACCTACTGATCTAAACTCATGCAGTAAACTTTAGGAATAGGGCAAGCCATTCTAGATCTGCTGTTTTTTAGTCTGTTAAATTGAAAGTAAAACCACAATTTTTATTTAAGAAAGGACTTTTTTCTTCACTACTTACCAATGATAATGCCCTTCCTGATTACACTCTTCTGGGTTCTTTGTAAACTCTTAATGGGGACTTTGACATTAAACAATGTTGAACTTACATTGTAATGAGCACTTAGATTCTCTTTGTCATTTAAGTTTCACACAGGACTGGTAAGGCCACCAGCTCAGCTTCCCCAGGCTATGTCCATCAATGTCCCCATCGTGTCTCCATCTTGCTGACTTGTCCCATCTAATTGGATACCACAGCTGATTTGTTCATCCATGTTTGCATTTTCATCTGAACCTCATTTATTTCCATTGATTATTCAGACATTGAATAGAAATGGCAAACAGAGGAATAGAGAAGAACAGAGGGGGAGACACTCGGGTCATGGCATTGCCTGCCCCAGTCATAGTGGTTGCCAACTAACTTGCCTGCCCCAGTCATAGTGGTTGCCAACTAACTTGCCTGCCCCAGTCATAGTGGTTGCCAACTAACTTGCCTGCCTTGGTCATAGTGGTTGCCAACTAACTTGCCTGCCCCAGTCATAGTGGTTGCCAACTAACTTGCCTGCCCCAGTCATAGTGGTTGCCAACTAACTTGCCTGCCCTGGTCATAGTGGTTGCCAACTAAAGCTGAAATTGCTTAAACTTGTCTCGGCAGACAGTGGAGATCCAGGTGAAGCAGCTCCAGCAGGGAGATATGTGGACAGAATCTGCACTGTTTGTTAGCAAGTCTCGAGCAATGTGTTATTTCTGCATGAAGTTGTAAGAAAATAACTAAAAATTAAGTCGTTACAACAAATATATTCATGCATTGATTCTTTGGTAATAATTCCTATTATATATGTATTTTATATTTTAAACTAAGTTATTTTTTAAAAGAAGCTACATCCTCACCAATCACTAGAATTTGTTTATGTACGATATGCATACATAAAATGACTATGTTCAAGTCCTAATAAAAATATGTTCTGTTCTGTTCTGTTCTTTATCATGGTAAGGGTAATAAGACAGCAAAAAGCTAGTGGGTCTGAATGAAAGCTAGTGGGTCTAAATAAAAGCTAGTAGAAGCTAGTGTTTTTGAATTAAAGCTAGTGAGTCTGCATGAAAGCTAGTGGGTCTGAATAAAAGCTAGTGGGTCTTAATGAAAGCTAGTAGGTCTAAATGAAAGCTAGTAGGGCTGAATGAAAGCTAGTGGGTCTAAATGAAAGCTAGGGGGTCTAAATGAAAGCGAGTTGGTCTAAAATAGTCAGCATCACTGGGGGTGTTGTAGGTCAAGGATGCTTTTTATATAATTGAAATAAATATCAGGGATGTTTTCCAATAAATGTCTTTAAAGATCGTGGAAGTGGTGCCACAGAGAGCTTGCCCTTTAAACAAGATGCATTTCCTGGGAACTAGAAACTTGTTTACACTTTTGGTTCATTATGTCAATGTGTGTGGGTAAGGAAGTATAACTCTGGTATAGAATGATACGAACTAAACTATCTGTTACTTTACTTTATTCTTGTTGTCTGCTACATCTAAATGTTGTTGCAAGCTGCAGTGTTAACTTTGGCGTACTTGTTTTCTTTTGTGAAACAAGAACTTGCCAAACAGCTGCATTGTCCAGACATTACAAGGAAATTGGTATTTTTTTTATCTGAATTAGTTATGTAATGAACATTACAGAACTAGGACCATGCATCCTGCCAGGTGATACCTATTAATGCCTGCTACTATTTATATTATTGCAGACAACACTGTTAACCATGGCATACTCAGATCTTATCTCAGAAAAAGGTCTCACCAAACAGCTGCAATTTCCTGTTATTGCCTGCTACACTATTGTCCTCATAGAAAATTAATTTCTATAAGCCACACCGCTCTCTAGAGCAGTCCAAAAAATGGGCTTAATGTTAAATGTTTACAATAAATGGAAGACTTGCTAATAGATATTTTCCTCAAAAAATGAAGTTTGAAGAAATGAAAAAAAAAATGAAATAAATATCCGAAATGCTTTCCATTATAAATTGGGGAAAATGGAATAAATATCAGGGATGCTTTTTAACAAATGCAAATAAAAGGAACATCAGGGATACTTTTCAATAAGGGAAAAAGATGGAAAATAATGTAAGAAATGCTTTCCAGAAAAGGGGAAAATAAACTAAAAATTTCAATAAAAAATGAAATAAATGAAAATCAATATACTAGATAAACATACTTGAAAATTAATACATTTTTAAATAAAAACAAAGAGAAACAATCTACTATGAAAAATAACTCTTATCTTTAACATTTATAGTGTCTTTTGCTTCATGAAACATTAACAGTTGTCTTCTTTTTTTCTTTATATCTTTTAAATTGAAATTTGTTTACAGATCTCCAATAATATTGCAGTTATCAGTAGACAGTGTCCACTTGAAGCAGAGATAGTGCTGCCTCACCATATATCGCATGCAATAAACTTCTACCATGAAACCACACCCGAACATATCCTGACACCTGGCCAACCGATTGTAAAACTACCCTTTCTTTTACTTTAGCATTAGCAACCATTTAAACAAATTAGGTATGTCATGGCTGAGGCTTGAACCCACGGCCTCCTGTATCTCTCTGACAACATTCACATGGCTGAACCCACGGCCTCCAGTATCTCTCTGACAACATTCACATGGCTGAACCCACGGCCTCCTGTATCTCTCTGACAACATTCACATGGCTGAACCCACGGCCTCCTGTATCTCTCTGACAACATTCACATGGCTGAACCCACGGCCTCCTGTATCTCTCTGACAACATTCACATGGCTGAACCCACGGCCTCCTGTATCTCTCTGACAACATTCACATGGCTGAACCCACGGCCTCCTGTATCTCTCTGACAACATTCACATGGCTGAACCCACGGCCTCCTGTATCTCTCTGACAACATTCATCAGATCATGCAACCAGAACTTGTACAAAATTTGATGATGCTTTCTTTGTCTGAATATTTGACAGTAAAACTGACCTGACCAGAAATGGACCCTTGAATCATTGGATGTCTTTGTACCAGTAACGGACCCTTGAATCATTGGATGTCTTTGTTTTATGAAAAAAAACATGAACAGCTGCTCTGATTCTATCTCCCTCATAACATAATTTGGTCACTGCAGATGTTCCCAATGTAATTACTGATGAAAGAATGGTTTATAATCAACTTTTGTTTAGATGCCAAACACTCCAATTCCATTAACGGTTCTTCCTTGTCATTTTACATTTTACAGATCTCTGTTTTCTGGACAAGAACAAACTAATTAATGTATTTATAAACAAATCTGGTTTTTGTATATACAGAACCATTTCTCATCACTGGCTCTTTTGTGTCATTGGCTCACTGCCTGGTTGGCAGCCATGTTGTATTTTAAATTTTTATCTAAAATGTAACTAAAAAAAGACAGAATAAACATAATGCAGTAAGAACCAAAATAAATTCTGTTGTGTTGTTTTTAAACAGACAATTATTTTTATCTAAAACAATTTAACCATTTTCAATCAGAGGACCATTTTTAGCATGGAAATGATGTATCTGCTTAGAGCTCTCACATACAATTTATTTTAAATTGCCAACAAAAGTTTCAACATATGTTTCTTAATTTTCAACTTCTAATGCATGCCTGCATAGCATTATACAAGGACTAAAGATGGTAGGAAGATAAAAGCAGTTCTGGAAACCATAGTAACAGAGTCTGTCAATGTAAATAGTCTGCCATGCCTTGACATGGGCCTGCTACTCATCATATGACTACTGAAGGGTGTGTATAGAAATGGTAGGTTTACCATTCAACATGAAGATGGAGGCTGTTACAAAGTAGACGATCTATTCCGTTACTCTCCTTTTACTGCCCGTGAGATATTTAGACCACTTTTCGCCATATCTGGTAATGATATTTCATTGGTCGCTTCATAATCCTATGAAGATTTCAGTCCAATGATAAAGCTTGTTCTTTCATAAGTTTGGCTTTCCTTCCAAAATGACATCATCAAGGAAAGAGAATTCAAGTTTCCAGACACTTAGCTTCCTCCACAATTACGAGTAGAGGAAATGTTGTTTTGATTGGCTGATATCTATTCAAATTAAATTTTCAGTATGAAGATATTGAAGATAAATGTCCTGCGGAGTATGAATGGAGTGAAAAGTATTCAGTAGACATGAGCTACTGACCTAAATGGACTTAATCTACTATTTGGACTACCTCATACATTATCTATAAAAGGGGACAATTGTCAGATCACCAATGTTTACCCGTTAGCTGCTCAAGCCAATGTTTAGTCTCTTAGAAGACATGTTACTGAGACAATAGGTGGCGCCCTTAGCCATGGGTTTGAGTCAAGGTCAGGTCTAGAACTTTCAAGTAGGGAGGTTTTTCCAGCTTACCTGCTGTGCACCAGTGGTTCTAATCAAGTCTGGAGTCATCCTCCACCAATAATTAGCTGGACATCGCTAATATGACCATAATTTTGTTGGTCCGATGTAACAAAAAACAAAACAAACAAAAACTGAGACAACATGCAGCAATCCCTTATTGTTATAAATCACTACCATGGACATGAACAGGTTGAAGTAGCGTCATATTACTGGCACAGAAAAGTGTCAGTGATACTGTTAGTAAATACTTAACAATAAAAATCTAAGCTAGAGCAGAATCTCAACTGGGAACTGTTTCTGCAAGTGGAGCCTGCAATCTAAACTGGCATCATTAACGTCTGGTTGCTAGATGATAAGAAGGGACAGATCCCATAAAGAAGAAAATGCCACGAAACTGGGGAATATTTTCTGATATGAAATGAAATTGAATATAGAGAAGGGATTCTGAGGTGGGTGGGGATTTTTTTTTATTTGAAGTCTGCCAGTTTTCTAGTAGTAAATATATTGTGTTTATGTATAATTAATCTCATGTCTGAGTTGTGATTCGTTACTTTTCAGGTTAAGTTTAAAATAAATGTGTCTAAAACAACAACAAACTCATTCTTGCATAAAGTTGTCCTCAGGACCCTAAAATACATAAGTACATGAATATTTATTTTTATCAACTTGAGTAATATAAATGTGTATCATTTTATTAATCATTTTATGATATTCTGATCATCTCCTGGTTCTACTCATTCCTGAGTTTTAGCATCTGCTCACCATGTATTGTTGTTCCAAATAATTGACTTGCATGGTCACTGTTGAATCATAAGCCACCAGATTGAAATTCATTGACTAAAAATGTTTTAATAGTAGAGATATAGCCCTTCTGCTAATGCTCAAGCAGTTATAAGGGTAGTTCCACAACTGGTTGGCTGGTTGTCAGAATAATGTGACTGGGTGTGGTATCATGCCACGTGTTCACGGCATGCTATACACAGTGATGGCAGCATTATATCTTCTTCAAGTTGACACAGATGACTGAAATAATATTATTGGAGCATAAACACAACAAACAAACAAACAATAGCCATTTTTGTCTACGCTCATATACTTCGATTGTTCATCACAGCTTTAGAGCTAAACTAATTTGGCACAAGATTTACTGATGTGTCTGTAAGTGCAATCAGACCTCAAGTATTTGTCTATCATTTGAGTACTCAGAAACGGCTGTCCATCACAAAAGTTCAAAGTGATTCCTTACACCTCTGCCCCAATTTACATGTAGCCCACACACAAAACTTCATCCATCAAAAACTAAACTGCTGATTTTAATCATAAAGACAATATTCAATAAATAAATAATAAATAGAATCAGCATAATGACTTGATGAATCTACAAAGTTTGTATAGACCCCAGTCTAATTACAGCCAGTAATAAAAATGGTCATAAGCCCCCTTCCTCGTTTCCTTTATATTCCAACAACAGCCAAACCAGGGCATTTGTGATTATTACCAGTGTTCTCTAACATTATTTTAATTACCATGGTGTCATAAAATAATGATAAAAACACCATTCTGTCACTAAAATATGGCTAGGCTACTAATTAGTTAGTTAATTAGCCTCTAGTTCAAACAATAATTTTAAGTGAATCAAAGTCATTAATTAGACAATGAATTTGTTATGAACCTTTTGTTCACTTGACTGTTTAAACACTTATAACGTTTTGTTTAAAGTTGTCTCAGCAGCTATGTTACTATTGGTTGCTCCTCTGAATGCTAAGCCTCCCACTGCATGGGTTCGAGTCCCATTCTAGGCAAAGGACCTCAGCTGACATGCAGTGCACCGGTGGTTCTACCCAGACATTTGTCTGGATTCTTCCTCCACCAAAACAGCTAGACTATAAGGATCTCATGTATCTCAAAAACACAACAAAAATAAAACAGACGATTGGTTGTTTTATAACTTATAACATGTGAGAAGCATATGAAAGCTGATATCGAACAGTTTGCCGATATCTGAGCATACTTGCTGCATACACTTTTACTTTAGTTTAAGTAAAGGCTGGTTTATACATTTCCTCAATTGTAAGGCAATACAAATCATGAAATATGTTGCCTTAATTGTTCATCATTTCCAAATCTATAAATAAGCTCAATGGGGATTCCAGCTAAACATAGATATCTGATGAAATAGCAATATCATGGCTGAAACAACTAAGCCAGGGTTGTCACTAGAAATATTTTGAGCAGGCTCAATAAACATTTAAGGAGGCTAGGCTATGCGAGCGCCAAAAGCACGAAGCATTGCTAGGGGGGTCGGGGGCATGCTCTTGACTGATTTTCTTTTTTTCCCTTCAAATTTGAGGCGGCCCGATTTTCATTTGAGGTGGTCAAATTGGCCGCCAGCCGCCTCCTAATGACAACCCTGCTAAGCTATTTTTTTGCATAGTCTATGTCCTCCTTTTTTCCTACTTAGGGCTGCTGACTCAAGGCAAGCCCTGAAGACTATCTAAGCGGCCAGGATTGGTAAAAATAATCCACTGCCTGCATCAGTGAATATGTTGTAAAATGTCAGTATCTAAGAAACATGCCACTTAGTCAACGACTTATACATATAGCCTGTTTGAAAAATGTCTATCCTTCCACTGAAGGTCTGTAGGTTGTGTTTTTTCCGCTAAGTGTAGCAGCATTTAGAACTCATCGGGGATCAGTCTTCAACAAAACCCGTCAGACCATGGACTGAGTCCACCAAAATCTCCTCGGTCCATTAAATTTTACTTGTTAAATGGACCAATGGTCCACCATAATTTTCAGCATTTTCAAAATGACCAGATAAATTTCTGGTAGTACCAGTGATATTTACATGTGTTCGTTACTGATAAGTAGGTCTACATTTGTTTAAATTAACATATTGTATACAAGTAACAACAATCAATTAAAGTAATAAAAGCATGGTTGGAAATACTTTCAACCTTCTTGGGTTATTAGAAGTATAGTGTAAAGTTATCTTTGTGGATTGACAATTTTATGAAGCATATATCTTTTGCTATTCTGTATAAAACATTATACAATGTAGTGCATTTTAACAAGGTAGGAAACAAATAGTCTAACAAAAGTTGGTAAACTTTATTTTATGTGTTATATACAACATGCATTTTATGATTTAAATAAGTGGACTTATTATTACAAGTGCAAGTAAGCTGTTTTTATTATTAATGTCAGGAAATGTATAATCTTCTGGTGTTTTAGTTTGTAGAAGATCATTTTAATTTAAAATAACCAAGCACTTCTCACCTGTCCCCTATCTCTCTCTGTATCTCTTCTCTTCTCTTTCTCCCTCTCTGACTCTGTCTCTGTCTGTCTTTTTCTTTCTTCTCTCTGTCTCTTTCTCTGGCTGTCTGTGTATCTTTTTTTTCCTGCCTCTTTCTCTCTGTCTCTGTTTTAGTCTCTTTTTCTCTCTGTCTTTTTCTGTCTGTCTCTGTATTTGTCGCTTTCTCTGTCTGGCTCTATTACTATCTCTCACCCTCTGTCTCTCTCCCTCGCTTTCTCTTTGCCAGTCTGTTAGTCTCCCTTTTCCTCACCATCTTCTATTTCTCTCTCTCAGTCTCTGTCAGTCTGCCTGTCTTTCTATCTCTATGTCAGTTTTTCGCTCTATCACTAATAAGTAACTGTACTAGGTTAAAAGTTAAATTTCTTCAATATAAAGGTGCTTATAAATCACAAGCCTTAGAAGTACATCTATCATAGGGGGGGAATTGAACTCATTTTGAACTCATTTAGAACTATAAACAACTTCCTTTTCCCCATTTCTCACTCCCCATTTATCAAACATTGAGTCAGTAGCAGTTGTGTATGTATTAAATACATCAACAAATGCCAAGAAGCACATGGAAAATGTCTGCTTATCTTTATTTACAGAAGCAAGGAACTGGGAAGGTATGGTATTACTTGTTAGCTGGGCTTGCCTGAAGTACATTCATAGGACATTGTAGTGGAAAAAAAAACTTATCAAAACTTTGTGAGACTTTAAGTTCATATTTTTTAATATATAAAATAAAGTTCCTCATGTTTCAGCATTTCTTTCATGCAGCTGTAATTTTTGGTTTCATATTCTTTTTTCTTGTTTTTGTTTTGTTTTGTTTGTTTTATTATTGCTTTTTTAAATTTATTTTATGCTTTGTGTTATATATAATAGTATGATAAAAACATGACAAGCTTCATGTTCCTTTTACTTGTTTTTGATAGAAAGTATTTATTTTATTTTTATTTTTAAAATACATCTCAGGGACCAATTATGATCATTAAAGCAACATTCAGTAGTATTGATGAAGTAAGACCCCAGATAAAGGTCTGGGAACAGGTCTTTTTTACCTCATATAGAAGAGGCCATATAAAGGCTCCTTCTGCTCAGAAATTAAACCTAGTTTTTCCCCAAAAAATGAAAATTCCCCTCTTATAAATTTCAAAAAAATTAAAATAGTTTACTGTACTATGATCATCTAGTGAAGGAATTCAAGAACAAGAAAAATACAGAGATGGTCTTGTAATTTACATACAGGATGTATTACAGCAAATAAGCATGTTAAACATGCACATTTTTTCCACTTTTTCAATAAAACACTCAAAATTTTCCCTTGTCTAAGGCCTAGGCCCCATCTCCCTTTTTCAGAAGAAGAACCCTGCGGTAGAACCACCGGTGCACCACAGGTCAGCTAGAAGACCTTCCCATATTATGTCATTCTGCCCAAACAGGACAGAAACCCAAGTGGTAGAAGGCTATGCAGTCAGAGGAGTTACAAAGTATTGGTGCGTGGGCAAATGACATTACTCCTTAGGCAAAAATATTTACTTCACGTTTCCTTCGGAAGTTTACTAGCTGGGTACTGGTTCTACTAAGGTAGTGGTCAGTCAAGGATTAATACCCTATAAGTTGCAAAAACGTGTCTCTCAATAGACTGCCAACAAATAGGTCTCAACTAAATATTCTTTGCTTGTCCCTAATAATTTTCTAGTAAGAGTGATAGTTCATCTGGCATGATGGTGTTCTGACAAGTGAATAGCTCAGAATTTCCCACTCAACAAAAAGATGCAGGAAATAGTTGGATAAATCTGAAAAACAAAATAATGTAGCATGGGGTCCTTGTGTACAAAGGTCAGCCGTTTGTCTATCCATTATTGATGTTTTTAGCTCACCTGGACACATTGTGCTCAAGATGTCATCATCCTCTGTTGTGTAATCTTTCTGTTGTAAACATTGGCTTTAAATGTCTTCTTCTTCTGAACTCCTGTGGGATGTGAAATGTTCCTTGTTTGAACTTTTTATTTGTTTTCATTTCTTTTTACATCGACATAGTTATGGTTATAATGGAGATGTCCAGCTAGTTATTGGTGGAGGAAGGAATGGATTGGCCAGGGTAGTGTGGTCAGTCCTGTACTACCTCTTAATTACCTCACATATCCCTAGCTCCAAAACTTGGTCAAGTAGAAGGATATTGTGACATTCTAAACATTCTGTTAGGCTGAATGGTGACACGCTGATATCGATGCCTACTGAAGTTTGCTCTTGAGGAAAGTTAGTTTTGTGGACTTTCATAACCCCGATAAAATACGGGTCCTAATTTGGTAAACCCGTGTTCCTTTTAACTATTTATTTTGATGTATCTTTATATTTATTTTTGTGTGCATGTAACTTTCACACAAAAATGACAGAAAACGAGAGATTTTGGTCTATTTCTTTTTATCTTTAAAATGTCCAAACCTTGAGCGTAATTGTACAAGGATACTCGGTATGCCCTTACGTATTCATACATATGTAAGAAGCTAGGAATGCTTCTTGGCAAGTCCTTCGATGTTCTGACTGCATGTTAACAAAGTGACATTATCTATAAGCAATCAAATAGCCATTAGCCAAAAATACATGTAATATACTTTATGTGTTCTTGGTAAAGAGGTTAAGGTAGTGGAATTGGGATCGGAAATTAAAACTCTAGACCCGTAAAATTTCATACAGATCTTATTCAATTTGGATGATCATAAATAAATGTTCAAATCACAAAGAAATCTTTTATAACATGCTTGAAGTATTCTTGGTCAAAAGGTTAAAGTTATAGACTCGGGATTAGGAGGTTCTGGGTTCAAACCCAAGACATGAGATTTTTGTCCTTGTCCAATTCTTATATATATTTAGTATCCATCTTGTAAAATATTGAAAACGTTCTTTTCATAATAAGTCATCTGATATTTTGTAGTATTTTGGTCTTATATTGAATGTCATACTACCTTTCACTTGACAGCAAAGTTATATTTTTAACGTCAGTTCAATGTGAAATTATTTACCACATTAGCACATAATTACGTAATCACTTGCTATGTAACAATGTTATTTCCATTGGGATCAATGACATGCCAAGTCATTCTGTTTACTGTTTCTCTGTTCATGAATTCATCTATTCCTTTTAAAATATGTGAAGTGGGTTAATTTTAGGAAACACTAAACATTGTTCTTTGTGTACATGTATAAACCATATACACAAATGTCTCCATGCAAAATAATAAACAATAAGATACTGAGAAACAAAAGAAACATGAACATACTTAGTTCCTGAAACATACAACCTACACAATAATGATTTGTGTAATGTAAGGCTGCTGCACACATGCATTTTCCACTTGTACACTTTAGTTTTGTAGTAAATTTTTGCATTTTAATTTTGTTTTTGTTTTAAAGAATTCTGTGGCCTTATGATTATACAGCATACTTTTTTCTGGTGATTATCAAGTAAAAACCATAACTTTTCAAATAATATGTCTTCTAACTTTCTCCCATATTGCTTTAACCTGTTTACATGTTCCAGTTTTTGTGTCTCCTTTGATGCTTTGCATCAATGACTTTTCTTGTAATAAATATATACTGCCCTGGATATAAACTGTCAGGATGTAGTAAAACAAATATCACCCCCTGGAATAATCTGTCTGAATGATATTAAAAAATATCAACCTGGAAATATTCTTTTAAGATGATATTAAAAAATATCACCATCCCCAGAAATATTCTGTCAATATGACATTAAACAAGATATAAACAGAGAATATTCTCTGTCAGGGTGCTGTTAAATTGGAGCACATTGACAGCTGTTGGCAGTGTTAAATAGAAACTTGTGGTAAAATAAAAAAAAAGGTTAACCATTCGTATGTCTGTTTATAAAGTTCAGAGATAAAATCCCAATAAAGGTAATGATTTTTCAGTTTTCCCAGTTAAACACACATCAGCATCATTCAGATCTTCCTTCCAGCTCACTTCTTGGAAGGTAATTGTACAGATTCATGCACAGAAACTAACTCTCCGCATGCTTAGTGCAAATCAATCAGGCAAATATAAATGTAGATCCAAATATGGCAGCCCATGCTGGGGGCTATCAGATCAGGATCTGCTCTATTTTCTGCTGAGTCCCTGGCAATCTGTCATGTTAACTTTGCATGTAATTGATAGCAATTTACTTTGATTATGGCCTGCTTATAAATAAATTTTGAATGATGAAGGTTTATAACCTCAAGGCAATCAATGATGAAGGTTTATAACCTCAAGGCAATCAATAAAATCTTGTGCATGATGAAGGTTTATAACCTCAAGGCAATCAAATTTTGAATGATGAAGGTTTATAACCTCAAGGCAATCAATGATGAAGGTTTATAACCTCAAGGCAATCAATGATGAAGGTTTATAACCTCAAGGCAATCAAATTTTGAATGATGAAGGTTTATAACCTCAAGGCAATCAATGATGAAGGTTTATAACCTCAAGGCAATCAATGATGAAGGTTTATAACCTCAAGGCAATCAAATTTTGAATGATGAAGGTTTATAACCTCAAGGCAATCAATGATGAAGGTTTATAACCTCAAGGCAATCAATGATGAAGGTTTATAACCTCAAGGCAATCAAATTTTGAATGATGAAGGTTTATAACCTCAAGGCAATCAATGATGAAGGTTTATAACCTCAAGGCAATCAATAAAATCTTGTGCATTCCAGATGCAGCAAAATACTGCATGCTGGGAACTTGAAACAAAAGTTACAGGTTGTCAGAGTATTGCATGCTGGGGAACTTGAAACAAAAGTTACAGGTTGTCAGAGTATTACAGATGGGTGGCTTAAATGAAAAATATCATGCAATCTTTGTGGCATGTATTTTCATCACAGTTAACTGCTAGCCTGCTAACCTCACATTGAATAAGGCAAACAGATCTAGATTAGCCAGCTCAACCTGAGGGACACCTGGGGATCTGTACTGTTTGGTGTTAAAGGTGGTATCCAACAGTTTGTTTATGTCGAATGGAAGCAAAAAAAAAATATTTTTTTCACTGTTTGGGGTATTTAGGCATAACTTCTGCATAAACTCATAATATAGTTGAAGTAAAGATGATTTTGCATGTAACAACCTCAGTTGAAGGGCAGTACAAATCTTAACATAAATCTCTCTTAATGTTCATTTTTTACAAATCTAGCAGCATGGGGATTTCTGATAAAATAATTATCACCCTTAGAGCCAATAACCAGGATGATGATATAACATGATCTCAAAAGAAAATAGTCACATGTTTTTTTAGCTCAAGGGGAGCTTTTGTGATACCGCTTCGTCCGTCGTCCGGCGTCCGTCGTTCGTCGTTAGTCGTTCGTCGTCCGTCGTTCGTCGTCAACATTTACCTTGTGAACACACTAGAGGCCACAATTTTTATCCAATCTTCATCAAACTTGGTCAGAATGTTTGTCTGCATGAAATCTTGGATGAGTTCGTAACTGGGTCACGTGGGGTCAAAAAGTAGGTCACGAGGTCAAATTTTAGGAAAAACTTGTGAACACACTAGAGACCACATTTATAGCCCAATCTTCACCAAACTTGGTCAGAATGTTTGTCTGCATGAAATCTTGGATGAGTTTGTAACTGGGTCACGTGGGGTCAAAAAGTAGGTCACTAGGTCAAATCTTAGAAAAAGCTTGTGAACACACTAGAGGCCACATTTATAGCCCAATCTTCACCAAACTTGGTCAGAATGTTTGTCTGCATGAAATCTTGGATGAGTTCGTAACTGGGTCACGTGGGGTCAAAAAGTAGGTCACTGGTCAAATCTTAGAAAAAGCTTGTGAACACACTAGAAGCCACATTTATAGCCCAATCTTCACCAAACTTGGTCAGAATGTTTGTCTGCATGAAATCTTAGATGAGTTCGTGACTGGGTCACGTGGGGTCAAAAGGTAGGTCACTAGGTCAAATCTTAGAAAAAGCTTGTGAACACACTAGAGGCCACATTTATAGCCCAATCTTCACCAAACTTGGTCAGAATGTTTGTCTGCATGAAATCTTGGATCAGTTCGTAACTGGGTCACGTGGGGTCAAAAAGTAGGTCACTAGGTCAAATCTTAGAAAAAGCTTGTGAACACACTAGAGGCCACATTTATAGCCCAATCTTCACCAAACTTGGTCAGAATGTTTGTCTGCATGAAATCTTGGATGAGTTCGTAACTGGGTCACGTGGGGTCAAAAAGTAGGTCACTAGGTCAAATCTTAGAAAAAGCTTGTGAACACACTAGAGGCCACATTTATAGCCCAATCTTCACCAAACTTGGTCAGAATGTTTGTCTGCATGACATTTCGGATGAGTTCGTAACTGGGTCACGTTGGGTCAAAAAGTAGGTCACTAGGTCAAATCTTAGAAAAAGCTTGTAAACACACTAGAGGCCCTATTTATAGGCCAATCTTCATCAAACTTGGTCAGAATGTTTATCTACATGAAATCTTGGATGAGTTCGTTATTGGGTCTCGTGGGGTCATAAAGTAGGTCACTAGGTCAAATTTTAGAAAAAGCTTGTGAAAACACTTAAGAGGCTACATTGATGGCCCAGTCTTCACCAAACTTGACCATCATGTTTGCCAGTATGAAATCTTACATATGTTTTGAAGTGAGTCATGTGGATTCAGTAGGTTACTTGGTAAAATTCTAGAAAATGTTATCAACCCAGTGGCCACACTAATGGTCCAATCTTCACCAAAGGTTTCTAAAGTAAATAACTCTTAATTACTTAATGCCAGATTTGAGCCTACGTAAAGCCTGTGTCATCAGGTGAGCGATTAAGGGCCATCATGGCCCTCTTGTCTTAGTTTAACAGTAGTTAACTGCACAATGTGACTCAGATAGGAAATATATGTTTGCAAAAACTAGTGAGCTGTAACTTTTCACTTATATGAAGGTTTTCAACAAACAGCATTTTATGTGACCTTTTCCGGTAACAATAATTTATTTGGTTGTCTAGGGGGAAATAAACTTGGTCCAAACTGTCGGATACCAGCTTTAAGTCAATGGCATTATGTGTAAGCACATTATGTAAACATGTACATGTAAAAAGAATTAAGAATTAGTATAAATTGTTAACATTGATGCATATTGAAATTTAATTCAGTGACAATCTTCACATTAAAACTGAAGTCTTCTCACTTGCACGTAGTAAATATTTATTGACAATAAAATTGACAAACTGTTAGTTAGTAGTTTATTGGTAACTTATCACCATATGTTTATGTCCAGTCAAATCAATGATGAAATTATTTTAATTTAATAAATTTATTCCGTTGCCAGACTTTAAACTGTACAAAGTTAATGAAAAGAAATATAACAGATATTAAGATAAAACAAGTGTTATAAACAATACAATGTATGCTGAATTGGAAATTCAGGATGTGTTGAATGCCTTAAAGTACACATGTATACAACATTTTAACATATTCACCATCAGTTTTTGCGTTTAACCTACAATTGGCATAAAAGGATTCTTTTTTTGAAAGAAGAAAACTCCAAATATAATGTTTATCCTCATTAGAAAAGTGCTTTGCTATTGAGTATGGAGATCAATGACAAACCATTAAGACAAAGCAAGCATCTTACTTGATTGGTTGGACCTATCTCAGATTTGTAATATATTGCTTACATACTGAGCACATTTAAAGACTTGAGTTTCCCATATTTCTGCTCAGTGTGCTTGAAAAAAACACCATAATCTAGAATAAGACCATACAGTTTATTAGAAAGTTGCCCAGAATATTCTATATCGAGGATCTGACAAGAGTTGCCATTTAATACAAACATTTATTAAACAGGTTTTGGAAAAGTGATGGTTAACGAGTCTAAGTCTACCGCAAGCATACTATCATTATTCCTGGACAAGTTTCATAAATGTTTGTATTAAATGATGAGTGTCGGATTCTTTTCATCACATGATTTTAATTGCTAATTTTAGATTTAAAAAAAAAATTAACAACAAAACTTGGTGAAATAGAGGTATGAGACAATGTGCATTTTGATGACATCGATGACGTCATCAATCAAAAAGCTGCATTACACTAGTTTAATATAACATAATATGTAATGGGTGTATTGAGTGGAAAAATAGGGGAATCATGTGATAAGTTATATTTTGGTTGATCATGCCAAATATAAAATATTTTTTCACATGGACAGTCATAAAGCATGTGAATTTCAACACCTTGCATATTATTAGCACCTTAATTAAAATTAAATCATTCCTATATACAAGAATATGGTGACCTTTCTCAACAGGCAAACAATGATTCACTGTTCTTAATTGACAGTGAGTTAGAAGCAGGCAATTAATTATCCATACACATTTACCTCTACACCAGGGTATCTATACCTAGGTAAAAAATCACAACTCCTATTTCTTGATTCTACAGCATATAGTGTAGCTCAATACCAGACACTGACAGCATCCACTAGTACCAGGGTTAGCTGAGTCTGCACTTTATACCTAGACTTGAGCAATTCCTGTTATGCATGTCCAAAATTATCCCTCATCATGCTACATATATATCTATTTATAACGTATTCAAAATGTTATTTATCACATGATGATAAAATGTCATCTTAATAGTAAGTGGTAACATGGTTTTCTTAGTTTAGAGTTAGCTAACTGTTCAGGATAGCACAGATAGGAAATACATGTTTATAATGATGAATTGAATGTTATGTTTCACTTTTCACACAGATGTAGGGCAGCAAATTACAGTGTTTGGTGAAATCTTTTCAAATAACAAAAATTTATATTTGGTTGTGTGAGAAACCAAACTTTGGTCCAAACTGTCCGATACCACATTTAAGCCTTCCATCCCACACAATGCATCCTCCATTTTAATAGTTTTAAGTCTGCTATGGCGAATGTTATTGCATTGTGTTGCTGGCATAAAATTGTCATGATCATTTCAAAAACGACCTAAGTTGTTTAGCAGCTGTATGTCATTTGCTTCATTTAAGCAAGTATGGGGGATACAGACATTCAGCTGCTCTTTTATAAGCACTTGTTACAGAAGTGTTATGCAAGAACACAATTTAAGCCCATACAATTTTCAATGCACTAAAGCTGTTTTTTAAAACCTTAAGCAAAGCTTAACATGTATTTTAGTTGTTAAGTCCAAGGAAAGGAAGTTTTAAAACATAGGATGTTTATAACTATGTAAGTTATTAGAAAGTTGTTTTCTGTAATGTGTTGTTACTTGTTTATGAGGATCATTGGAGTCTTAGCTTATAAAAAGTAAGTATCTTTTAAGTAGAAGAAAATTCCTTAAACAGAAAGGAATTGAGAAACAAAATTGCTTAATTGTTTGACTGGTTCATGTAAATTGTGAGAAGATTGTGACGAATGTGAGACAGTGAAAGAATTTATTTTAGAAGACTGTGAACAGGTCCATTGCAGAAAGCTCGGACATTCACACTGTCATAATCTAACAGATGTAGCATTAATGTGGCACCAATTAATGATGGCTTTGTTTTTAAATGTAGAATTCTTTTTCAGTTTTAGATCATTTTATTTTGATGATAAAGATGCCATGTGCTTTTTTTGAGACACAGAATACTAACAGCTATAAATATTTTAGCATGATTAGTTCAGATGAAATTAGTTTCATGTGGGAAGTAAATAGACGTGACTTGTCTTTTTCTTGATACAATGTTATAATGAGAATATAATAAAAATGTGCATTGTGCACTGATTTGCATTTGAAATGATTTATATGATGATGGAAAATTTACTTCTGCGTGTTACGGAAGAAACAATATCTCAAAGGCGAGATCTGACAGTTTGTCTATATCTAATACATGTAACAACTACTTTTCCCTGGTCTGGCATAATTCCTGCTGAGGCTTATACTTTAGCTTAGTTTAAGGATGTTAATAACATTACCTCAATTGTAAGACCGTTCAAATCGTGAAATATGTCACTTTAAATGTTCATTCTTTCTATATCTATCAATTAGCATGATGGGAATTTCAGATAAATATAGATATCGTTGTCATAGATATCGTTGTCAGAGCTGAGTACTCAGACGATAATGTAAGGTGATCTTCAAAGTAAATAGTCATTTGGTTTTCTTAGTTTAAAAATAACTATCTATGCAATGTGGCTCAGATATGAAACACATTTTAGTAAAGACAAATTGGGTGTTATGCTTTACTTTACACATTGTACAGCACTTTCATTTGGTTGTTTAAAAGAAAAAAATGGGACCAAACAGTCAGTTACCACCTTTGCACTCACAAAGCCCGAAAAGACACTATAAGTAGCGAGGGAAATCAGGAAAAATGCTTTCGTCAAAAATTATGATGGACAAGGTATGAATAGTTTACATTAGCTAGCCTAAGTATAGTTCTGTTTACATTCAGGAATACACACACATAAATCAGAGTGGTGCTGCTTTTTCTTTGACCTCCAGCAGTTTTATATCAAAAAGTAGTTCCATGAGCCTGCCTCCAACCATCCTCCCCCTTTGTAGCAAGTCTGTAGTTGTGTATTGGGGTTGAATAGCAGGCTGGAGGGCAGGGTAGTGGAGGGGATGAGGGGCTAGTTAGTGAGGGTATTTCTGCTGTTAAAGTATGATACGGCCAGACTAAGACAAAAACTGCTGATCCAGATCAGCTAGCAAGCACTTGCTCAATGTCTGATCAGGAACTGATCATTTTGCTTTCAGGTTTGTAAAAACATGTCCAGTTATAGTAACATTTGCATGAAGTTGTCAGCAACAGATTGGAAACTGCAGCAGGTCTAGGGTCAGAATTGTGTAAGAGATGGGTTAACCCTACTGGCTACTGTGCTGCTATAGTTACTGGCATTGCTGTGGATACTGAAGTGAGAGATAGTAAGTTTTGATTTGTGGATTGGATTGGATGTATGGATTGAAACTTTTTGTGTTGATTTACCTGCTCTAGTGGATTTTCTTTTGGATTTTTACTTGATTTTGTTAATTTAGATTTTAAACATCAAATCGTTGACTTGACATGTAGATGTTAACTTGAATTGTGGATTGTATCTTAAATTGTGAACATTATTTCAATTTGTGGATAATTAATTCTTTTGTGGATTGGATAAGTGGATTTGGTTTGATAGCAGGTAAGTAGATGTTTACCTAATTGGCATTTTAATTCTACAGACTTAAAGTTGATTGATTTGGTTTATTAATTCTATCTTGATTTTTGGAGTCTAAGGTGATTTTTAAAATTCTTTTAGATGCGTGGATGTATGTTTTATTTTCTTAGGCAAATTACTTGATCTGTCAGCTTGAAATTATTTATAGGTTTCATTTTTGTTGAATTTATGAGTTTGCCTGATTAGTGAATCTTTATCTCTGGACTTGTTATATGTTATTAATTTGTGATTTAATGTTTTTTGTGTGGATTTTATTAAGTTGCAATTGTTGACAGAGAAGAGATGGGTCAGAACCTTTGGATAGTTATGTTATGTGCTAAGTTTATTTGTGCTATTTCATGTGCTAAGTTTATTGTGCTGTTTTATATGCTAAGTTTATTGTGCTGTTATGGGGGAAAGGTTGTTCTGTATGTTACTTTCGCCTTTCAGATCATTAATAAATTAATAATGATAGATATTTAACAATTTGATGCTACCATATGCTTTGAGACGCTATTTAGTCGGACATAAATCCTGCAAAATTGTTATAAAAACATCATTTTGAGTCATTTATCTTACCACAGAAAATACTAAATTACTTAATAATGACATTCATATAGTTCTTATGTGTGTTACTTTCAACATTCAAGTCATTATTAATAGATATTTAACAATGAGATGCTGCAATACCATTTGAGACGCTTTTTAGTCAGACCCGAATCCAGCCTAATGATTACAAAATTAGACTCATTTCTTTTATCACAAATACTTAATTATTACATTATTTACACCTACACAGATCACCTTGTCTTATATTTGACTTCTAAGCCATTTCTAATAGATATATAACATCGAGATGCTTCGGGATGCATGCTGATGGTTCAAGACGCTTTTTAGTCAGACCCCACTATTATTTGTTTGCAGCAAAAAGATTCATCCTAATACTGACCTTTGGTTTACTTATTGAGTTGACATAAATGGAGATTTTTACGGCACAACAACACTTGGAAGGTCATACGGCGCCAAAGATTTATTATTGTAAATGTGTTAAATTGTCTTAGACTGGTATTCATCTTCTATTCTTAAGTCAAGACATGACTTAAACTAAAGTCACCATTTTCATATAAAGACTCTAAAAAAATAAGTGTAGCAGATTTTCACACCAAAGTCACTCATTTTAAGTTTGATGCAAATTTCAGAAACTTATCTTAAATTACTTATTATAGGTATATATATATTTGAAGTTTGTAAGCAGCAAATAGTTAAGAAGAAATATCAGAACGAGATGTTGTTATTGCGCCATCTAGTAAGCGAGAATACATCGAATATGTCGGCAACAGGATAGTAAAAAGGGTAATCAAATTAAAATTACCGTAGACTATCTTTATCATTTGTCCCTGATTTACGTATAGTGTTCTGCTTTGTTTGTAATTTTTCAGTAAAAATGGCGCGGACTCGCAATGTTGTAAGCGAAGTTTGAACGCAGGTCCATTGCATTCTTGCAGATAGAAATGGATTTTAAGATAAATACAAATTAAATACAAGTTCCTTTTCAAGTTCAATGTAAATCCACCGAATCCGTGGTCATGGTAAGAAGTTTGCCGCTAAAATACGTTTGTAAAATGTAAACTTGTGCAACATGTAAGTATAATGACATATGTCATAAAATCTTTGACTTGACCATTGTTTAATTAAGAATGTCAGTAATTATGGATTTGTACTTTTGTTGATGGGATAAAAGCTGCACCTAGTTAGATTCATAATTTATTTAGTGTACTGAACCTAAAATGATTTTAATAACAGATAATGGAGAATTCATTAGTTTTATTATAATGTCAAACTGTTGCATAATAATTGACATTTGAATATGTTAACATCTTTGAAATAAAGCATTATGATAACATTTACTAAATAAACACAAATAATGAATATACATGATGTATATATAATCATCTTAAAGGTGGTTGCAGACAGTTGAACTATATCAAATAACTGAGTAATATCTCAGCCCTATTTTTTATTTATTTGAGATTAATTCTGGGTAGACTCATTCTTTAGTGAGACAATTTTGAACTCTACCTTAAATATTAGACAGTACGAATTGTTAAATAAATTGTTGATTATCTGCTAAATATAGATACCAGAGCCAATTACCATGGTTATAAAAACAGTGATCTGAAAATTAAGTGGTAAATTGTATATTTAAGTATTATAATAACTACCTGTGCAGCATGGCTCAGATGGCATATATATATACATGTTTGGTATGACGAGTGGAATAATAGGCTTCACTTTTCACATGAATGTGGAAATCAATAAACAGCATTTGTGGGATATTTGCAGGTAACAATAATTTATTTAGTTGTTTGAGAAAAAAAAGAAATAGGTCCAAACTTGAACCACCTTTGTTTTGCTTTGTTTCATTAGTAAACAACAACACAATAATGGTCATATTTGCACCATCCCGCTATTTATTGGTGGAGAAAGACCCCTGACTTAAGTCTGGTTAGAACCACTGGCACACCACAAGCTAGCTAGACAACCTCCCCACACAAAAGTTTTAACCCTGACCGGGACTCGTCCCAAGCGGTCAGTGTGCAGAGTTACAAGGCAGCGACTTTAATTAACCACCTTTAAAAAAGTGCTAAGCATGGGTTATGTAGGGGGCGCTTGTGGCATCATGGTTAAGTTGCTGATTTGTACTTTCTATGACTGCTAAGCGTCCCAGTGTGTCGGTTCAAGTCCCGCTCAGGGCAAAGGACTATAACTGTACTGTATTTGTATTTTGTATTTTAACGGCACACCGATATGTGATAGTCACACAGTACGGAATATGATAAGGTTTAATGTAAATAAATTATAACTAGGTGAAAATGAAAAATACTTAAATAGAAATATAAAAATCTATAAGGTTGGAATAATGTTAACTATAATTGAAAACAGGTCAGGACAAAATGTGGGCAGTTCCTCCAGCTGACCTGGGGTGTGCTGGTGGTTCTACCTTGACATTTGTCTCAGCTGACATGTGGTGAGCTGGTGGTTCTACCTTGACATTTGTCTCAGCTGACCTGGGGTGTGCTGGTGGTTCTACCTTGACAATTGTCTCAGCTGACATGTGGTGAGCTGGTGGTTCTACCTTGACATTTGTCTCAGCTGACCTGGGGTGTGCTGGTGGTTCTACCTTGACATTTGTCTTAGCTGACATGTGGTGAGCTGGTGGTTCTACCTTGACATTTGTCTCAGCTGACCTGGGGTGTGCTGGTGGTTCTACCTTGACATTTGTCTTAGCTGACCTGGGGTGTGCTGGTGGTTCTACCTTGACATTTGTCTCAGCTGACCTGGGGTGAGCAGGTGGTTCTACCTTGACATTTGTCTCAGCTGACCTGGGGTGTGCTGGTGGTTCTACCTTGACATTTGTCTTAGCTGACCTGGGGTGAGCTGGTGGTTCTACCTTGACATTTGTCTTAGCTGACCTGGGGTGTGCTGGTGGTTCTACCTTGACATTTGTCTCAGCTGACCTGGGGTGTGCTGGTGGTTCTACCTTGACATTTGTCTTAGCTGACCTGGGGTGAGCTGGTGGTTCTATCTTGACATCTGTCTCAGCTGACCTGGGGTGTGCTGGTGGTTCTACCTTGACATTTGTCTTAGCTGACCTGGGGTGTGCTGGTGGTTCTACCTTGACATTTGTCTCAGCTGACCTGGGGTGTGCTGGTGGTTCTACCTTGACATTTGTCTTAGCTGACCTGGGGTGTGCTGGTGGTTCTACCTTGACATTTGTCTCAGCTGATCTGGGGTGAGCAGGTGGTTCTACCTTGACATTTGTCTCAGCTGACCTGGGGGTGTGCTGGTGGTTCTACCTTGACATTTGTCTTAGCTGACCTGGGGTGAGCTGGTGGTTCTACCTTGACATTTGTCTTAGCTGACCTGGGGTGTGCTGGTGGTTCTACCTTGACATTTGTCTCAGCTGACCTAGGGTGTGCTGGTGGTTCTACCTTGACATTTGTCTTAGCTGACCTGGGGTGAGCTGGTGGTTCTACCTTGACATCTGTCTCAGCTGACCTGGGATGTGCTGGTGGTTCTACCTTGACATTTGTCTCAGCTGACCTGGGGTGTGCTGGTGGTTCTACCTTGACATTTGTCTTAGCTGACCTGGGGTGAGCTGGTGGTTCTACCTTGACATTTGTCTCAGCTGACATGTGGTGAGCTGGTGGTTCTACCTTGACATTTGTCTCAGCTGACCTGGGGTGAGCTGGTGGTTCTACCTTGACATTTGTCTCAGCTGACCTGGGATGTGCTGGTGGTTCTACCTTGACATTTGTCTCAGCTGACCTGGGGTGTGCTGGTGGTTCTACCTTGACATTTGTCTCAGCTGACCTGGGGTGAGCAGGTGGTTCTACCTTGACATTTGTCTCAGCTGACCTGGGGTGTGCTGGTGGTTCTACCTTGACATTTGTCTGGGGTCTTCCTCCACCAAAATACCTGGGTGTCATTATAATGATCATAATTGGTCAAAAACAAAAACATGAGTTATTTGCCCTCTACAGTTGAGATGCAATGTATATATTTTTTTACAACTTCATGCAGAGGTTATTAGTCATTTAGCTACAGACCCAGCGGGAAATAGTGCAGATCCTGGCTAGAGATCCTTGATCTGAATCCACACTATTTCATTAATTGCTTGGTAAATACTTGTATAGGAGGTAAATATGGTTAACTGACAAGCACTGTGTCTAGTAAGATCAGGATGAGACAAACTGTGGATCCAGAACGGTCTGTTTTTTTATAGGAGCAGGCTGATCAGGATCTGCACAGTTTCTCAGCATTTCCCTAGCATTACTACAACTCTGCATGTAGTAGTTAGGAAAAGTAATTTAGAAATAAGTGAGGATTATGAAAAAATGAAGCAGGCAAAGGATAACCCCTGGAGCTAGGTCACATTGACTTATCATGCCAATTACTGTCTCCTTAAGCCCCCATTCTGACAGGTCAGAGTTTAACCTAAACAAAACTGTCATATGTGTAGCAATTTAAAGCATGCACAATAAAGTATAATTTTATTGACATACAATGAATTGTAAGGTTAGGAGTATAAAGCAACAGAAAGGCGTAAATGTAAGGAAGTTTGTTTACAGAGTTTCTATAGCTCAACTGGTAGAGAGATCCTCTAGAATTGGGGTAGATTTGAAGTATGTGGTTCGAATTCTGGAAGAAACTCACTTTCTCTACTCCTGTTACAATAGTTATCTTTGATATTATAAAATGAACTCAACAATGAATGTTTTTTTCACTTTTATAGAACTTTCAATTACCTTTCAATCCGCAGACCAATCAGATTCAAAATCTGCACACTGAACCGTCCCTCTAAGTATTCATTAACTGTTCTAAACACATACGTTCAGGCATAAATATTTTTAAATCATTTGAAATGCCTAATAAAAAATGCATGATTCCATTCCTAGCGCAGTTAATGTAAACAATGGGCTAAAGTATCACAATTACTGATTGGTGTGATAACTGGAGATACTGTTACTGACTCAGCAGCCAATAGTACAGGTCCTTACTGGACAGCTCCCTGCAGCCTCAAAGGTCAATGTCAAGGTCAAACTTGCAGTTCAGAAGTTCAAATACTCATATTGCTACCTCAAAGGTCAAGGTCACACTTGCAGTTCAAAGGTCACAAATGACTGGAAACTGCTTTCACTGGTTCTGTTCTTGCAAGGGATTGATGCATTTTCAATTTACTTAGCACAACTGTGTGTGTTCTAGTGATGGATTGTAACACACAATAGTCAGATTGCAATCTCTAAGGTCAAGGTCACACTTTCAATTCAAAGGTCACAAAAAAAAAACTGTTTTCTCAGGTTCTCCTTACAAGGGAGTGATGGATTTTCAAATTAATTAGCCCAAAAGATTTTGTTATAGTGACAGACTGTTGCATGCAAAATAATCATTGCAGCCTCAAATGTCACTGTCACACTTGCAGTTCAAAGGTACAAAATGAAGTGAAAAATGGCCTTTACAGGTGCTATCCTAACAAGGGTTTGATGAAGTTTCAAATAACTTATCATAAATGTTTGTGTTATGGTGATGGATTGTCACACACAATAGCCAGATTGCTAGCTCAAAGGTCTAGGTCACAATCGCAGTTCAAGGGTCACAAATGATTGAAAAACTACTTTCTCTCATTCTATCCTCACAAGGGGCTGATGGATTTTCAAATAACACAGCATAAATGTTTGTGTTAAGGTGAAGGATTGTCATAGGCAAAACATAGAGTGCTTCTTCAAAGGTCAAGGTCACACATGCAAAGGTAAAAAGTGACTGAAAATTTGCTTGTCCAATCTCTAATTTTTCTAAATGTTGACGTAATTTAATTTAACACTAAACAATGATAAAGAAGTAATGGTATAGCTGTTTTGATAAGCTGAAGTAAGTATAATGGTAATTGAAACTGCAAGGCATGTTAGCCCAGTGTCAGGATAATGAGATCCGTTGTGGTATCATGCTATTTACAGGCTCTATTTCTTCTTCAAATGAACACCATCTCTCTGTGTCTAAAAGAGTGTTTGTGGGCAATAAACCAAACAAACATACAAGATACGTGCCAGGACATCACCATGTTGTGGTGTTGATTGGTAAGATGCTTATCAATTAAAAGTAATGCTAATATGTGGTGATGTCTGGAAGTGTGTACAGGTGCTTGGCATTCTGAGAACATTAGTTGTGGTGATCAGATAGGCAAGATAGTTCCTGAGGATAGATTGATTGTTTAGCTTTATCATCTCTTCCAAAATCCTTCCTACCTACAGTTTATGTCCACAGTTATCTGGAGACAGTGTCCACTTGAATCATCATTATCATCATCCCTTTTTATTATCATCATCATCTCTTTTTACATCAGTTGTCCCGAATTTGGGGTACGATAGGGTTGACTTTGAATGGCTTTTTTCCAGTCAGCTCTGTTCGCAGTAGTCTCCTGGGATATACCCAGGGCAACCATGTTATCAGAAATGAATGAGCTCCACAGTTTTCTCAGTTATCCTACCAGCCGTGGAGCCTCTGATGTGAATTTTATGCACTCTGTAAGTCAGATGCTAGAGGATATGACATGGACCCGTTGAAGAAGATAAAATTATGGTGCTGCCTTCACTATATTTATAATATACTGAACTTTAGTTTGCCAGTGAACCCAGTCACATTATACCCAGACATTATCTTGAGACTAGTCTGACCAGCTGTGGAACTGTAACAGGAGCCTAAAAAATGAGCCTTCACCAGGTTTTGAACCACAGACCTCCCCAATACTAGCAGGTCGCTCTACCAATTGAGCTATAAAGGCTCAGTGAACATACTACTGGTGAAACTGCAACAGAACTACCTTTATATTTGCTGGCTTGTAAGCAAGGAATTTATGCATTCAATTTTCATTTTTACAACTTTGCAGCCTCAGGTTTTGGAATGGAAGCATCTGGTACCTGTCTGAATACAGTCTGAATGTGCTTATTGCTTTACTTGCTAAGTATGATCAGGCTTAAGCAAACAGTGAAGGGGCAGATCAACCAGCTTGTTGTTTGGATCTGTCTGATCATGATTGGAACTTTTTACTGCTAAGTCTTTCAAAATGTAGTTTCTGAACTATGCATTAAGCCATGAGCAGGGATTATCCTAGGTCATATTTTTAATGAGAGATTTTCTCCCATTCACAAAAAAATGATGGGATTTTTCTGATTTCGTTGGGAGAAATTTTCCCATTCATCAAATAATAACGAGCTTTTTATTCATGATCTCAAAATTTATTCCTTCTCAGATCAAATCTCTTAAAGATTAAGAAAACATTCAAATACAGAAGGAAAACAACAGATATGCTCCAAACATACAAAATAATCAACAATTATGATAAAATAAATAAAGAAATATTAATGTAACTGATGTTCCCACCATATAGTAGCTTAAATAAACATTAGGCAAGTGACAGCAAATTTGAAGCAAAATGTTTAGGAACACAATTATCAAATAAATGTAGTAGAACAGGTTAACTATTGTATTAATATATTTTCAGTACTTATATTTCAACTGCATTAACAATGAATACCATCAGATTCAGAAAGCAAATTTAGTTCTTCAAACCATTTTTTTTCACTTTAAATTCACTTAGATTTGATCAATGATTTAAAAAGTAAATGCTTCATAAAACATGTAAGTATCAGTAGAAAGCATTTAAAAACCCTATGAAGATAAGCACATTTTATGTTTGGCATGTATACTGGGGTTCATAAATTCAAGTGTTTCTTCACAAATTTTAAATTGTGATGTTTTAAAGTATCCTTTGATACTTGACATGTTATTAGTTTCACGACGATGGAAGTTCAGTTTTGTTATTGTTAACTTCGGCAGAAGATTTTATAAACGAAAGCATAGACGTCTGCTTTTTTCCGGGCGACGCCATTTTCATCACGATAGAGAAGCGCTTATAAAACAACGTAAATTGAATTCTAGACGATCGTAAGCGTCCAGATGATATCGATTGAGGCATGAGACCATTAAATTGATCACGATAAAGAAGCGCTTATTAAACAATATTTGTGCATTCTAGACGATCATAAGCGCCCAGATGACATCGATTGAGGCATGAGACCAGTAAATCCGCGTACCTTCATTTGGCTGGATGCGGCGCGATATTTTCTCTCATTTAAGAATTTTCATTGCGATTTTTGCCGTTTTAATGCGAGAAATCGCGGAAATCGCGCCCTAGGAATATCCCTGCATGAGCAAATAGCTAAGACTCAAGTATAGATGATTATCACAGGTTGCAGAATGATATAAACTTAATGTATTTACCTATCAGGCCCAGGGTTCCATTGCTTATCAAAGTAACTCTTGATCAGTTATATTTGTTAATTACGCCTAATTTATACTTAGTAATTAGCTAAACGGTTCAAGACAGCGTCTAAGGCCTTTTTGCTGGAGACTCATTAGCAAATAGTTCAGATCGTGATTAAGGAGTTCCCATCAGAGTCTTCCACCTGTAAGAATGTTCAATGTTCCTAGAATCTCTGTAAAGACCACTTCATTAGTAATGAAAAAGGTATAAATGTCTGTTCTCATTTCTGGAGTTCTTTTGGTTAAAATACTAGTAGGTCACAACCTTGATGGTTAAAATACTAGTAGGTCACAAAAGTGATGGGTTTTAACTACATTTCATTTTACCATATAAACACTAGACTCTCTCTCTACCTCCCTCTCTCTCTCTCAGTCTCTTTCTCCCTCTCTCTGTCCCATTATTTCCCCTCTCTCTTGTCTCGTTCTGTCTCTCCCACTCTCTCTTCTGTCTTCTTCTCTTACCCTGCTTCTTTCTTCCTTGGTCTCTCCTACTCCTCCTTCATCCATCTATTTCCTCCTTTCTCTCCTCTCCCAGTTCCTCCCTTCCCTTTCTCCCTCCCTTCCTTCTCTCTCCCTCCCTTTATCTCTCTCTCTCCCTCTCTGTCTCCCCACCCCTCCCCTCTTTTCACCTCCCCTCCTCTCCCTTCCTCTCCCCCTCCTTCCCTGCCTCCCTCTCCCTCCCTCCCTGCTCCCCTCTCCCTCCCTCTCCCTCTCTCTCTCATCTCTCTCTCTCTTTTTCCATAAGACAATAGGAGAATACTACCTCATATATTGAATATCACCAAACAGTCAAAGATATGTCTGTTAACAAAGAAAAGGCCATAAAAATTTCATTCAGTTAATTAACCATCGGATATGCTTGAGAAACCTTGCCAATTAACTTCCAATTATCTATATTGTCTTTCTAGGTCTTTAGTTAGGGCTGTTTTGGCATTTTACAATACAAGTAACTGAGGCCAAGCTAAACACATTTGAAATGAACCTGATCCAAAAGTGAATTGTGTTTTTTCCTGATACCTAGATAAAGAATGATCTTAAGATGTAGTGTCTGACAGTTTGCCTATATCATATACATGTAACACTATCTGACTCTTGTGTTGGCATAGTTTCAGAAGTCCTTAGGTCTAAGCAAAGGCGATTTTGAACAATATGATAATTGTAAAGACAGAACAAGTTGTTAAAAAATCACTCATAATGTTAATTCATTTCAAATCTGTAAATAAGCTTGATTTGGATTTCTGCTAAAAATAGGTGATACAACCTGATCTCAGAAGTATATGGTCATGAGGTTTGCTTAGTATAAAAATAGGTATATGTGGAGCACAGTTCAGATAGGAAATACATGTTTGTAGGGATGACTGGGGCATAATGCTTAACTTTGGACATAGATGTAGGACATGAAAAACAGCATTTCTTGGGAACAATATTTTTTTTTTGTTTGCTGAAAGATTTTTTGGTCCAGATTGTTGCATACCACCTTTAATTTTACACCTCATGTGAAATCATTTTAACATAAGGATCACTGTTTTAACTTTCTACTGCCAAAACATTTGTATAATCATAGACCTTATTACATTAAGGTTTCTCAAATTCACTGCCTTTAAAGTTATAATAGAATTAAGATGAAATAATATAATTATGTAAATAAAAGGATCTTCCAATTTAATCACAAATTATGTCTAATAACCAGTTGGTACAATACAGGTCTGTCACTATACTGGTAGCAATTAAAACATATAAATATCAAATGTATTTCTCTCCTCATCTTATTGTTATATTGAACAAAGCATACCATGTTATGTGATAAGCATATTGTAACGTAACATAGCGATTCATTCATGGTACCACAAAACCACCATGTTGTGATTTGTAGCATGCCTTCATCCTTTTATGCCTATATCAAGTATTTTGTGTGATTTTTGTAATAATGTTAACATTTACACTTATTTTTTCACCAAAAGTCATTAATGGAGAATATCTTGATATGTTAGCCCTTTGATTTGAAATGGATGAGTTATCTGTTTTGTAGTCGCTATCAATGTCTGCTGACAGTGAGAAAATATTCACCAAACGTAAATTGTTTCATTGTGTCTTTGTATGCAAATAATTTATCTTACAAAAGTACTGCAAGAAAATTTGAATAACAACTTTAAGTAACTTGCACCCACCCAATAGATTTTTTTCTGTTTATTTGTTTTAGAACTTAATTCTGAATTTTGAATTTTATTAAAACTTTTAAAGACTTTGATGATTTACTGAAATTGTTGTTGGAACAAAATTGTTGAAAAAAGTCCAATAAGCAGATATTTTCAACACACATACATGAGCTTCTCATCTTCAAGCATGTGCATATCACATTCTGGACTTATGAATAAATTACCAGACCTAGAAGCATGATTGGTAGATTGCCAGCTGCAGTTACGAGAGGCCCTGGGTCCGATCCCTGGCCACAACATTATCAAAGTCATAAAGGCAGTGATATAGCTCCCTTGCTAATGCTGAAGCAAATATAAGGGTAGTTCAACAACTGGTTGGCTCTGTGTCAGGATAATGGGACTGGGTGTGGTATCATGTAAGGTGTACATGGCATGCTATACACAGTGAAGGCAGCACAACATTTGTTTCAAGTGGACACCATCTCCAAATAACTGAAATACTGTTGGTGTGATGAAACCCAATACGTATGAAACAAAAACAATGAAATATTAAGCGCTGATAATTTTTTTATTACAGAGCAGTGTTGATATTGGATTGTTTCTTTTTGAGACAATTTAGTAATAATGTTTTCTGATTTTGTCGTTAGCTTTTAATTCTTGTACAAATTATTGCATTTGTATCATGCAATACACAGATTAGATTTTCTGTTTATTACTATTGATCATATACTTTTTTGCTTTAAACACAAGATTTCAAATTTTTTTTCAGTATTCTTCTATCTTAAAAAATAAGCATGGTGTTTCCCTTTGCAAGCTCAGTAGCATTTGTAACTGGTTCTCCAACTTCTGTCAGAACTACCATTGCTTTCAGACATTTGGTCTGACCTATCAACACCACTTGTTAGGTGCTGAGAAATAAACTCAGATGCTCTTTCAGTACTTTGAAAATAAGTATATTTTGTGGTTGTTCATGGTCTTTTGAGGCAAGTTTTGTTTTTCAATAATTTGTTCGTTAGTTTAAATATGGTACCTGACAGTTTGGCGATATCAAATATATGTACCAATATCTTATTGCTGGTTGGGGAAATTCAGGCATTCTACATAAACTCAGACTTAGATCTATGTAAAAATGATTTTGAACATTTTCTCAATTGTAAAACAGTATCAATTTAAAAAAAAATCACTCTAATAGTTCATTCTCGCCAAATCTATATACAACATGATGGAGATTTCAGCTCAGAATAGATTTTGACGCCAGAGAGGATTACCCAGATGGTGATATAATGTGATCTCAGTGGTCATGTTGTTGTCTTAGTTTAAATACAGCTAACTAATCTGCATGGCTCCGATAGGAAAATTAATACATATCTGTAATGATGTGTCACATGTTATTCTTCACCTTTCACATAGATATAGGACATCAATAAATACCACTTCGTCTGAATTGTTTAAACAGGTAACAGTAAGTTGTTTGGTTGTTTGAGAGAAAAAAACAAATTGGTCCAAACTGTCAGATACTCCATGAACAGCCATCTTACATTAACTCTGCCTAGAGGAATTAATATAAGTTGAAATTATTTGTTACCCAATGGTCCATAAATAAATAAGATTAAATTGCACTAAACACCCAGCCATCAAACTGACAGCCTATGTCTACAAGCCTACAGGAAAACACTTGTTATCCAGTCAAGTGTCAGCCTCCAAGACTTGGCACCCACCCACCTTCCTGTAGTCAGCTTCCTCAATGATTCACTGAAGTTATTTAAGATAGTACCAGTATCTGCCAATTTCTGTCCAGTTTTTAGATCATTAACATTCTAAATGATTTTAAGGGTCTTGGTGAATAAATGCTGCTTGTTAGCAGAAGACAAAAGTTATCATTTAAAGCCATAGACCTGATTTCATGGGTGTGGGGGTGGGTGGTGTGGATCCCTACCATAGCTGGGTGTGGGGGTGGGTGGGGTGGATCCCTACCACAGCTGGGGTGTGGGGGCAGGTGGGGTGGATCCCTACCACAGCTGGGGTTGGGGGTAGGTGGTGTGGATCCCTACCACAGCTGGGTTTTTTCCACCTTTTTGTGAACAGGTCTGATTCTGGCAACATTGGAAGTTTTGTATCTCGAAATCATGTAAATTGTGGAAAAAAAAGAAGTTGGGATACCAAACAAAATGAGAGTTTCAATTAACAACAGTAAATTGATTTTTTTCTTACTGCTCAAATACTTGGCAGTTTGTGTTAGAAATACTTCTTATCTGTTCACATTTCACCTCATAACAATGGAAAATTTCAGCTGCAGGTGAAAACTGTTTTGAATGCTAACATTTTGGACTAAATGGTCAATTGTGCCCATTTACATTGCTCTATAGTGGTAATTGAGGACTGAAATTTAATTAAAAAGAACAGACTTGTAAGAAAATATGGCAAAAAAATTGGCAGGGTTCAGTAGCAATAGAGAAGGTGTCTGCTGTCAGTTGTGAATGGGTCACTTTACTGAACCCTTTCAAAGAAGGAAAATAGTCACTGCTATCTCTGTATACACATCATAGTTAGCTATTTATAGAACTAAGCAAATCATTGCTAGGTACCAACAGAGTACAAGATAATAAATAATAATATTTTATGCAGATTTTTATAATAGATAACCTAACATTTGATTATAAATTGTTTTACAAAATTCTTAAAAAACAAACAGAAAAAAGTATTTTATGTCAGATTTGCTGTCTATAAATAGCAGAACTTCCCAGTGTGTGTAAAAATAGATTTGGAGTAGATAAAATATTTCATGATTAAAACTGTCTAACAAATGACACATGTGTGTTGGGTTTATTGTTCCAACAACAGAATTTCAGCTATTTGGAGACGGTGTCAACATGAAGCAGATATAGTGCTGCAAATACAGTGTTTAGCATGCCATGAACACCTGACATAATACCACACCCAGTCACATTATCCTGACACCAGGCCGACCAGTCATGAAACTACCCTTATATTTGCTTGAGCTATACCACTACCAGTTTTTAAAGACTTTGGTATGTTGATGCCCAAAATCGAACCCAAGGCAGGAGCTGACGCTCTTCCTATGGTGCTACCAGGTCTGGATCTTTTATTTTTTGCCGAAATATCATGCCCCAGTATCTAGACATACTGTCTGAGACTGCAGCAATAGTATACAGCAGTGCACATTCTGCTTTAAGCCCTTGGCATTCATCATTTATTAATACCTGCAACTAAAGTCTTACTTATATAGTTACAAATCCCTGTGAAGGTCACTGATTAAAGGTGATGCTTGATAGTTTGAACCAAATTTTTATTCTCAAGTAACTTTATAAGTCATTGTTACTTAAGATCCTGCAAAATGCTGTTTATTGGTGCCCTAGATCTGCATTAGTGAGGCATAAATCCATGCTTTTCATTGCAAATGGGTATTTCCAAACTGAGCCCACTGCAGAGATAGCTATTTTTGCACTAAAAGAAAGTAATGTGAAGACTAACTTTTAAGATCACATTACATGATAAATCTGTGTTGCAGCTTCTATAAGTAAATTCCACAGGACTAGCATAGCAAAAACATTTATCCATAAAGTTCTTGTTTTAACATGAAGAATATAACAATATTTAAAAGGTTTCTATTGCTTTAGATCTCTGTCTACAATATGGAAAGAAAACATGGAAAGAATGTTTGCTAATAAAAGTTTTTCTTATAAGAGTTTATACAGTAATGTCTAGTTATTATTGGTGGAGGACAACCCCAGACAAATGTCTGCATAGAACAATTGAAACAAAGCAGATCAGCTTCAAGGTCTTCCCCAGTTGAACTTTTCTTCCCAATTGGTAATTGGACCCACACTGTGAGGGGTCGTAGAGCCAGAGGGCAACTGGCCTCCCACTTTAGTTTCTTTCCTAGCCTTTTTTTCTAAATACTGTTCCCACCACAGTTATATGTGAACTCATTTGTTTGAATATTTGTTTTGTAAATTGACAATGCAAAGTATGTATACATCAGAAAAAAAGCATCTGTTCTGTTCTTAGCAGATAAGGTGTTAAAGAAGATAGTTTTAATAGCCATGAGGAGTTAACATTGGTCTATATCTGTAAACAAGATAGATCTTGACTCGTTTATGTTATGTTGTTGTTATTTGTCTTTCCAGAAATTTGTTTTGCTGCCATTTTGAAGAACAATGTCTGGGGAGGAGACCGAAACAGAAAAGTCGACAAAGGAAGAGTGAGTTTATTTTAATTACCCTTCCATTTTTACATTTGGCGCAAATACTTGCATGGAAAAGTCTTGCTGTTGAATGCTATTAAGCTTATATCACAATAATCTTATAACTGGGCACCTGTGGAAGGCCGTTAGAATCACCTACTTATAATTCCTCAGCCACCCCCCCCCCCCCCCCCCCACCCCCCCCCACCCCCTCCTGGGGGAGGACTTGCATGTGGGAAGGTTGTCCAGCTTACCTGCGGTGTGCCTGTGGTTCTAACCAGCAGACATAAGTCTGGGGTCTCTCAATCTGGATGTTGCCAATATGACCACTGCTGTGTTGGTGCAACAAAAGGAAAACAACATGTTCAAAGAAATGAACATAAAAATCTGTTGTAAAAATCTAAAATTAAAACATTGCATATATTGGAATTAAACTTCACATATGTCTGCATGTTGATCAGAACTATTGAAAAAATCAAGTTTAATTTTCCTGGTTGGAGTGAGTTGACAATAAAATGATATTTGTGTGAAATATATTTTATGTCCAATGCTCTACTTTTTTCCTATTTTTGTAATCCTTATGTAAACCTTAAATACAGATTGTCAGATTTGCAACAAAAGCTGCCAACCTTACTATGGTACACTAAAAAGTAGTTCCATTATTTTATAGAAAATAATATGCATAATCACACAGTTCAAAGTCACACATAGAATAAAATCATTAAATATTGACATTAAGTTATTGTCCTTGTGTTAACCAGCTGTATGTTGGATTGTTTTGTAAAATGCAAAACTTGATGAAATACAAAGTTATGAGTGAACTACTCAGTTGCACAGAATACAGCCATCCAGACTTCCCCTGCAGAACATGATAAATGTGATGTAACCAACATAGGGTGATACTGACCTAAAAGTCACAGTTATTTTTGGCTAATTGTGTCACACACCTACCCTTAGTGCTCTATTTAATTGGGACTACATTGAAATTTGCTAAAGTTTGCTCTTCTGACACAAAAATTATACAGATGTATGAATACATGAATGACATTATCACCAGTTATAAGTATCTTATTACTTGATTACAAGGTTAGACCATGTCGTATATCTTGCTTTTTCAAAAGAGTGAACACCATTATACTTGCAGCACTTTAAATTTTTATTTTTACCTAATTTTATGTAACAATTTCCTATTCTTCTTTTCCAGCCTGTTGTTTGGAGGTCAGGTGAAATCATTTGGAGACCATAAACATAGAATAGGATGTTGCTACTGCAGCCGGAAATATCTCTTCATTCTTTTCATCGTCATCCTCATCCTCCTCGCCATTGGTCTCATCATTCTTGCAATATATCTCAAAGGTAAGTTGGTAGTTTATAATGAACAGTTTGGCAATGTGTATGTAACACCTGTCTTACAGAGTCTATTTATTCCATGTTCTATAGTGCAGTTGTTTGTTTTAAATGAACAGTTTTGCAATTTGAATATAATATCTGTCTTTCCATAGAATGACAGATTCTGTTCATACCATGTTCTTTTGTCGAATGTAGATGATTCTTGCCATATGCCTACAGGTGAGAGATGAAGGTACATAAAACCATTCAATGCTGGAATGTTGATTAACTATGCTTAACACAATTCATGGATAAAACAACAGTAAGGAACTGTCTAAACCTGATCGTGTTTTACCATTTTTTTAAACTTTGGTATGATGCGGCAGCCAATGATATGATGTGGTGGCCAATGATATGATGTGGTGGCCAATGATATGATGTGGTGGCCAATGATATGATGCGGCGGCCAATGATATGATGTGGTGGCCAATGATATGATGTGGCAGCCAATGATATGATGTGGCTGCCAATGATATGATGCGGCGGCCAATGATATGATGCGGTGGCCAATGATATGATGTGGTGGCCAATGATATGATGTGGTGGCCAATGATATGATGTGGTGGCCAATGATATGATGTGGTGGCCAATGATATGATGTGGTGGCCAATGATATGATGTGGTGGCCAATGATATGATGTGGTGGCCAATGATATGATGTGGTGGCCAATGATATGATGTGGTGGCCAATGATATTATGTGGCTGCCAATGATATGATGCGGTGGCCAATAATATGATGTGGTGGCCAATGATATGATGTGGTGGCCAATGATATGATGTGGCTGCCAATGATATGATGTGGTGGCCAATGATATGATGTGGTGGCCAATGATATTATGTGGCTGCCAATGATATGATGTGGTGGCCAATGATATGATGCGGCTGCCAATGATATGATGCGGTGGCCAATGATATGATGTGGTGGCCAATGATATGATGTGGTGGCCAATGATATGATGTGGTGGCCAATGATATGATGTGGTGGCCAATGATATGATGCGGCTGCCAATGATATGATGCGGCTGCCAATGATATGATGTGGCTGCCAATGATATGATGCGGTGGCCAATGATATGATGTGGTGGCCAATGATATGATGCGGTGGCCAATGATATGATGTGGTGGCCAATGATATGATGTGGTGGCCAATGATATGATGTGGCTGCCAATGATATGATGTGGTGGCCAATGATATGATGTGGTGGCCAATGATATGATGTGGTGGCCAATAATATGATGTGGTGGCCAATGATATGATGTGGTGGCCAATGATATGATGTGGTGGCCAATGATATGATGTGGTGGCCAATGATATGATGTGGCTGCCAATGATATGATGCGGCGGCCAATGATATGATGTGGTGGCCAATGATATGATGTGGTGGCCAATGATATGATGTGGTGGCCAATGATATGATGTGGTGGCCAATGATATGATGTGGTGGCCAATGATATGATGTGGTGGCCAATGATATGATGTGGCGGCCAATGATATGATGTGGCGGCCAATGATATGATGCGGCGGCCAATGATATGATGCGGCGGCCAATGATATGATGTGGCGGCCAATGATATGATGTGGCGGCCAATGATATGATGCGGCGGCCAATGATATGAAGCGGCAGCCAATGATATGATGTGGCGGCCAATGATATGATGCGGCGGCCAATGATATGATGCGGCAGCCAATGATATGATGTGGTGGCCAATGATATGATGTGGTGGCCAATGATATGATGCGGCGGCCAATGATATGATGTAGTGGCCAATGATATGATGTGGCAGCCAATGATATGATGTGGTGGCCAATGATATTATGTGGCTGCCAATGATATGATGCGGTGGCCAATAATATGATGTGGTGGCCAATGATATGATGTGGTGGCCAATGATATGATGTGGCTGCCAATGATATGATGTGGTGGCCAATGATATGATGTGGTGGCCAATGATATGATGTGGCTGCCAATGATATGATGTGGTGGCCAATGATATGATGCGGCTGCCAATGATATGATGCGGTGGCCAATGATATGATGTGGTGGCCAATGATATGATGTGGTGGCCAATGATATGATGTGGTGGCCAATGATATGATGTGGTGGCCAATGATATGATGTGGTGGCCAATGATATGATGTGGTGGCCAATGATATGATGTGGTGGCCAATGATATGATGTGGTGGCCAATGATATGATGTGGCGGCCAATGATATGATGTGGTGGCCAATGATATGATGTGGCGGCCAATGATATGATGCGGCGGCCAATGATATGATGCGGCGGCCAATGATATGATGTGGCGACCAATGATATGATGCGGCGGCCAATGATATGATGCGGCAGCCAATGATATGATGTGGTGGCCAATGATATGATGTGGTGGCCAATGATATGATGCAGCGGCCAATGATATGATGTAGTGGCCAATGATATGATGTGGCGGCCAATGATATGATGTGGTGGCCAATGATATGATGTGGGAGCCAATGATATGATGCGGCGGCCAATGATATTATGCGGCCAATTTCAAACACTGAGACTCTCGTACCTTGAGTCAGTGCTGTACTGCTTGCGCTACCAGGTCAGGTCACAGATTTAGTGTTCCAAATCCTTCAAGGGGGCGCCCTGGGCCCAGCAGATAGAGTGTCTGACTCCATGGCCACTTACTGTATGGGTTACAGTCACTGGAAGTCTTCCAGCTGTCCTGCAGTCGACTAGGATTTCTGCCCTGACTTTTATCTAGGATCTACCGCCACCAATAAATATCTGGATGTTGATATCATGACCACAGCTGCAATAGACGACAGGATGACAAAACAAGAAATCTATTCTCTTGGTACACATTTGAATACTTGAACCATCTCTAGAAAAATATCTCTTAATATCTTAAAAATCCACTGTGCATAAATAAGAATCAACAAAAAGAAAACAATTGTCAATAGCTGTTGACAGTGGCTGTATGAACAATGGTAGTTATGATAGTGGTTCTATACAGACAGTGTTAAAAATGCTTTTTCTGTCAGTTAAAGAGTGGAACCTTTGGCTAAACAGGTTGTATTACCCATTCACGACCTTTCAACAACTGATTACATGAGTTTGAATCCCACTATTACATATTAAAACAACACTTAAATATTGTTAACCAACACACTATCAAATCTACCATTGACAGTTTGACCTCACCTTTATTCATCTCCTCCAACAATATCTTCATCTACACACACTTATATCCCTACAACAGGCTCACAGACAGGATTGTCAAAAATCTGGACCAAAATAATATATAAACGTCTTTTTTGTGTGCCTGTGTGAAGTAGTTGCGATCAATGTCTCCTGGCAGCTGAAAGGCCACAGGTGGTTTCGCAGGCTCACTTATACATAAATTGTCTATGTGTACTCACTATAGGCACTATTAAAACAGTTCATGGAGAAAATTTTGATAAGTACCAGTGATATAAAGTGAAGGTTGCTGCTACATTTGCTTCAGGATAATTGTTAGATTGCTGGTGAGCTGATAAACTCACATAAACAGACCGGTGTTGCTATCAATTATTGCAAATGGACCTGGCCCCAGTGTTGGCATGAGGCATTATAGGCTATCAGACAAATTTACCAGGCCCTAGTGATGGCATGAGGCATTATAGGCAAACAGACAAATGGACCAGGCCCTAGTGTTGGCATGAGGCATTATAGGCTAGCAGACAAATGGACCAGGCCCTAGTGTTGGCATGAGGCATTTTAGGCTAACAGACAAATGAACCAGGCCTTTGTGTTGGCATGAGGCATTATAGGCTATCAGATAAATGGACCAGGCCCTTGTGTTGGCATGAGGCATTATAGGCTAGCAGACAAACGGACAAGGCCACAGTGTTGGTATGAGGCATTATAGGCTAGAAGACAAATAGACAAGGCCCCAGTGTTGGTATGAGGCATTATAGGCTAGCAGACAAATGGACAAGGCCCCAGTGTTGGCATGAGGCATTATAGGCTATCAGACAAATGGACCAGGCCCTTGTGTTGGCATGAGGCATTATAGGCTAGCATACAAATGGACAAGGCCACAGTGTTGGTATGAGACATTATAGGCTAGCAGACAAATGGACCAGGCCCTAGTGTTGGCATGAGGCATTATAGGCTAACAGACAAATGCACCAGGCCCTAGTGTTGGCATGAGACATTATAGGCTAACAGACAAATGGACCAGGTCCTTGTGTTGGCACGAAGCATTATAGGCTATCAGACAAATGGACCAGGCCCTTGTGTTGGCATGAGGCATTATAGGCTAGCAGACAAATGGACCAGGCCCTAGTGTTGGCATGAGGCATTATAGGCTAGCAAACAAATAGACCAGGCCCTAGTGTTGGCATGAGGCATTATAGGCTAGCAGACAAATGAACCAGGCCCTAGTGTTGGCATGAGGCATTATAGGCTAGCAGACAAATGGACCAGGCCCTAGTGTTGGCATGAGGCATTTTAGGCTAACAGACAAATGAACCAGGCCCCAGTGTTGGTATGAGGCATTATAGGCTAGCAGACAAATGGACAAGGCCCCAGTGTTGGCATGAGGCATTATAGGCTATCAGACAAATGGACCAGGCCCTTGTGTTGGCATGAGGCATTATAGGCTAGCATACAAATGGACAAGGCCACAGTGTTGGTATGAGACATTATAGGCTAGCAGACAAATGGACCAGGCCCTAGTGTTGGCATGAGGCATTATAGGCTAACAGACAAATGCACCAGGCCCTAGTGTTGGCATGAGACATTATAGGCTAACAGACAAATGGACCAGGTCCTTGTGTTGGCACGAGGCATTATAGGCTATCAGACAAATGGACCAGGCCCTTGTGTTGGCATGAGGCATTATAGGCTAGCAGACAAATGGACCAGGCCCTAGTGTTGGCATGAGGCATTATAGGCTAGCAAACAAATAGACCAGGCCCTAGTGTTGGCATGAGGCATTATAGGCTAGCAGACAAATGGACCAGGCCCTAGTGTTGGCATGAGGCATTATAGGCTAGCAGACAAATGGACCAGGCCCTAGTGTTGGCATGAGGCATTTTAGGCTAGCAGACAAATGGACCAGGCCCTTGTGTTGGCATGAGGCATTATAGGCTAACAGACAAATGGACCAGGCCCTAGTGTTGGTATTAGGCATTATAGGCTAACAGACAAATTGACCAGGCCTGAGTGATGGCATGAGGCATTATAGGCTAGCAGACCAATAGATCAGGCCCTAGTGTTGGCATGAGGCATTATAGGCTAGCAGACAAATGGACCAGGCCCTAGTGTTGGCATGAGGCATTTTAGGCTAACAGACAAATGGACCAGGCCCCAGTGTTGGCATGAGGCATTATAGGCTAGCAGACAAATGGACCAGGCTCTAGTGTTGGCATGAGGCATTATAGGCTAGCAGACAAATGGACCAGGCCCTAGTGTTGGCATGAGGCATTATAGGCTAGTAGACAAATGGACCAGGCCCCAGTGTTGGCATGAGGCATTATAGGCTAGAAGACAAATGGACCAGGCCCCAGTGTTGGCATGAGGCATTATAGGCTAGAAGACAAATTGACCAGGCCTGAGTGTTGGCATGAGGCATTATTGGCTAGCAGACAAATTGACCAGAACCCAGTGTTGGCATGAGGCATTATAGGCTAGCAGACAAATTGACCAGGCCTCAGTGTTGGCATGAGGCATTATTATAGGCTAGCAGACAAATTGACCAGGCCTGAGTGTTGGCATGAGGCTTTATAGGCTAGCAGACAAATTGACCAGAACCCAGTGTTGGCATGAGGCATTATAGGCTAGCAGACAAATGGACCAGGCCCCAGTGTTGGCATGAGGCATTATAGGCTATCAGACAAATGGACCAGGCCCTTGTGATGGCATGAGGCATTATAGGCTAGAAGACAAATTGACCAGGCCTGAGTGTTGGCATGAGGCATTATAGGCTAACAGACAAATGGACCAGGCCCCAGGGTTGGCATGAGGCATTATAAAGTTAGCAGACAAATTGACCAGAACCCAGTGTTGGCATGAGGCATTATAGGCTAGAAGACAAATTGACCAGGCCTGAGTGTTGGCATGAGGCATTATAGGCTAGCAGACAAATTGACCAGAACCCAGTGTTGGCATGAGGCATTATAGGCTAGAAGACAAATTGACCAGGCCTCAGTGTTGGCATGAGGCATTATTGGCTAGCAGAAAGGTGGCCTTAAAACCAAACCTTCATATATTTTTTTTTCTTTAATCAAAATCTTTATAAATAATAGTGTAGATGTTGTTCATTTGCCTATGATATATGCTCATATTGGTGTCCAGTATATAGCAGTTTATCTTATTACCTTTACTGTTTTTGTTAGGAGAATAACATTAGGTTATTATGGGTCCTTTAACAGATGTAGCAGCAAAGGAAATCAAAGGGAAACATAATAGAGACCTTTAATACGGAGGTAATGGGCTGTAGAATTGGCCAGTTTTTCTTTTGTTGGATTTAAATCAGTCAGCGTGCTGCAGGGGTAGCTTAAAAAGGTGTTAAATTATTTTGTGTTATAAAAATATGTCAGTATTTTATGGCTTTTCAGGATTATGAGATGTAGCAGCAGTATAGTGTATCATCACTGTTTCTAACTCCGTATTGTAATGCATAATCACTGTTCAGAATACCAGTTAAATTTACAAATGTGTATATCATCATCATCAGGTGATATGGTCATGAAAAATATGATATGATGTGCAATCATGAAAAAACATTTCAAAATCCATTGATATGGTGCATTATCTCCATTTCAGAATCATATGATGTGTGAATTTTATGAATTTTGACTGTTTCAGAATCCTGTTCTATGTATAGAACTATCACTGTTTCAGAATCCTGTAATATGTATGATACTATCACTGTTTCAGAATCCTGTTATATGTTTGATACTATCACTGTTTCAGAATCCTGTGATATGTTTGATACTATCGCTGTTTCAGAATTCTGTTATATGATTGATACTACCATTGTTTCAGAATCCTGTGATATGTATGATACTATCACTGTTTCAGAATCCTGTTCTATGTATGATACTATCACTGTTTCAGAATCCTGTTCTATGTATGATACTACCATTGTTTCAGAATCCTGTAATATGTATGATACTATCACTGTTTCAGAATCCTGTTATATGTTTGATACTATCACTGTTTCAGAATCCTGTGATATGTTTGATACTATTGCTGTTTCAGAATCCTGTTATATGTATGATACTATCACTGTTTCAGAATCCTGTGATATGTATGATACTATCACTGTTTCAGAATCCTGTGATATGTATGATACTATCACTATTTCAGAATCCTGTGATATGTATGATACTATCACTGTTTCAGAATCCTGTGATATGTATGATACTATCACTGTTTCAGAATCCTGTGATATTTATGATACTATCTCTGTTTCAGAATCCAGTGATATGTATGATACTATCACTGTTTCAGAATCCTGTGATATGTATGATACTATCACTGTTTCAGAATCCTGTGATATTTATGTTACTATCTCTGTTTCAGAATCCTTGATATGTATGAGACAATCAATGTTTTAGAATCCTGAAATATGTTTGATACTATAACTTTTTCAGAATCCTGTGATATGTTTTGGACTATCACTGTTTCAGAATCCAAAGAAATGTATGATACTATCACTGTTTCAAAATCCTGTTATATGTATGATACTTTCACTGTTTCAGAATCCTGTTATATGTATAAAACTATCACTGTTTCAGAATCCTTTGATATGTATAGAACTATCACTATTTTAGAATCCTGTGATATGTATGAAACTATCACTATTTCAGAATCCTGTGATAGGACTGGTCCCACTAATGGCAGCAACAACCTCCTACCGGACACTAAGGTCAAGGTCATATCTGGTGCCGTGGTGTCCGACCACGAGGCCTGCTCACAGGTGGGCAGGTGGGTACCACTTACTTATTTGCTTGACATCATGTTGATATCAAATTTCTTTTTGATGTTATTGCTTAATAGCACTGTTATAATCATATTATTATATCATTGTAATTTTTAGCTCACCTGAGCACAGCATGCTCAAGGGGAGCTTTTGTGATACCGATTCGTCCGTCATCCATCGTCAACATTTTAGCTTGTGAACATGCTAGAGGCCACAGTTTTTATCCAATCTTCATCAGACTTGGTCAGAATGTATGGTCAGAATGTATGTCTACATGAAATCTTGGATGAGTTCGTTATTGGGTCACCTGGGGTCAAAGAGTAGGTCACTTGGTCAAATTTTAGGAAACATTTGTGAACATACTGGAGACCACATTTATTGCCCAATTTTCATCAAGCTTGGTCAGAATGTTTGTCTGCATTAAATCTTGGACGAGTTTGTTATTGGGTCACGTTGGTTCAAAAACTAGGTCACTAGGTCAAATTTTAGAAAGAGCTTGTGAACACACTGGAGACCACATTTATTGCCCAAACTTCACCAAACTTAAGCCAGAATCTTTGTCTGCATGAAATCTTAGATGCCTTCGTAACTGGGTAACATGGGGTCAAAGAGTAGGTAACTAGGTCAAATGTTAGAAAATGCTTGTGAACACACTAGAGGCCACATTTATGGCCTAATCTTCACCAAACTTGATCAGAATGTTTGTCTTCATCAAATCTTGAATGAGTTCATAACTGGGTCATGTGGGGTCAATTAGAGATCACTAGGTCAAATCTTAGAAAAAGCTTGTGAACACACTACAGACCACATTTATAGCCCAATCTCTACCAAACTTGGTTAGAATGTTTGTCTGCATGAAATCTTGGAGGAGTTTATTTTTGGGTCACGTGGGGTCAAAAAAGAGATACTAGGTCAAAACTTGAAAAAGCATGTGAACACACTAGAGGCCACATTCATAACTCAATCTTCACCAAACTTGATCAGATTGTTTGTCCACATGAAATCTTGGATGAGTGTATTATTCTATAGGGTCAAAAAGTAGGACACTAGGTCACATTTTAGAAAAACCTTGTGAAAACACTTAGAGGCTGGATTGATGGCCCCTATCTTCACCAAACTTGACCAGAATGTTTGCCAGAATGAAATCTAACATATGTTTTGAAGTGGGTCATGTATATTCAGTAGGTTACTTGGCCAAATTCTAGAAAATGTTATCAACCCAGTGGCCACACTAATGATCCAATCTTCACCAAAGATTTCTAAAGTAAATAACTCTTAATTACTTGGTGCCAGATTTGAGCCTAGTAAAAGCATGTGTCATCTGGTGAGCGATTAAGGGCCATCATGGAACTCTTGTTAGTCTTGGTATCATAATTATTTTATAATATATGACCAGCTGCAGCAGTCTTATTACCTTTATAACCATTATATAAATCATCATCATTTTCATCAGCTACATTGTTTTTATTATAATCATTATCATCATCATTAAAAAAGAATTCCAAATCCAAAACCAAAATTTATACATTATTATTAGTTTTATTGTAAACCATTGCATGCACAATTCAGGGTTATTGTATGATGTCAAGCTGAAAATGGTAATAAAAAAACAACCGATATAAAAAAAAGATTTAAAGTGTTGCAATGCTTTTGATTCTACCAAACTCAGGATACCAGTCTTCAGAAAGACAGTTTATTCACATATACTCTTGTGATCAGCTGTAATAGTGTAATCCATTATTTGGTATTGTTTTCTGTTGGATTACAAAGTTGTGCTCCTTAATGCTAAAACAACAAACTTGGAACAATTATGATAAAGAAGCATTAACTACAGGTATTACAAATATTCGTCATACCTGTATATATAAATGACAATGGATATATATAATTGAATAACTCATCATCCTTTATAATAAATTATTTCATTTTAATACATTTTAATACATTTGAAGAGGCTGACTTGCCAAACATGAAACAAAAACCAATTAATGTGCCTCATTGGAGAAACCTAATATGCCAATTATATAAAACATTAGAAATAAAAAAGAGAGTCTAACTAAATTATGGTTAATATGCTGTGTTATAAAACTAATAATGTTGGGAAGCAACAATTATTTTGTGCATGAATGAAACATGTTTAAACAACATTATGTTTATTCTAATTGTAGAGACATCTTGGCAAAGTATGGCACAGCTGTAGATGCTGCCATAGCAACTCTGCTGTGTAATGGGGCAAGAACTTCACATAGCATGGGCATAGGAGGAGGTGAGTTATCTCCCTTAATTTAGTTTTGTGCATGAATAAAATGAAACACGTTGCTTGGCTTGGGCAGATACTGTAGATTCGGCTCAGTCAGCTTCCATATAGATCTGTCTGATCAGGATCTGCACTATTTGTTGCAAAGTCTGTAGCAGGTGAAAGTCTCCCACTTTGGCATCAGAAAAAGTTCACATGTATGCAAAAAAAACTTTATCAGAAACATTTGAATGAAAATTATATCAATACTGACTAAAGTCATGTATAAATTGTTACTATTTAATGTAAGTCATGAGGTATTTATGCCAAGTAAGTTAAGCAAGTAGATTTATACAAAACGATTTAACTATAGCATCCCTATGGCGATGCCGTAAGAATATTTGTTGAAAATATCAGACATTTCTTTGAACCCATGTATTTGCTACCGGTATATGTTGGAAAGTATTAATTTATATCAAATTCGACACCAAAAATCACCATGAATAATTGTAAGTATTTTTCAGATATCAAGCCTACAGTTCACAGTTAAAAGTTATACTGCCAGTAGACAAAACCCTTTAAGTGATGTCCTTTAAGGTCTTCATCCTTTTAATGATGACAGGTATTACTAAGCAATACTGATTTGTAGATATTTGTATACAAACTGCCTGGCAAGGAAACAAGACATATTGCTTGAAACTCTGAAGATAAGGATGTTGATTCTGATCCAGCATATTCCTGCAGGAGTTGGCTGTTCTGGATCTGTTTTGCACAGTTATGCCCCCTTGTTTATTCGAGTTTTTTGTGTGAGTTAAAGTTGGTATCCATCAGTTTGCCCATATCTGAAACAGGTAACAATATCTTACCCTTGTTATGGGGAATGTCTGCATAATTCTTGCATAAACTTATACTTAAGTTAAAGTAAAGGCTGTTTATTATAATGCCTCAGTTGTTAGACAGTACAAAGCGTGAAATATATTACATTAAATGTCTATATTTCCAAATCTGTAAATAAGCAGGATGGAGTTTTCATATCAACATCAACTCTTTACCCAGATAACCATGTTCATTGATCTCAAAGTGGTTATGTGTTTTAAAAATAGCTGTGCATTAATTGTGCATCTTAGCTCAGATAGGAATGACATATGGGGCTTTACTTTCCACATGGATGTCGGGTTCTGCACCAAAAAGCATTTTGCGGGAACTTTTTGTGTAACATTAATTTATTTGGTTAGTATAAAAGAATACAAATGGTCCAAACTGTGGGATACCACATGTAAGTTTTTTATTTCGATAAGTGACCCATATCACTTTTCAACACTGAGAGAAAAACCCTGACATCTCTAGTTATAAACTTATAATAATAATTTTAATAATCTCAACACCATTTACAGGATGTTTTATGCTTGTGTATAACAAAAATACACAAAAGACCCATATTTTCGATGGCCGTGAAACTGCCCCTCATCAAATGACGTTGGAAGAATATAGCAATATGACCGATTATAAGGGTTTGTATGTCTGCTGCCCATGTTAAGCTAATTCTTCAGAATGAAGCATGTTGATTGCACAATGTTCATACAGAAATGATAATTCCCTCTTTTCAATAATAAGGGAAACCACTCTAATTATTCAAATCACATTGTGTTATCTCCCTTAACATGAAAATCTGTAGCCTAAAGTAGGTTTTTGTTACCTTATATAGAAGGGACCATTTAAAGGTCATTTCATTGCCGAAATGCGGAAATTAGGCACATTGATTTGGATCGATGACTACATTGGTAGCTTAAGTGAAGTGGAAAATGATAATCTAGTGAAGGTATTCAAGAACAAGAAAAAAAGAGATATGGCCATGAAATGAACACACATAATGCATGATAGCAAACAAAAGTAAAACATGCACATTTTCCCCCCTTTTTAATAAAATGCCACACAATTTTTGAAAAACAAACAACCTGCCCTCAAAGGAGATAATTATTATATTTCTTTCAATTTGAGAAAATGGAATTACAAACCTTGTGTATGGACTGAGGAGGTAGATTGCAGCAGTTATGTTCTTAAAGCATCCTGGATGGATTTTTTGTGTATGTACTTGATGCATATTCCATATTTCTTATTAATTATAAATAAATTATGTAATCTTAGTATCAGATAGATGTTATTGCCTATTTATTGTGTGTTTGGTGCATAACTTGTACTTTTGCCATGGTTTGCTCATAAAAAGGTAACACATGCTTTTTTTGCATTTGCTGAAATTGGAGAAAGGTGATCTTATTAATAGATTGAGGATAATGGGACTGGGTGTGGTATCATGCCAGGCATGCACTGCATGCTATACACACTGAAGGCAGCATTATCTTCACATCCAAATAATTGAAATACTGTTGGTGGGACTATAAACCCAACAAACAACTAACACACAAACCTTTTAATCAAACTATACATACTTTTTTTTGTCTTTTAAGATGCTTGTATGGTGAGGTAGTGGTGGATACAACTTTGAAGAATCCATCAAATTTAGAAAAGTGAAACTTATTTGGGATTGAATGGTGGTTTTCTGCTTTTGAATGGTGTACATTGGTGAAATAGGAACTGTCTCCCTAGTTAGTTAATATCTGAGGTATTCCAAACACTAGGAATGTCCTTTTAGTTGGAATTCTTGGACTCTATTATTAATATCATTATAAGTTACCAAATTTATATAGCACTCTTTTTAAATATCGATTTGCTCAAAAGTGCTTTACATAAATAACATTCAGTCAAGTGAAACAAATGATCATAAACGCTTATAAAATCAATGAAGTAAAACGGTAAGAATACATTAAAACACGAGGGTGAACATAAGAAGTATGGGCAAATCATAGTAAAAACAATAAAGCATAAGACAGTCAAAAATACACACACATGCTCCACAATAAAACTTATAAAAAATAATTAGCTACATTTTATGGTAGTATTGGCTGGGCTTAAGAACCTAACACTGGTCACAGAAGTACTGAATGAACAGATGTGTTTTCAGGAGCCACTTAAAACTGGATAATGTGGAGGCTTCGCGTATACTAGTAGGCAGGGCATTCCATAACCTAGGGGCTGCACATGAGAAGGATCTATCGCCATACAGTTTTGTCCTGGATCTAGGGATTGCTAGCAATTGCTTATTATCTGATTGAAGATCTCTGGGCGGTTTATAGACCTCCAGCATTTCTGCAAAGTAGGAAGGTTACAACTCTATCGTCTGTTGTAGATGTTGCAATAATAAACAGAGAAATTTCTTACTTTTACAGTAAAAAAAGCTTAAAATTCCTTTAAATACTTTCGAGGTTTGTTCTTTAAAAAAGAAAATGGAAGTGTTTGTTGGTGAAGGTTAACACAAGAAAGGCAGAAAAGTCAACATAAACTCTATAGAGCTCAAGCATAAAAACAGAGTACAACAAATGAAAGGAACTTTTTGCATTTAGGGATTATTCTGCCGAGACTATTCATTAATGTCTCTCATTGTCTTTTCTAATGTCTCTCAGTCACTTTTCTAGTCTATTCCTGAAATAGTAATGTTTACTGTTGATGTGACATTTTTTTCTGAAAGTTCTCATGCTCATTTTTATTCCAGGATGTGTTATGATTATTTATAACAATTTGGAGAAAATGTCACTTACAATAAACGGAAGGGAAGCAGCACCCTTCAGAATGACCTTTGACCTCTACAAAAATATGACAAAGGGTGGGTGGTAATGGTGGTGGTGGTGATAATGGGTAGTGTTAGTTGTGGTTATATAGTTGGTGGTTAAGGAGGCATTTTTGTGTAGCTGACCTTGTATGAAGGTTCTGTGACTGAGATACACTGTGGTAAGTAAGCCATGGGTGTTTTTAAATGACACATATTTTTTATTAGGAATAACTAATTAAAATTTATCCAACTTAACCTTAAGTTCAGTCATTTTAAAGGTAGTAAAAATGTGTTGAACTTGCAATAAATAATTTTAAAACTTCTGTCACGCTCATTCTTGACATATTCTGGCAGCTGTTATCCTTCATTTGGCTGGTTGTTAAGTTTGGGCCGTGAAATTTTACACGTGACATTATCATGATTGCTGTTTTTCATCATTTCTTTGCACAAGGACCAATATTGCATGATGGGGCTCACATTTAACCGTTCTGAGTAATATAATAAAGACACTCGGTTGTTATATGAGACATCTAACCGCATGTCATTTTTGTATGCTGTACTTATTTCAGGGTGTTGGTGTATACTTTACATGATATTAATTTCCTGTTTATAACAAGCATACCATTTCTTACCACAAGTGATAATTATTTTTACATGTTTAAGGCTAATGGTGTATAATTACCTCTTCATTTAATCAGAAATTATGCAAAATTGCATATAATGATCTTGTGTGAAGTTATTGGTACATCCTGTCGGGCTTTTCTTTGAATAAAACAAAGTCTGTGTATGGTCAATATTGTTCTGTTGATTGGTTATTGATAAAGATTGATGCATTAAGTGAGAAATGATTGCTATTTGTTTTTGAAATACATCAAAGCGACTAATTATGATAATTATAGTTGTATACATATCCAGCTATTAATGTGAAGGAAGCCCCCCACCAAGAGAGCCTTTTTCTTTTATTCAAAAATAACACTCAACAGCAAGTGAAACAGCCTTAAAGTAGTACTGTTTAAAGCCCTCCAAACAAGGCTGACAGGTAAATGTTTGTCAGCAACATAACTGATAACTATTAATTATTGTTCTGTCTGAATGATATGTATGAAGTAAAGAAAATAGCAGTGCCACACTTTTAGTTTACCTTTAAAGCATAACAGTTCAGGGTAAGATATTATGATCACTCACTGTTCAGCATCACATGTCTGACGTCAGATGGCATGCCTCAGTCAACATTTATTAAACAAGATCTCATCTGAAACCCCAGGCCCTATTTCAACTTATCTTCATCAGAAGCCTGAGCCAGGTAGCCACAGGTGTGGCTATAAACAACTGACTTCATTAATGTTTATTATAATTAAATGCATTGTATTGGCATAAGTCAGTTAATTGTTAATACTAATGCAATTTTGTCCATAGATGATGACACCCCATCCCCCACAACCTCCCAATTCATTAACCTCCCAGTTGGGAAGCCAGATAAGACCACATTCCAATTTCCAATGCCACTTTTCCTGTGCCATTTGTTTCATGCTTTAGTAAACAATCTATATCTAACACTGTTTTTTTAGCATGTTATAGCTAGTCAAGGATGTAATGTAAGATATACATATATATATATCTAACCAGTGGTTTTCCTTGTCTATTATATCAAACATGTCATACCTATTTCAGGATGTTATACCAGGATATACATATCTAACCAAATGTTACAGCTTGTCAGTTCAAGTTTTATGTTATACCTATTTCAGGCTGTTATACCAGGATATACATATCTAACCAAATGTTATAGCTTGTCAGTTCAAGTTTTATGTTATACTTATTTCAGGCTGTTATATGGTGGTATACAACCGAGCCTCAAAAACTTCCATCACATTTGATGGCATGTCCATCGGACCTCATTTACTAACATCCCAGAAATATCAGAGCATGAGAGGCAGTGAGTGGAGGTCAATATTTGACCTTTACATAATCTAATGTTGTTGCTTTTTTTTTTCAAGAAAATTTGTCCTTTTAAGTTTTTATTTTGCAAGTGGTGCAATAACTTACTTAATAATCCTTTTCTTGCTGTAAACACTTTTATGTTGTATGTTAATGTAAAGAATGGTGTTTCGACACCATTATGTTCTATGTTGATGGGGTGAAAGGTGTTTCCGTATCATTATGTTCTATATTGGTGGGGTGAAAGGTGTTTCCATATCATTATGTTCTATATTGGTGGGGTGAAAGGTGTTTCCATATCATTATGTTCTATATTGATGGGATGAAAGGTGTTTCCATATCATTATGTTCTATATTGGTGGGATGAAAGGTGTTTCCGTATCATTATGTTCTATATTGGTGGGATGAATGTGCATTATATGAGACTGTTCTATTCTTTCATGACAACAACAAAAACCAACAGGAAAAAAAATACATCAAAACTGATGCTGTTTTTAAAATGATAAAACATTTATCACAGAATATTTTGACAGAGACTGGCACAGTCTTCTGCAATGTTGTTGTTGGACTTTTATGTCAGTTTTATGTCAAATTGATTCTTATCATCTGCAACAACAACACAGTACTGTCTGTGAAATGTTAAGACTGTGAAATTGTATTTCTAAATATTTCTTTCACTCATTTGCTGTTTTCTTGTTCGATTAATGTGAGTCATTGCACCAATCTCATGTGTTATTAATTTTTGTACAAATAAATTACATGTTTATAAGCAAATTTTCAAAAAAGGTTCTAAGTAGCTAAACTTATTTGTTTTTGTTTTTATATGTTCCAATATGGCACTCTTAAGACCATGTATGGATACTCTTTTTGTTTTTTGTAAAGTAGTATATAATTGCATTAGGAATAAAAAAAATCAGATTAAACAAAATTAAGCATTCATTAAAGGGTTAAGCAAAACTTTTCTTGATTCTAAAATGAATAAATAAATGTTTTTGAAAGATTTTCAAATTGCCTTCTTTACTTTTGATTCTATTTACGTATAGTGTCTATGTAGGTAGCTTCATTCTAAAAGAAAATCATATCGTTTTCCTACAAGGAGTTTTGAGAATCATTCATGTGTTTAATGTATCATTCTTGAACTTTTGCATTGTTGTATATGTAGTTTCTGTATTATTGTGCTTCTTTTTGTGGTTGTTGATTATTGCATAATTTAAATATTCAATTTGCTATTTTACTATTTAATACTCTTGTAAACATTTTTGTACAGGTCACATATGCATGCTTTAGATGTGAGTATATGTAGCATGGTCATGTACATTTATCACTTAATATCTTCTGTTTTTCTAAAAGTGTTTAGTTCTCTTTTTTCATAAAGCTCCACCACCTTCATTAATTTTGTAGTTATTTCCCTTGGATTTATGTTTTCTGTCTGTCAGTTCTTCTGACTTGCTTGTCTGAAGTATAACTAATTTAATACTGGATAAGTTCAATTCAATCTTGATATGTAAGTCCAAGGGAGGTTAAAACATGCAATGCATGATAACCACAACTCCAGCTATGCTTATTGCTTAAGTTTTCTCCCCCTTTTTATGCAGTCTGTCCATCTGATTTCCTTTTCCTGAGAATATTACTTGATAACTATTGCATCAGATAATTTCCAGCTTGGTATATATATATCTGCGGATTTGTTTGTTTTTGTTACAATGACACAATAATCATCATAATTGCATAATCCAGCTAATTATTGGCTGATGAAGATCCCCAGACTTATGTCTGGGTAGAACCACAAGCACAGATTAGCTGGAAAATGTCCCAACTTGCAAGTCCTTACCCAGACAGGGACTTGAACCCATGCAGTGAGGGTCAGATATAAGTAAAAGTACAGCTTATAAGAATGATATATATCTCCCTTAGATTATTTTTCTTCATGAATTATAATATCTTGAAAACTACAAGGTAAAGTCAATTTCAAACTTAATATTACATAATACATAATGTATGGTACATACATCATGAAAAGTAGAAGTGCAGCTGATAAGAACTGTAACTCTTTCTATGGTATTTTTATCTCCCTTATATATTTTTTTTCTTTTTCATGTAGTTTCTTGAATATTTGTTATTGTATGCACCTGGTGATGCATAGAAGTGTATTGTGTAATGTACTACTATTATTATATTACCTGTGTATCTCCCTTCTGTCTGTCTGTCAGACTTCCGTTTTCAGAGTATCAGTTTTCAGAGTTTTCAAAATATCTTCTTTTTGTTTGAATTTCTAAAGGACCATAACTCTATATGGATTAATTAATTATTTATTTCCATTAAGTTAACAGACATTAATTTACTATTTATTTCTATTCAGTTTAAAACATGCAAGATACGGTGTTGAATTAAAAACATAAATTTTGTTACTTAATAATTTATTTCTTGACTATGCCCAGCATTGCTGCCATTTAGTGTAATTGTTACAATCTATATAATCTTTAATAAATTTCTACCTTCAAAAATTATTCCCTCATATTAATTTCATTTAAATATACTGTATTATTAAAAATCTGCTTTTTGTTAAACACAAAAGATGCGTTGGAATTTACTTCTATTTACTTCTATAGAAGAATTCACTTTTATATATATGTATACAAATTACTTTATAATAAATTTTACTTTTTTATTTATTAATATCAATATTTAAACCAAAATATAACTGATTATTTATAATAATTTTATTTTTAGAAATTATATTTAAATAAATATTTAAATATTTTTTATATATTATCATAAATTATTATTATCATTTTAAATATAAATTTAAATATTGGTTATTAATTTATCAATAAATGTTTTATTAACTTATCAGAAACAAATTAGTATTAATTAACTTCCAGTCAATGCCCGGCGTATTGGTGTGCCGGGAGAGATATTAGCCTATCACGAGGCTCACCTACGCTACGGTCGGTTGCCATGGAAGGAGCTTTTTGAGCCGAGCATTGAAATGATGCGCAGTGGCTTTCCTTTATCGAAGCCATCTGCTGACGGGCTGAAATATCTCACAAACAATCCCATCATGCCATACAACCTGACAGAATTTCCTGGTCTATGGTGAGTGTTTGTCATCTGCTGACGGGCTGAAATATCTCACAAACAATCCCATTATGCCATACAACCTGACAGAATTTCCTGGTCTATGGTGAGTGTTTGTCATCTGCTGACGGGCTGAAATATCTCACAAACAATCCCATTATGCCATACAACCTGACAGAATTTTCTGGTCTATGGTGAGTGTTTGTCATCTGCTGACGGGCTGAAATATCTCACAAACAATCCCATTATGCCATACAACCTGACAGAATTTCCTGGTCTATGGTGAGTGTTTGTTACTTATCCGGTAGTATCCTGTGGTAAAGTCTGTCTGATTTCAGGGTTCTTGATCACATAGTTGTCTGGTAACCATAACATCATTGTTTTGAAAGTGGTATCCAACAGTTTGCCTATATCTAAAATATAAAAACATGATCTAACATCATTTTAAGAGAATTTGGCATAATTGCTGCAAACAATAATACTTTATTTTAAGGAGAAGCTTGTTATAAAATTACATCAGACAGTATAGATCACAAAATTTATCACATTATAATTACATCCATTTCCATATCCATCAATAAACATGTTGGTGATTTCAGCTAAAAATAGATATCATCAGAACTTATGGCCCAGATGATCATGTAATGTGATAGATATCACCAGAGCTTATGGCCCAGATGATCATGTAACATGATAAATATCACCAGAGCTTATGGCCCAGATGATCGTGTAACGTGATAGATATCACCAGAGCTTATGGCCCAGATGATCATGTAACGTGATAGATATCACCAGAGCTTATGGCCCAGATGATCATGTAACGTGATAGATATCACCAGAGCTTATGGCCCAGATGATCATGTAACGTGATAGATATCACCAGAGCTTATGGCCCAGATGATCGTGTAACGTGATAGATATCACAAGAGCTTATGGCCCAGATGATCATGTAACGTGATAGATATCACCAGAGCTTATGGCCCAGATGATCATGTAACGTGATAGATGTCACCAGAGATTATGGCCCAGATGATCATGTAACATGATAAATATCACCAGAGCTTATGGCCCAGATGATCGTGTAACGTGATAGATATCACCAGAGCTTATGGCCCAGATGATCATGTAACGTGATATATATCACCAGAGCTTATGGCCCAGATGATCGTGTAACATGATAAATACTATCAGAGCTTATGTCCCAGATGATCATGTAACATGATAAATATCACCAGAGCTTCTGTCCCAGATAATCATGTAACATGATAGATATCACCAGAGCTTATGTCACAGATGATCATGTAACATGATAAATATCACCAGAGCTTATGGCCCAGATGATCATGTAACATGATAAATATCACCAGAGTTATGGCCCAGATGATCATGTAACATGATAGATATCACCAGAGCTTATGTCCCAGATGATCATGTAACATGATAGATATCACCAGAGCTTATGGCCCAGATGATCATGTAACGTGATAGATATCACCAGAGATTATGGTCCAGATGATCATGTAACGTGATAGATATCACCAGAGCTTATGGCCCAGATGTTTATGTAACATGATAGATATCACCAGAGATTATGGCCCAGATGATTGTGTAACGTGATAGATATCACCAGAGCTTATAGTCCAGATGATCATGTAACGTGATAGATATCACCAGAGCTTATGGCCCAGATGATCATGTAACGTGATAGATATCACCAGAGATTATGGCCCAGATGATCGTGTAACGTGATAGATATCACCAGAGCTTTTGGCCCAGATGATGATGTCATTTGGCTGTCGAGATTTCTAAGTTTAAAGCTCAAGAACTGTCCAGTGAGACCTTTTTCTGAGAAAAGAACTGAGTATTCCAATTTTTAACTTTGTAGCTTTCAACAATAATGTATAGCTTGCAATTATATAAATGTAGCTAGCATTTCTAGGAAAATTGGCACCTGTTGGCGAAGTATTTAACAACACAGAAATACACTTGTAAATACAGATGTAGCAGAAAACAAGGAAAACAAACAAAATAGCAAATACTCTACTTCCCATCAGAGTAATGGTTCATTACTGTCAAATGTTAAAAAAATGTAGCTCAATTAAATGGACTTGTAATAAATAACCAGTTTTAGTAAAATAGTTTGGAGAGCATATTCTTTTGGACATTGGAGGTGACAGGTTCAGTCTTATGAAGAGATGGTATTAAAAAAAAACTTTTTCATAATACATTGCAGCGACCAATTAATTATGATCATTATAGCCGTGTCCAGTTATTTAGTGGTGGAAAACCCCAGACAAATCTGGGTACAACCACCGACATCCTGCAAGTCAGCTGTAAAACCTTGCCACAAAAAGTCCTTGGCCCAGAATGGGACTCGAACCCACCCAGTGAGAGATACACAGTAAGACGTGTTACAAGGGGGTGAGACTCTATCACTATGCCACAGGTGCCCCTTGTTAAATTCTTTGCCAGTTAGCCAAGATCTATATCCATATTACATTGCTTTAGCATAACATCCTTGTATATTAGTCTACTTACTGTCCAGGTCATCATTATTGCACATGAATATGCTAAAGTTTCAAACCAATTTGTTTTTCTGGATCATGCTAAGCTTAAACTCCTTGTATAGGTATGGTATCTCCTGCAGTGGTACATTCTTCCACAAGTTTGACGATAACAATATCTTTGCATGGTATTTACAATTTTTTTTATTCTAAAGTCTTATTTCTATCTTTTCAGTGAGATATTTTGTGCTGACAAGCAGACTGGGCAGCCAAAGGTGGCAGGTGACATGATCTATATGCCGAAACTTGCAGACACTTATGAGGGAATTGCTAAAAATGGACCAAAGTACCTCTATGCCAGCCCAGTTACTCGTACCATCGTCAATGAGTTACGCAAAGAAGGTAAAGAGGTGATAGAGACTAGATGTTTAGTTAATTTACTTTCTTCAACATGTAGCTTTCAAAAAGACCCTAGACATCATTTAAAGAACATAAATAACCCTATTAATTCATTTCAAATAATCCAATATTTGAAATGCCACTCCCTCTGCTGGCCATGTTTTTTATGGACCGAAATTCTTTGAATACCAAAACATCCATAAGCTTTTTGGTGAAAAAGTACCTACAGAGAGTTAAACAATGTATTTTTATGAACATTAGAAATATTTTTTTGCATACCATGTTTTTGTGTGTGTGTGTGTGTCTTGCAGCAGTTATTTTGCAGATTAAAATTCTTTGAATATTTCAGTTATCTTATTGTGTTCATGTCTGAGGACCTTCAAACCATAAATATCATAAAATAAGAAAAAAAATGTAACAAAACCTAAGATTAAATAATTGAGACGAAAAATGAGACAAAGAAATAGACCAAAGATGAGACAAAAAATGAGACAAAAAACGGCATAATAAGACTTTAAACAAGCCATACAATTTATTATATTAAACAGAAAAATAATCTTTTGATGTATTTGAGAGGTTTCATGCCTCTGTGATCAGGTAAATCACTCTTCTGTTTGTAGTGATAGTCAGAAAGCATACTTAAACAAACCTCTGTATGTATAATGGCTTTCTGTTGCAAGAAACCATTTTTGTGGCCAAACTGAAGTTATTAAATAAAATTGCTTTCTTTTTTAGCAGGCTTTTATGTTACATTTTATGCCCAGAATGGAAGCATATAGCACTTGCACTGCCTGTCCATCCATTCATATGTACAGTGGTTCATCCTGTTTTTGTGTCTGAGCCATACCTTCCATATTATAAACAGTTATTCAGTCAAACTTAACCTGGATGCTGTATGACCTATCAAGTGTCGATGAGCCATAAAACCTTATACACAAAATACAAACATTACCATTATACAGACATAAAAGGTGTGTTGCACATAATATTTTACAAGTTCAATAAATAGGTCAAGGTCATATTTAAGGTCAGTGAATATTTGGACGGGGATATTTCAATTTCACTGATAGATCTACTTTTTATTAGCTTACCTGAGCACAACATGCTCAGGGTAAGTTTTTCTGATACTCCTTCGTCCGGCGTCAGTGGTCCGGCATCAACATTTTAGCTTGTGAACATGCTAGAGGCTACAGTTTTTATCCAATCTTCATCAAACTTGGTCAGAATGCTTGTCTGCATGAAATCTTGGATGAGTTTATTATTGGGAAACGTGGGGTCAAAACATAGGTCACTAGATCATATTTTAGAAAAACCTTATGAAAACACTTAGAGGCCACATTGATGACCCAATCTTCACCATACTACTATGTCTAGAAATAATAATTAGTGGCGTTCCAAACACCAAAACATGTCGGGAGGAGGCTACGATTCATACAATGTAATAAGGTAACAATTAAATCATGTTTGTTGAAAAGTGGACTGGACATTGTATTGCAAAAAGAAAGCACTTTGTGCTTGGAATGTATATAGAACTTTATGTATATATATAATGCTACAATAGACTTATATTTAAATGTAGCTTACTACCTATGTGGTAGATTTTGCAATTAACTATCCTGATTTTAAATGAGATTTTATACAATATTCTTAATTATACACCCTGACACCACCACTATACACATCACAATTACATATCACTAGAACAACTTATAATCCACAACGTTGCTGATCACCAAGATATTTTAAAACTTCAAGATATTTTATATTATACAATTTTAAATTGACAGCATACCTTAACCATCACACCATTAACATAAAAAACCTCTGTGATCCTTATATTTTAATCCTCTGTACATTAATGCTCACCCAATAAAAAAAGTTAGAGCGAGGGTAAATAAATCTGCATAGTTAGTTAGAAACTTGGTCAGAATGTTTGTCTGCATGTATTCTTGGATAAGTTTGTTATTCATTCACGTGAGGTAAAAAAGTAGGTCACTGGGTAAAATTTTAGAAAAAGCTTGAGAACACACTAGAGTGTGTGGCCCAATCTTCACCAAACTTTATCAGAATGTTGGCCTTCATGAAATATTAGATGAGTTCATAACTGGGTCAGTAGGTAGGTCACTAGGTCAAATCTAAGAAAAAGCTTGTTAACATACTAGCGGCCACATTTATAGCCCAATCTTAACCAAACTTGGTCGGAATGTTTGTCTGCATGAAATCTTGGATAAGTTCATTATTGGAAAATGTGGGGTCAAAACGTAGGTCACTAGACCACATTTTAGAAAAACCTTATGAAAACACTTAGAGAGCTCATGGATAGCCCAATCTTCACCAAACTTGGCCAGAATGTTTGCCAGTGTGAAATCTTACATTTGTTTTGAAGTGGGTCATGTGGATTCAGTAGTTTATTAGGTAAAATTCTAGAAAATGTTATCAACCCAGTAGCCACACTAATGGTCCAATCTTCACCAAAGATTTCTAAAGTAAATAACTTTTAATTACTTGATGCCAGATATGAGCCTATTAAAAGCCTGTGTCCTCAGTTGAGCGATTAAGGGCCAGCATGGCCCTCTTGTTTAAACTTGCATCAGTGTCTGGGTTTCTTTGTTTAATGGAAATACCTGAGCACATTTAAAATGTGGCTTTTCTGTTTCAAAAAGCATTCTGGACCAAACTATTCTGTTCTTCTTTTAATAAAGTTCTGGACCAAACTTTCACTTGAAAAAAATTGCTTTTCTGTTTTTAAGAGCATTATGGACAAAATCTTCATTTGAAGTGTTTTTGTTTTTTTCTGTGTTAAAAGATGTGCTGAATGGAGCTTTTCATTTAAATATATGTTGTTTTTTAGTTTTTTTTAATGTTTTGAAAGGTACCCTAGACCAGTTCTTATTTCTAGAGGCACATTGGACCAGACTTTTGTTTTAAATTTCACCTGCCTAGTTGAAAAGGCTTTTGGAAGCCAAACTTTCATTTGAACTGTTTCCTGTTTCAGGAGCTGTACTAGACCAAGAAGATTTCACCATGCTGTATAAGCCATTGGTACAGGAGGGCTGGTCTAAAGATATAGGGGACTTCATCCTACACTCCATGGGGGATGCAACTGGTGGACCTGTTGTGGCCATGGTGTCCAACATTCTCAAAGGTGTGTATAAAGTAGTAGTCATTTTTTTATCAAGATGGGCAGCATAAAGAAGTCAAACATCCCATATGTGCATCTGTACATTTGTCTGTCCCATTTCCAGATCTTATCCATAAGTTTGGTGTTATTTTCAGAACTTCAGTTAAACTTCACCATATCAAGGTGTGTTGCCCATTTACAACATTTAATAATGTACAGTTGCAAATTGAAAGGGTCAAGGTCACATTAAAGGTCGTATTGAATGTTATACCTTATAACTGGTTACACATACTTTTTTATGTTTGTTTTAGTTTTGTTTTTTAAATACATTGCAGCAACCAATGGTCATTGTAGCAATATCCAGCTATTTTGGTGGAGGAAGACCTTCCCACATTAAATTCTTATTCCAGAAGGGTTCTCGAACCCATATGGTTAAAGGCAAAGCATTCAGAGGTGTTACAAGTAGGCAACTCAGGCATTAAGTCATTGGCTCTCTTAAATGACTACTCAAGACATATATTAGTGACTTTGCCATACTTTATTTACACATGGATACACAGCATTCCATTTGTAAGTGGACCCTCAAGGTCATATTTGAGGTCAAAGTTGTGATATATGTCAATATCGGGTGATATTTCTTGTTTTATGACGGATTCAAACTAGATGTCAGAAATGTTCTAGACAAAATTTTAAGTAATACTGCCATGATAGCTCTGATTTGCTTGACTGAAGACACTGGCTTTTAGTATGCTTTAAATACACAACTGTGCATTTAATATTTACTGATCGCAAGTTAGATGTTAAATATCTGAGCAAGGTTTATATATTTTTAGGTAACCTTTTATACACAATAACATGTTTGACTCTTTGTTGTTAGTTGGTCCTTTTCATGTTAATGTTTCATAAAATATAATTTTGTGTAGACGTGCATGAACATTTATTGCAGGACTAAACCTTACAAGTGACATGAGCACCTTAAAGAAGCGGGTTGATGCCTACCATAAGATTATCGAAGCCCTCAAATTCACCTATGCCGAAGCGGTGCAACTGGGAGATCCTGATTTTGAAGAGGGAGCCAAGGTGCGTAAAGATCTACACTGGATAGTTTCCCTGTTATACTCCCAAAATGGAAATAAGTCATTTTACATGGATACTCCAGCTTTTATTATTGTTTTTATATTTATTTTTAGTTTACATTTAATTTAAAATTTATCACATTAACAACAATTGAAATTACCTTCAAATTCTTTTTTTTTATGAAAAATCTTTTATTATAGGTCTTTTAAAAGATTTAAACTTCTTGAAGACCTTGAATTATTGTATTTTACAACCTTTACCAGTAAGCTTTCATGTATTCTAAGCATATTTCAGCAAAATATTGGTGCATGCTAACTGACTCATTAATGGTTGACAGGGCCTTGACATACAACAGAAGGCTATTTAGCAAATTAAGCTCTTTAAACCTTCATTTACAGTTAATCTGTTTTACTTACTACATTTACTGAGCCTTTCATTTCAATATTTGTATTATTTCTTCTCCACTAATAAATAATTTGCTTTGAACAAGTGCAAAATTTTATTATTTATTTCTTGAATACATTCAATTACATGTATAGTTCTTTTATTTTGATCTTTGTATGACACAATGAATAAGATATATTCTGTTCTGTTCATTTTTAGGGCATAAAATGTAACGTGTTCATTGTGGTCAAATAATGTACTTTATTATTTTTAATTTGTTTTCTGTTGTTGTTGTTTGTGTGTGTTTTTCTTGTTTTGCTGTGAAGACATTTAGAAATCTATGCAAAAAAAGCTACATTTGTTCATGTGTTGCTTATTTTGTTGTTTTATGCAGGAGATTTTACGGCGGATGAAATCTGACAGTTATGCGGAGTATCTTCGCAGCAAAATTACAGAAAAGTCAAATGACCTGTCCTACTACACTGACATAGCCGCAGATTTTCCAGATACTCAGGGAACTTCCCACGTATCTGTCCTTAGTCCATACGGAGATGCTGTGTCTGTAACATCCACCATTAATTGGTAGTAAGTACTTCCTAAACAAACACTTAATAAACTTTGTTAAATGTTTTAAGAAGAAAATGTTTGTTTGTATGTTTGTTTGTTACACAGCACCTACACAATTCTTGTCATATTGGCTAATTATTGGTGGAGGAAGACCCCAGACTTAAGTCTGGGTAGAACCACCAGTACACTACAGGTTAGATGGTAAATATTGATTTTTTTAACATCAGCATTAACACAACTGTTCCTAAAAGCAGATTGTTCTCTTTGAAAATTAACTGGAGGGCATATCTCCATAAAGGCAGTTTTCACCATTGTCATAATGTACAAGAGAGATGATGTTCACCATCTTCATAATGTACAAGAGAGAAGATGTTCACCATTGTCAAAATGTACAAGAGAGAAGATGTTCACCATTGTCAAAATGTACAAGAGAGATGATGTTCACCATTGTCAAAATGTACAAGAGAGAAGATGTTCACCATTGTCAACATGTACAAGAGAGATGATGTTCACCATTGTCAAAATGTACAAGAGAGATGATGTTCACCATTGTCAAAATGTACAAGAGAGAAGATGTTCACCATTGTCATAATGTACAAGAGAGATGATGTTCACCATTGTCAAAATGTACAAGAGAGAAGATGTTCACCATTGTCAAAATGTACAAGAGAGAAGATGTTCACCATTGTCAAAATGTACAAGAGAGAAGATGTTCACCATTGTCAAAATGTACAAGAGAGAAGATGTTCACCATTGTCAAAATGAACAAGAGAGAAGATGTTCACCATCGACAAAATGAACAAAAGAGCAAATGTTCAGCAGAATAATTGTAAAGTGTTTGTATTATTTATTTTGATGGATTATTATTTTACCATAAGTGGGAAGAGAATTTTATGATTTTTATTTTTCCATTACAGCTTTGGTTCCATGATCGTGTCGAACAGCACTGGGATCATATGGAACAATGAAATGGATGATTTTAATTCTGATGAGGTACCGGTAAGTAACTACAATTTTTTTCCTTTTTTTTTTATTTTTAGTTTTAAGCCATGTATGAAGATTAAACAAATCTAGCTCAGATGTATAACACCTTGGCAGAGATGTGTGAACATGGTGCTTCATTATTTTGAGAAATTATGCAAATAAGTTCTGATAAAAGAAAATACAAAGGTTTGAGTAACTTTTTTATTTTTTTTATTAGGAATTGTATTATTCATTTTTTAACTAAATAATAACTGACCATATTATATAACTAAATTGCTATATACAGTTATTTTGATGATGAAAATACAATCTTTAACTAACTTACAAGAAAGTCACATTCATAGTGGAGAATGGGCATGCTTTATTGACAAAAGTTTAATTTTTAAGAAAAAATATGGGTACTTTAATTTAATTAGTTACATTCTTTATTGAAAACATGCTGAGAAATGAAATATGCTAATCTCAAAATGTCTGTAGGTTGTAAATTTTGTGGAACCAGGCAAGAGACCAAGGTCATCAATGACTCCAATAATTGTCTCGGACAAAAATGGGCAGGTCCGACTAATTACCGGTGCAGCCGGTGGTGCACGGATAGCTACATCAGTGGCTCAGGTAAGGCTTGTTACCATGGTTACTGTAGAGGACAAAAATAAACAAGCACAAATAAAATGTTCTACCGAGACATATGTCTGGGGTCTTCCTCCACCAAAAATTAGCAGGACATCACCAATATGACCATAATTGTAGTGTGACATAAGCTGTAGTGCATAGCCCAAGCAAAATATTTATTGTGCAATTTTTCACTTATCCCCCATTAAGAAATAAAGGATAAATAGAAATCCATATTTAATTTATTTCCTGCATTAAGCCTTTGTTGAAGATGTAGCAGTCTAACTATTGATGATGAGATTTTTGTTGTTATATGGATTGTGACTAAGCTTGTTAAACAAATTGTGTTTCATCACACTTGTACTCTCAAGAAAAAACAACAACACTACATGCAGTAGTATGGGTTGTTCAAATTGTATCCAGCTAAGATTTTTTTTTTGTATACCAGATAGTGGCCAAGTTGATCTTGATGGATCAGCCCCTGATGAACAGTATAGAAGAGAAGAGGTTTCATCACACCTTGTTTCCAGATAATACTCTTTATCTAGAGAGAGGCTTTCCAGAGGTATGTGTAAAAATGTCATCTTTAATCCTTGGAAAATTGGCTTGTATTACTATCTGTGATCCATTCAAAAGTACCTATCTATGGCTGAGACACGAGTTTCATACTAAGTTAGTACTTCAATCAGACTTGATCATCTTACAGACTTACAGACATACACAGGTGTGTCACACTTAACATTTACAGGTGAAAACCATTTAAGGTCAAGGTCATAGGTAAGGAACTTATTGAAGGTCATTCCTTATAAAAAAGTTACTCATACTAAATATTTTTAGTGGCAATAAATTTTTGTTATTTTTACAAGTAATCAGTCCAACATCACCATCTTAAGGACTTATTTTTGGAGTGTCTGGCATGTCATGTAACAAACCCAAGGTCACAGTCATACATAAAGCCTTTGCGTATACAGGGGGCAAATGTTCTATTCCAGTAACATTTTCTTGTTACTTGTGTAAAGATGTGAAAAAGTCTTTGTTGTACATGGTGTGCTTAATGTGGATATCGATAAATATAACAGCAAATATTGAAAAAGTCATTTGGCCAGTCAACGTTCCACTTCATTTCTAATCAATTAGTAAAAATTTGAACTCACATTTCTTAAACTTAACATGGACATTGTTTATAATGAGTAAATGAACCTTAGCGGTTTTGATGTCAGATGCTCAAAGGTCAAGGTCACAGTGACCTTGAACATTGTCTGAACTCACCCCACCTTTATTATTGGTGATGATGAGTTGATGATCTCTATTGGTTTCAGGGTCACAGGGTAAAAGGTCATGGCCATTTTCATGTTACTAGTGTAGAATAATGTCTAACATAAAAATATGTTACAAGTCAAATAACCAGTAGTTGGATTTTTTTACAAACATCTCCTGTTTTGGTTACAGTTGCTTTTTTATGAGTATTCAAGTCTTATTCATGCCTATATATTGTCCTGCTGTTTAAACTCTATTTTTGTTCTGAGTGAAAAGTGTTCATTTAATTTCTTTGTTGGGTTTATCATCCCACCAACAATAGTTCAATTATCTGGAGATAGTGTCCTCTTGAAGCAGATAATGCCTTCACTGTGCATAACATGTCATAAACACCTGGCATGATACTACACCCGGTCACATTATCCTGACACTATCCAACCAGTTATGGAACTACCCTTATATTTGCTTCAGCGTTAGCAAGGGAGCTATATCACTACCACTTTTTACATCTTTGGTATGTTGCAGCCTGGGTTCCAACCCTGGGCATCCCGTACCTGAATTTAATTTGGATTTTGATCAATTAAATAATTCTTTGTATCCAGGATATTGAAGATCTGTTGAAAAAGAAAGGCCACAAGACTAAGACATACAGTGGTTCATATATGGGCGTGTTGCAGTCCATACTTGTGGATAAAGATGGCAAGATTGAAGGGTACGCAGACAAACGGAAACCTCCGGGAGATGTTAGTTATGTCTACAAGGATCTTTATGTTTAAAAGTTTTGTTAAAAACATTCTTATGATACAAGATTCTTATGCTAGAATGTTTATTTATAGCTTTAGTTTGATCTATCTAGTTCAGATATGTGTTTGTATGCAAGAATATTAATTTGGGGCTGGAGTTAAGATTACAAGAATATTAATTTGGGGCTGGAGTTAAGATTACAAGAATATTAATTTGGGGCTGGAGTTAAGATTACAAGAATATTAATTTGGGGCTGGAGTTAAGATTACAAGAATATTAATTTGGGGCTGGAGTTAAGATTACAAGAATATTAATTTGGGGCTGGAGTTAAGATTACAAGAATATTAATTTGGGGCTGGAGTTAAGATTACAAGAATATTAATTTGGGGCTGGAGTTAAGATTACAAGAATATTAATTTGGGGCTGGAGTTAAGATTACAAGAATATTAATTTGGGGCTGGAGTTAAGATTACAAGAATATTAATTTGGGGCTGGAGTTAAGATTACAAGAATATTAATTTTGGGCTGGAGTTAAGATTACAAGAATATTAATTTGGGGCTGGAGTTAAGATTATAAGAATATTAATTTGGGGCTGGACTTAAGATTACAAGAATATTAATTTGGGGCTGGAGTTAAGATTAGAAGAATATTAATTTGGGGCTGGAGTTAAGATTACAAGAATATTAATTTGGGGCTGGAGTTAAGATTATAAGAATATTAATTTGGGGCTGGAGTTAAGATTAGAAGAATATTAATTTGGGGCTGGAGTTAAGATTACAAGAATATTAATTTGGGGCTGGAGTTAAGATTAGAAGAATATTAATTTGGGGCTGGAGTTAAGATTACAAGAATATTAATTTGGGGCTGGAGTTAAGATTAGAAGAATATTAATTTGGGGCTGGAGTTAAGATTACAAGAATATTAATTTGGGGCTGGAGTTAAGATTACAAGAATATTAATTTGGGGCTGGAGTTAAGATTACAAGAATATTAATTTGGGGCTGGAGTTAAGATTACAAGAATATTAATTTGGGGCTGGAGTTAAGATTACAAGAATATTAATTTGGGGCTGGAGTTAAGATTAGAAGAATATTAATTTGGGGCTGGAGTTAAGATTACAAGAATATTAATTTGGGGCTGGAGTTAAGATTAGAAGAATATTAATTTGGGGCTGGAGTTAAGATTACAAGAATATTAATTTGGGGCTGGAGTTAAGATTATAAGAATATTAATTTGGGGCTGGAGTTAAGATTATAAGAATATTAATTTGGGGCTGGAGTTAAGATTACAAGAATATTAATTTGGGGCTGGAGTTAAGATTACAAGAATATTAATTTGGGGCTGGAGTTAATATTATAAGAATATTAATTTGGGGCTGGAGTTAAGATTACAAGAATATTAATTTGGGGCTGGAGTTAAGATTACAAGAATATTAATTTGGGGCTGGAGTTAAGATTATAAGAATATTAATTTGGGGCTGGAGTTAAGATTACAAGAATATTAATTTGGGGCTGGAGTTAAGATTACAAGAATATTAATTTGGGGCTGGAGTTAAGATTATAAGAATATTAATTTGGGGCTGGAGTTAAGATTACAAGAATATTAATTTGGGGCTGGAGTTAAGATTACAAGAATATTAATTTGGGGCTGGAGTTAAGATTATAAGAATATTAATTTGGGGCTGGAGTTAAGATTACAAGAATATTAATTTGGGGCTGGAGTTAAGATTACAAGAATATTAATTTGGGGCTGGAGTTAAGATTACAAGAATATTAATTTGGGGCTGGAGTTAAGATTACAAGAATATTAATTTGGGGCTGGAGTTAAGATTACAAGAATATTAATTTGGGGCTGGAGTTAAGATTACAAGAATATTAATTTGGGGCTGGAGTTAAGATTACAAGAATATTAATTTGGGGGGAGTTAAGATTACAAGAAGATAAATGTACAGCTTTCATTAAGATAACATTGTATTATATTCAGCTATACAACTACACACAAGAATGTCAATTGGAATATTTACTTTTAAGTGTCGAGATATAAAGCCGTACATATGGCAGAGGCAGGACACTGAAACGGCAGCTTCAAAAGTTAAAAGTGCAACCCAGCAATGCCATATTCATCATGATCCATAATTTTGGAATTGTTAACATAAAATTAGCATTTCACTGAATTTTTGATCTTGCAGAGTAGTACATTTAAATTTGTTATAATCAAAATTCACTTTTTGAAGAAGGGAAAAAATCACTGCTGACAGTTGTTTTTTATGATATGGTTTCTTTTACTTAAAGATATTATTTAGTGATCTTTTGCATTTTGTAACTCGGGCAATGGCAAAATTTACAACATGTTGCTAATCAAAGAAATCACAGTTTGCCAGACTCTGTTTCGCTGTCATTCAGCAATGACTGAAGAATACTCTGGAATGTTGTTTTTTTTGCATGACTTTTACTGATGAGGTTGCTGCAAAATCCTGTTTTGTTCACCAAGTCATATGTTCAATAAATAACTCTCAGTTGTATCTAAATAACTTTGAACCTCAAACTTTGGTTTGGATATGACATTTACAATTTGAGTGTCTGGTCAAGCAGTTGATAGATTTAAATTGAAATTTGTTCTATTTTTGGCAATATTGCAGCACTGAAAAACAAACATTCTCATTTAAAAAAAAAATCAATTTTTAGGAAAATGAACAGGACAATAATGTATTCAATAGGCACAGAATTAAAAAACAACCTGGTTGCTGTATAGAGAGCCTATATGTATTTAAATTAAAAAACATAGAACACATGCCTTTGATGTCATCCTCTAGCCCAAGGAAGGGCCATCTTGGAGTGGTCCAATCAGTGTTTCCTGATGACTTCACTTTGGTTCTAATAAAGTAGACTTTACCAACAGTTAGTGTGACTAAATTATGTGGTTGGTGATCAAAGTCACATTTGTTATAAACATACAAACAAAAGCTGATAACATGGTATTCTTTTGTGTCCTATTTTGTGTTGCTTTTGTCTTAATTTGTGTTATGTTTGTAAATATATAATCATTTGTTACAAACTATACAGGGCATACCATTCTTACATTTACTGGTGGAAATACTGATATTCTGGCAAGAACTTTTTAACAATTATTGTAAAATACTTTGGCCTTTCATAAATATATTGTATTTTAAATTTGAATATTTGATAATACTAAAAAAGTGTTGACACAGATCTGCAGTGCTTTTAATTATCATACCTTAACCTTATGTTATTGCATTTTTTAACCAAGAGAAATCATGGTTGTACATGTAAAATATAATGATAACCTCAGTATTTGATTTCTTTTGTTAAATTATTTTTCTGTCATGCTTTTGGAATTTTTTCCACTAATTGGGCCAATTGCTTATACATGCACTTTCTATCAAATGGCACTAATAAAAGTTAGTATAGTAAATTTAATTAACATGATCATGTTTATTGCAATTTGTTTCTTTATTATCAATTTTTGGAATCACATTTATTGCAGTTTTTGAATCACATTTAATTGCATTTTTTTGCATCACATTTAATTGCATTTTCTGAAACACATTAATTGTAAACAAAAAATCCAATACAACATTTCCATTTTCATCATAAACTACATATTACTGACATATATTACTGCATCAGTTTATAAAGCAATGTGGTGGGTAGAATAGCAATATTTGTATCTTGTATTCTGTATAACTGTTAATTGGATGGACGTTTTTTTACTATTGAACTGATTTTTATTAACAGTGCAAATTGTGCCAAGTAAATCTGCCATTTCTTATTCATTTGTAACAAAATCTTGCCATCTTGCATTGAAGGTAAAATTATTTTAGCCTTTTGCTTTACTAATTATTGATATTTTTATTGATATACTAATTAATGATATTATTATTGATATACTAATTAATTATATTTTTCATTGATAAACTACTAATTAATATTATTAGCTTAATTGATAATGATACTTGTTGGTGTTATATTCAATGCACTTAAGTGGCAAACTTCAGTTGTCATTTTCACACATTTTAGGAATCAAAACATACTTTATAATATTTAACTAAGCTTTCTTTAGATCTACTTAATAACTACCTAAGTTAACTTTAAATTTTCTTTTATGTGACACTATTTTCACCAGTCCTGGGATAATACTCAAAGCAGTCAAGGATAGTTGGGTTTTATGTTTGAATGCATCTAAGTTTGCTAAAAACAGAGCACAGTGCAGGCCACCAGATCAGAATTTTAGTGAATTGAGAGGAAACTCACATAAGATAATAATATTTGAGGAAAGGAATTTTTCTGTTTGTTTTTTTTACAACTAGAATAAAAAAAAAACTGAGTAAATACTTTAACCTTCATTTTTGAATTTGCTCGAATGGGTCTACTGCATTTACTTAGTGAAATGAAAGTGTTGTTGGGAATTTTACTCTAGTGAAATATGGTAACTAGTCTAGGGCATCATTTCATTATACTTTCAATTTACCTGTCATTTTATGTAAAAAAAAAATAGATGATTATGCACACCTATAAAAAATGTTACCTTAAATTGGAATTTCTGGATGTGTCTGATCAGCCCAGATATGAAATATTTTGAGTATTTTGTCTTTTTAAATGAATACAATACACAGATACGCCCCTTATCTGGAACTCTGACAAGGTCAACTTAGCCAGTATTAGATTGGAAAGAAGGGAAGGCAACTCCACATCATATTGGGAACATGGGCAACTCCGATCAGTTTGAGAATGGAGCAACTCCAATCAGTTTGGAAAGGGGAAGCAACTCCCTCAGCTTGGAGTTGGGTTGGGAGGGGGCAACAAGTTTCCGTCCTCAGATTAGGAGCGACCAGCAGGGTTCCCTCCCTTTAGGATTGATGGTGCAACTGGCTCCCTTCCTTCCTCCAGGGAAGTGGGACTGGCTCACCCATATGATATATAACTAGAATGGTTTTAAAGATTTTGTAGAGAGAAAGGTTTTTTGAAGGTTGCCTGGTCCAGGAAATGGTGACCCTATAAAAACTGATTATTTAAATGTCAACCTACAATTTATATTTAACGTTTATAATTTAATGTCATAGCAATTGACACAGATTTTTGATCGCTATAAACCAGGTCATCATAAAAATTAAACAGTTTAATTAATTATGTTAAGTGCAATAAATGTAAACATTAATGTCATGGTGGACTCTCATTCATGTTAAAGGTGGTATCCTACAGTTTGCCTTTATCAAATACATTTAATTATATTTTACCAATGCTTTGGGAAATATGGACATCATTTTTAGATTGACTCATACTTTAGTTTTAGTAAAGACGATTTTGAACTCCACCCATATTTTAGATGGTATGAATTGTGAAAAAAACAATACTCTAATGTTTATTTTTTCCAAATCTATAAAAAGCTTGATAGTAGATATCGATGTCAGAGCAGACTAGCAGTGGCTCAGATAAGAAATACCCTTTTGAGTGACGAGTAGGGATTTATGCTTGATGTTCACACTGATCTAGGGCATCAATGGACAGCATTCTGCATACACTTTTCAGAAAACAATGACTTATTTGGTTATTTGAGAATTTTTGGGGGGTTGGTTCCAAACTGTTGGATATCAATCACCATTGTACAAAAACAAACATGACTCATCTTTTGTCATTTTTTGGCAGCATGTCTTTTTTAATATCTGTTGTATTTTATTAATTTTTATATGAATTTGCTTGCCATGTGTACAATTAACATTTTGTAAAATTTACAAAGTTCTATAAATGTGCAATAGATCTGTATTATAATAGATTTATAACATAGCTTTATCAGAACTTGAATTTTTAGTGCATTTGTACTTTAATAATTAAGTAAATGTTCTGTTATTGATTTATTTACAGTTTTTGATATTATTTAATTTTTTAAAATATGTGTATTGTATTATTGTTTTTGTAGCAGTTATCAGTTTTAAGATATACTGTTTCTTAGATTGTAATTTGAGGTATTTTTCTGTTATGCTCTTTATACTGTGTCAAAGGTGGAGTATTGTAAAAAAAAGTCTAAATGTTTCTCGCTCTTGTTCTTCTGAAGTATATAAAAGGGACATTTACTTAACAGACAGGGATATTCTTTTGTAAAGTAACTTTTTTCAAGTTTTATTTAGGAAGTATTCAGTTTTTTACCCACGTGTATTGATCTTTTTATTAAATTTTTATGTTTGGCTTTCAATTGTTGTGTTACTTACAAAAACATTATCAAATTTTGTGTTCGTTGAAATCATCGTACTGTCAGGACAAAATTCAATATGTTCTCATTATTTTATTGCCTTACATGAAACATATTTCATATTGCTGTTTTGATAAGTTTGAGGTGCCTTTTTCATTCAGGCCTATTTTGTATCAGTTTTTCAATTATTGTCATTGTATATGTTCATATAAAAGTAAATTAAAAAGCCATACATGCTGTACTACTGCCTTTGTATTTTGGGTTTTACGGCACACCAAACACTTGAAAGGTCATAAGGCGCTGAATACGATAAGGTTTAATGTAAATAAAAATAACTAGGTTATTATTTACTAATAATTTTCCAAAGCAGACACCATGTTAGCGATAAGAACGCCTGGTATAGTTTATGAAGCAATCTCTTGGATGTATTCATCACTGTGCCCACACAAAAATAAACACTATTTAGTATTTACTTGTAATTTTTCCCATGGAGACAATCCATTACCAGCGAGAATACCAATGATAATTTACGAATTATCTCTGGTGTGCCCCGAAATGAATAAACACTAATATTTACTAATAATTTTCCAAAGGGAGACAATCCATTATAAACTGGAACACCAAGAATAATTTTGGAAGCCTCTCTGGGATGTAAGACGTGTGCCAAAACATGAATAAATAAACAGTTTGCATTGAACACTCTAAAGCGACAGTTTTTATCAAACTCTTAAAGAATGTTTGTCTGCATAAAATCTTGGCCGTGTTCATAACAGTCATTTTTGGTGAAAAAGAGTAATTAACTAGGTACACTTTTAGAAAAACCTTGCGAGCACACCAGACCTTTCATTCATTGTCCAATATAAACTAAACATGGCCAGAATGTCGGCATGCTTAACATCTTGGATGAGTTTGCAACTTGGTCATGTGGGATTAAAATGTCGGTCACTTTGTCAAATTGTAGAAGAAAAAAAAATGAACACACTAGAGGCCACATATATTGACCATTAATCTTCACCAAAGTCAGTCAGAATGCCGGTCTGCGTAATATCTTAGACGTGTTTATAACTGGGTCATGAAGGAAAACAAAAAATACGCAACTATGTCAAAAACTAGAAAATCCTTGTGAACACACTAGAGGCCACATGTATTCCCTAATCGTCACTAAACTTGGTCATAATATTTGCACGAACTCCTATACAAAATTGTTAACTTGTTCACACGAGGACAACAAGTAGGTCATTAGGTCAAAGGAAAAGTGAGTTGAACTCCCGAGAGGCTTCGTTTGCGGTACAATTTTCACAGTGACTGTCATAACAGCTAACGAGTAGCGTTACTCATCATACATCAGTGATAATGCATGTAAGTGCATTTTTACTGTAATCTCTAGAGTTTTAATATACCATGGCAATGTAATCGTCTGTGATCATAATTTTAAACAGAAAGACATACCCTCCACCCCCCGACTTTCTGTGACATGAAAAATGAGATAATGCTAAATAATCTATATCCATTTTGTGTGTTCCTTCCATCAGGGGAAGGCGATGGTTAAAACACCCAATTATTTATTAATTTCAACATTTACCATACTTTGTCAGAATGTTTGACTGCATACAAGTTTGGATGAGTTCCTATTTGGGTCACTTGGGTTAAAAAAGTAGGTCACTAGGTCAAATAATAGAAAACTTGTTAACATCCCCCCTTTCTAAGTCATATTACTAAATGATATTAAATCAATTTTCAAAGGGTGGCCAGAATAGTTGTCTGCATGTAATCTTGAATGAGTTTGTTATTGGGTAACGTGGGGTCGAATTGAATGACACTAGGCCAAAACAAACCGTCGGCTTGCGGATCGGGAGGTCGTGGGTTCGAACCCCGGCCGGGTCATACCAAAGACTTTAAAGTTGGTAGTAGTGGCTTCCCTCCTAACGCTCGGGGCTACGGGGACAGCATTACGCCTAACTCGTCGGTGTCAGTATAATGGACCGGCCGGGTTCAGTCCCTGGGCACCTCATAAGTGCCCTGTGCTGTAATGATAGAAATGTCGCTGCGCAGTATCGGCAAAAATGCCGGCTAATCCCATCCCATCCCATCCCAAAACAAACAAACCTGTTAACACCTAAAAGAGTTTGTGGATCAAATATTCACTGATCTTTATCAGAACCTTTGTCTGGATGGACGTTTTGATAGTTCAATGAAATCTAAAGCATGCTGAAAGTCAGTGTCATCTGGTGAGCGATTCAGGGTAACTGTGCCCCCCCCCCCCCCCCCCCCCCCCTTGTTTAGAAAAAAATATTCACACACCAAAGGCATCATTTATGGTTAAATTTTCACCAAACATAGGCAAAATGTTTGTCTGCACGTTATATTTGGTAAGTGCGAAACTTGGTCACATCAGTAAGACACTTGGTCAAATTTGAGAGATACAACGTTTTGTGCCGACACTTGAGGCACCATTTGCGGTCAAAGTTTCAGCACGCTATCAGAATGATTGTTTGCAGGCAATCTTAAATAAGTATGAAATTCAAATTTCAGTAGCGATAAGACCCATGGCAAGCATGGCCCTCAAGTTAAAGTATTCAAAATCTTGAATATCTTCGTTTTATCTCGGTCTCGCTTATATTTCGTTGATAGTATAAGAATTAGTGGTGTGCATGCACGTCATGTCAAATTAAACAAGAGGGTCATTATGGCCCTATATCGCTCACCTGAGTGCCGTAGACATTTAGCTAAAATTAGCAAGTAATATCAGAACCGTAATACAGGCCTGAATAATTGAAATATATGTTCAACATATTGACACTCAGTTTCATTTTAAATGCCCAATGCCTCTGGTGGCCATGTTTTTGACGGATCAAAATTCTTTCAACAATATATAGCTACAGGGCCACCTAAGGAACGTGTGTGCCGAATATCAAAGCTCTAGTTCTTGCCGTTTCTGGCAAGAAAACTTTGTAAGTTTTCGAATATAACCATATATGGAAAAAAAAAACATTCCTGGCGGACATGTATTTAAGTTATTTGTTGTTGTTGCTGTTTTGTTTGTTGTTTTTTGACGGATAAAAATTCTTTGAATACTATTTAGTTCCTCCTGCCTGCTTAAGCTTCTGAGAAAGTTTAGTTGAATTTTGCCGAGCAGTTTCAGATGTCGTTGGAAAATGGACACGTGACGCCGTACGGTGGGCGATAATACAAGCTCACGCCGAGCAAAGCTCAGGTAATAAAAATCTAATATAGGTGAGAATAGAGCAGACGCAATATATTCAGAAATTATAACAAAGGGACAAAACTAAAATAAAAATTAAGGCAAGCATGATACGCTTACAAAATGCGATCGAAGGCTTAGTAATAAAATCACTGTGAAGTTAAAGGCATCTCGAAAGGAATGTGGTATCCCACTGAGCCAGGCCCCCACATGCTATGACCAGACCTGCTAATTGCTGGTCATCACTGCAGGGAGTCTTTAGCCAACATAGTACTAAACTGTCACAGTAAAACCTCTGATGGGTTAATGCAAACCTAAATTACCTGCTAGTATGGATGTGAGACAGTAGGCTAGTTTTACACAAAGCCACAAACATTATTGTTAGTGATAATGTGGGTTGTTTACTATATGATCCCTTACAAATTCTTTATTGCATTAATTACTAGGTGTCAATTTTGTAACTGCAAGATTATGTATTTATTTCATAGCTAAATATTTAATTTTGAAAATACATGAGAGATACAAGTTTTAGTATTCAAAATGACTCTGAAGGACATTATTCTGACAATGAATGACTTTTTAAATTGCTTTTGTTAGAAACGTTTCGTTACATTTTACAAATCAAAATAAAATATAACTTTAAATATATATTAGAACTAAAAGAATGAAAGAAATAACAAAATGTATAAGAAATAACAAAATCAACCAACAAAGTAAGAAAGAAAACAAATAAAGATTTATATATATATATATTGGATTGCGTAATTGGTATATTCACAATTGTTTCTTTTACAAACTGTGAATGACTATGTTCAACCCCCAGATATAGCATACATACACTTGGATCTTGAACAATACCTGTGTGACAGACACATCGTTACAGACTGTGGCAGCCTGGCTTATCAGAAAACAGATGCCCTCACATGCTGGGTGGGGCAATAAATGGGGGGGGGGGGGGGTCACTTATATAAGGCTTTTGAGATGCCTTTAAACAAGAACAATAGCATTGTCAGCACTGTCGTATTCACTGCTTTGGAAAAGCTGTCACATTTTGAGACAATAAGAACCATGGAAGATAAACGGTCGTATGCTATTTTGTGTAAGATAACCGTCCCTTCTTAATATTCTCACCGCCTTGAGTGTTGTTGATATAAGCTGAAGGATCAGGGCCAGATAGTCTAGTTCTCTGCGCACTGATATGACAGAGTACTTCATAGAATTGGTTCCCTGCGCACTGATATGACAGAGTTCTTAATAGTCTTGGTTCCCTGCGCACTGATATGACAGAGTTCTTCATAGTCTTGGTTCCCTGCGCACTGATATGACAGACAGTACTTCATAGTCTTGGTTCCCTGCGCACCGATATGACAAACAGTACTTCCAGCAAACGCAAAAAATGGCGACCGACCGTGGTCTATTGGGGTGGTTACACTAAGTATCGACCGGAAGTAGAATGTGTGACATATGGACTTTTTCTCTTAAGTAACAGTCTGTTGCTATGTTTTAGCATTAAATTTCCTATTTTGAAGGTAATCTGAACCTTTTGGTATCAAAAGGAAGCTGAAACTATGTAGAATTAAAAGAAAGCCAAAGTCTTTAACCCCTATGCACAATAATGGACTGATCCACTTTACAGGAAGTTCATATTTTTATTGAAATTTGGCGGTTGCCGACTGGCAATTTGGCGGTATGCGCAGTCTATGAAGCTGAACCTTCTTACAAGTTACAAAAGTTGCCTTATTTCTGGGTCTTTCTGATAGACAATTAATAGCTCGTTTCACCTATATATGGTTATGGGGGTCCATCATAACTTGGTCATGGTGCAATTTGTTGCCATCTTTTCGCGATTCACTATAGAATATAGAACAAACTTACTTAGTGGCGTCTAACCTATTCTCCATTTCGAAATTACGAAATCTCGCGCAATCTCGCTCTGCGAGATTTGAGTTCAGTGGGGTTCCGTTTATGTGCTCGCACGTAAACATAGAACAGCAGACTCACTTTCGTTTCATCTTCACACACAAAAAGAGGGACAAAGTGAATTAAAATGATACACCAAATCATCAGAACTTGTATTTATATGTTTTAAATGAATTGTACTCGCTTATATAATTTTATTTTGCTATGGGACAGAACGATTTCTGCTGTGCTGAAGGTTGTAACCACGAGAGATCTCGAGGTGCCACATGCAATTTTAACAAGATTCCTAACGATAAAAAGCTCAGACCTGCGTGGCTGACTAATTGGAGAAATGGATACGCTGTCATTTAGCCTTAGGTTCCAATTAAAAATTAAATTATCTTCCAAATTATGTCATTTTGAAGACCACCCCCTTCCCCCCACCGCCAAGTCAAGGAAAAAATGGTTTAAGGTGCCAAATATATTTTCCCATAGACCAGCAGTAAGAAAGGCCTCAAGATGACAATCAAAAGAAAACATAAAAAAACAATGCCTGGAAAGCTAATCTTTTTTGATTAGCACCCCCTCCCCCACCCAACAGGCATAAACCAACCAGAAAACCCTCTTTTATTAAGGTTATTTTGATTTCAAATAAAGTGAATTGTTTACATGAAACTCTCTAATAAAAATGCTGTTTGTAGTTGAAGAAGAAAAAATGTTTATATTTTTATATTCCTTGAGTAATCTGATATCCTTTGTGGTTGACTAAAAAACTCCAGGGATACATACTAGTGAACATTGGAGCTAGAGTCTGTCTGCGTGCAAAATTATGCAACACAAATAATGTTTATGTTTAATCACAAACATGTTTTCTGTTTTGCAGTCTGGTACACTGGAAAACTGCACACAGCTCGACTTAACCTCCACTTGTTAGCTTAGATAAATGTCATACTGTAATCTTTGATAGTTAAAATGCTGTACGTACTGCTTAGAAATGCGGAACAGTTTGACTCGATTACTGTCTCACAACACAATGACAAAGTAAAAATAATTGCAAATTTTATTAGTGCCAATATTTTTTCTCTTGCATTTTCAAGATCAATCTACATAGAAAATAAAAGTTCAGTTATCACAATATATTAGGAAGGCTAAGGGATCTGGTAATTTTGCAGAGATAAAATTAACAAAATTATTGTTTCCTGCCAGCACACATTTCGTTATTTTTTTTGTTTATAAATAATTATATTCAATATATATTTATGTACTGGAGGAGCAATTACATATATAAATCAGAATCAAAATGTTCAAAATTAACTGATTCCACAACTTGTAATCAATTTCGACTGCATTTTACACGGATGAATTTCAAAACATCATTTTTATTCAAATCCTTTATCCATCATTCACTGTATGTGTTATGTCCATTAATGTCTGTAAAATGGATCTCTCTGAATACTTTGTGTTGTAGGGATTCCAGGTTGATTGGCTAGCCATGTTACTTAATGGTTCCTCTTTCCTTTGATTGACAGGCCAATATGTCTTAGTACAGTATTCAGGTCTCCATTTGTCATCTGCATGGTTTCCCTGAATGGCAGTGGAAGGCATATCTGTATAAATATAAAATGAAAATATATCATTAAATGTGAAGAACAACTGTTAAACTGTCACTGTATGCAAACGTTTTATGTCTGGTTGGGGTGACCAAAAATGTAATTACTAATAATAACCCTTTACCCAATATGTATGGGTTTTATCGCGTGTGTGGTCAGTGTACAACCAGATTCGCCGGAACATCCATTTGCTTTTGATCCATTAGGTTATTTCTGTACAAGATGCAACCAGTGTAGATCAAGATCAGACAGCACAAACGTGTCAGCAGATCTGGATCTACGCCGGTCGCATAATGCAATAAAACATGTATATATGGAGTAAAGGGGAAGCCTGGATAATTTGAAATATATATGACTGCAAAGATCTACACATTTCTTCACATTAGTGAAAGAATTTTAAAAAAATTCGAGCCTCTACTGTTGTCTTTTTGTACCGGATTGGACCACAAGTGGTAAGTTTACTGCTGGGTGTAGTTAACTTTTTTATTTTCTTTAAGGATGGTTTGCTTTGTCAACATTGTCAGCTTTGTATTACAGCTAACTTTCATTAGATGATAACACTTGTTTTCTAAATCAATGTCTCGCCATTGCGAGAGTTAGAAATAAGTTCATAACATGCGTTCAATTCAAACAGCGTAATCGTCGTCAGGTCAATCATGTCATTTTGGTTGCACCCAAATCATGCGCAATTTTCTAGCGAGTTCTTTTTTTTTTAAAACGGATACAACAAAACTGCTTACAAGTGAATTCTCTGCATCATCAGATCTCTTCCGTTTCTTAGGCATAACCCTTCTATTTTTCGAGTGTATGTTGTCGAAAAATTACGGGAAATGTTGTGTTTACATGTAGATTCTGCTGTCGTATATGACTCAGTATGCGCGCGCAAGCCCCCTGACCTACTTATTCCCGGACCTCGGTCTGGAATCGAAATTGAAAGGTCAAAAGACTATATAGGGAAGAGCAGTGTTTGTTGTTTGTTTGTTTGTTTGTTGTTGTTTTTTTTGCTCAGGTATACAGTTCTGTTCACAGTTGATAGATATACATAAAATAGAACCCATTGATAATTAGTGTTTCTCTTATCAATTTTCTGGCCTTATAAATAATACAAATATTGAAGGTATACTGTTATTTCGGACGAATTTTTATTCCGGATAACAATACATACGGCTGAGCATGACGTACTTAAGAGCTTGACCTAACTCTACCAGACATAAAAATGTAAAGTACAAGATCGGCATTTTTATCAGATTTGCAATTATTTAAGAAAGAGTGAAAGATGGGCATTTTGATCGGATTTCTAATGATTTAAGCGAGAGAGAGAGAGAGAGAGAGAGAGAGAGAGAGAGAGAGAGAGAGAGAGAGAGACACACACACACAGACAGACAGACAGACAGACAGACAGAGAAAGAGAAGAGAGGGTGGGGGAGCAGACAGACAGAGTGAGATAGTTTTAAGGTTAGTGCCAGCTTTTATTATATTTGTAATATATTCATTGTAAGAAATGTTCTGCTTATGCATTATTAATGTCAATTTCAGGAGGTTGTTGGTCGTTTAGGAAGAAAATTGTGGAAAAATGTCCATATTTAATATAAATGACTGGCAGATATATTGATTCGATTGCTTCAAATTTGATAAAAATCACTTTCTTTTCATGAAATGTTATGGCATTACACTTAGCTTGACCGTTTCTTCCATTATTTTTACTTTGAAACTTGTTATTCCTCGAAAATAACACTAAACATGTCTACTTGATAATTCTATTTTTTTTAGTTTAATGTAACGTATGCAGTCTATATACGTTTAACCTTATAATTAATTGTAGCACGTTTGGCCCAAGAATAAATTCATTTATCATGTGCATTCTTTTTACCCCAAAGACTTGTTTTGCTAAACAATTATACATTTTAACTCATTGAACCCGAATGACGCATTAAAGCGGCACGAAAAACAGCCTACTTTCTGTACTACAAGTATGTGAAAATATCCTTTTAGAGTATTTCCAAAATGACATGTTTATTGTGTTGTGTATACAATCATCCCCAATATCTTCCACTGACCGGTCATCCACACCAGATGAGTCTAGGCATGAGGGGCAGATAAACCCCCACCAGGTGTAGGGAATGACTGGAGAAATGCCTCTAGGGTATGACTGGTTAATTGGCTGTAGAGCTCAATGAGTTAAATGAAAAAATATTCAATGCATGTCAGTATGACTTGCCGTTAACATAGAAATCGTACGCCACACATCCGGATGCATAGGCTACTTCCCGATTGTAATCTTTTTATGCACGTCAAACAAATATATCTCAAATGAAAAACATGGTGTAATTACTATGTCTGAGGAAATAGCATGCCTCCGCACCCACCTAAATGTCTGTCAAAGTCGGTATTCGGGTCGCTAGATGAACAGTTCTCTATCCGGGTCTGCTACTTCTCCACCTCCCCCTGCCTCTCTCTCTCTCTCTCTCTCTCTCTCTCTCTCTCTCTCTCTCTTTCTCTCTCTCTCTCTCTCTCTCTCTCTCTCTCTCTCTCTCTCTCTCTCTCTCTCTCTCCTGCTTCAATAATTAACAAACCGATTTGATTTGATTTAAATGCCAATCATGTGGGACATCAAGGTCTAAAAGAGTTAGGCCAAGATCGTTAGTACGTCATGTTCACACATAAAGTTATTCATAATAAAGTGCCGTCCGAAATTACAGCACACATTCAATATTCATATTATTTATCAGACCAAAGAACTGATCACGGAAAACTAATCCATCATTTGCTTTTATTTATTTATTATTATCTGTCAATTGCGATTTTTGTTTTTTGCGTGGGCAGCAAAATAATAGTTTTCCTATTTATCCCACCATCTCTGTAAATATCGGTTGATATAACCCGTGTGATAAAGATGAGCATTATCAACCGATATTCGCGCACCTGCTCTAAGCCGGACTACTTTTTTGACGAAACGATCAGGAGTGTTTACGAGAACGAAACTCATTTATCCCGTAATTATGCTTGTGGTCACCCCAAAAATGTCCATAATATAAATATTGGTGAAATAGAGCAAAAGAGGCTATTAAAAATAAAAGAGGATACGAGCGGTTTCGATCTCTGAACTGCAGGATTGAAAATTTAAGTGGCAGCGTCTTTACCGACTGAGCTAACCGGAGAGTTCCTTGCATGTTTCCGAAGTTTTATTAAACAATGATATAGAAAATTTAAAAAAAAAATCTATCAGAAAAATGAAACAACGAATTTGTAGTCTGCAAAAATAAAAACAACTCGAAATGTCAGATCATGCGAGTCCCCGTTGTTTTGATGTTATTAAGTGTGAATTGAAAGAATGTGATGAAGAATCGTGTAAAAACCTAAGCAGTGTTGAAGAGATGAGCTACGAGGATTTCGAGGCAAAATCTGGCTTTAATCCAAACATGTTTGAGAATGAAATTGATCTTGAATCTGTGGTAACTGTCTCAGATTGCAATCATCTGCCTAATCTTAGGGCAGACCCTGATGATCAAATGTCGTTACATGATGAACATTCAAATGGTTTAGATAGAGCTCGATCTTTAGTCGAACCAAATACAGCTGACTGCACAGATCTGGACAAATGTGCTAAAAATCACAGTTTCTAAACGTAAACATGAACACCAACCCAGTACCCACCACCTCCAATCCCAACATTTCTCCAAATTTCGCAAGTCATCCTGTCAAAAACACAACTATCTTCGAAATTTTAAAGCGTTATATTCAATGTTCATAATTTCAATGTCATCAACAATTAAAATCCATGCGCTACTGTTTGTTACAGCCACAAACACACACACAAACCTCGAATGTAATTTCTTAATGCCAAGTGCGTAGCAACTTTAATGTTACACGGCCTTGACATTACACGCTACATGTATAACTTTACACGAGGGTGTGATTTTTGTTGTTCTTTTTTTCCCAACCATTATTTTCAGTTATCGTAATCAATAAAATTACAACATTATGTATAGCACAAATAAAATAAAATAAATAACATGTTTATTGTCTTATTTTTTATTCTAAAAGAGAACTATTTCTTATAGCCGAATTACTCTATTGCTCGTGCATGAATTTCGTGTATTGCATTGGAATGTCAAATTATGTAACGGAGGAGCAGTAGCGGTAAATTTAAATGTTTACCTTTGAAAAGCTGTTGATGGTGGGATAAAAAGAATACCAGGTTAGTGTTGATATAGATAAATGTTATCATGCTCGGCCCGAAAATCAGAAAGCACTCGGCAAGCCTCGTGCTTTCTGATTTTCTTAGCCTCGCATGATAACCTTTATCTATATCAACACTAACCTGGTATTCTCTATTTATAATCACATCAGCATATAGTTTAAACTGACAGGTTATACTAATGGAAACATTTGATGATTCTACGACGGAAGTTAAACTGTGTGACTCTGACATTTCGTTTAAAATCCAATTTTGGACATACGCAGAACTACTTTTTGTCGCACTAGGAAAAGTTGAACTTTGTAAGGCCGGCTTCATTAACGTGAAGCAGTGACACTGTATTCTAACGCTGTGAGTACCTCTAGCCACTTATTGTTATATTTTCTGTTATAACTGTAAGACTGAAAGTGGCATTCCGTTATTTTTTTAAACCAAACAGACAAATTGTTCGCAAGAAATATTGCAAGCAAAATTCAACAAATATAACAAAAAGCATTAACTTAATTAAAGATAAGCAGATCTTACTGTGTCAAGGTTGTGTACAACTAGTGTTGGTACGTTAAAGTCACCTTAGTTAAATAAAATTAACAATATATGAGGCAGAGAGTGGACAAAATGTATTCCGGAAATATGACAAAAGGACAAACTTAATTGAAAGTAGAAGGTAACAAAATTTCAGATAAATCTGAAAATAGGTCGCCGGAAAAAAAGACAAAATACATTCTTCAAGAAAAAGTTGATGCACAGCATTAAAGTCGCCGGAAAATAATGTAAAAATAGAATGTTGTAAACAGAGCAGTCAACAACAGAAAATGTTTTCGCAACGCAGTTGGATGTATTTGAGCCTGATAATCTTATACTTCGGACCAACATTTACATTATTAATTAACAGAACAACTCATTTAGTATATATATGCAGATCTCGTTTTTATAAATAAATCATTTTCCAATTCAACCATTCATAAAATATTCTTAATGCACGATAATCTATTCTTCAATACGTAAGAAATTTTCCCACATTGTTGGTCTATGCCTGTCTCTGTTGGTCATTTTCGGTCATTACAATGCTAAGTCGTACCTATATTGATTCGTACTATGCTCACTTTATATCTATGTATTGATCCAAGTATTTACTTCAAGGCGCATATAAGTCCTTTTTACTAGATATAAAATAAAACCATGAGTAAAACCATATAAAATGTATCCCTCTGTTATTCATAGCACATCAATTTCAGTCGGAAACAAATTGAACTAGGCATCTATCTGAAATTCATTTGTCGCACCTTTTACATTAGCACCGTTTGACCGCAGTTCCGAGTGCGTTCGACCGAGGTCTGGAAATTCAAAACGGATGGAAAAGGTTCAACTATAATAGGCGTAGGAATTAACTTGTATACCAATCGCGAATGGTCGGGCCATTTCTGTTTCTTTGGCACTAAATACATAGTTACAATAAAAAGTACAACAAAACAGTTTAAATGACGAATTTTTTTTACCCATCTATCTATTAAAATGTTTCTTTATAAGTCTGTTATAATTAGTGCAGTCTACCCTTGTATGCGAATTAGCGCACTCATGTTTTATACAAATAAGAATCAACAAGGTTTTAATAGTGACTTTTATCACAGTTCTTACGTTTATTATTTTTTGCTTAATTGACTGTTGTTTTTAGAAACAAAACAAACCGAACACCGTTATACATATATAAAAATATGGTCATTTTACTACTGAAATGATATAAACATAACCGCTAAAAATAATATCGCTTCTCAATCTTATCGACGTCACCCCATAAACAATTTCAAAACCAATTATAAATACAAGAACAAGAAAGAGCCAGGATGTGAGACAGTCAAGGCGCCATAAAGAGCATGCGCTTTAAACAAGAAGATGGCTGTCTTGGGAACAAACCACTTTCTTACTCTGTTCATTAATTACATAAACATTTGACAGTAACGAACAATAACTCTGATGAAAACGTGAGTATTTTTGCTATTTGGTCTTCCTTGTTCTCTGCTTCAACTGTATTTACAAGCTGCATTTATAACATCAGTATACTCGTTTTCTTTTGTTAAACAAAATTTCGCCAAACGGTTACGTTTTGTAATCTACGTTTTATAAATGCAAGCTACCCTGTTACAAACGGAACACTTGGTTCTTTTCTCTGAAAAATGTCTCACGGAACATCTCCGACATCGTGTTATTGACTGCTACACTATCGTTCCCATAAAAAAAAAATGCATTCCATAAGAGGCTCCGCTCTCAAGAGAAGCGTCAATAAGGGTTGCCGTTCTCGGTGACCAATGAACGATTTAAAAGATTCATAACTCGGTGATAAAAGCAAGCCGATTATCACGAACCGAAGACATTCGCATTAAGCTTTGCATTTATACGTTCTGTAAAGTTTCATCAAGATCGGAAATAGTGCAGACAAATCTTATCCACAGATCGACAAACGGACCGATGGACCGATCGACCCCTACATACATATTGTCTAGGGGTATAATAAAATATTTGTTCAAATGAAACTTAATTATATGGTAGAAAACCTCACCTGTATGTTCTCTAGACAGTCGCATACCGCGTTTATTATATCTGTGTACTACATATTTCAAGCCATATATGTTCAACATTTGCATTAAAGAAAGAACTGGATTAGGGTTAAACAATTAATTTGCATATTTTCGTAAAATAAATGGAAAAAAAAACAACAACAACATATTTTTATTTAATTGTTTTTCTTCTAAATGTAAGGTTAGGAACACGGACCTCGAGTATAAGAGACTATCGCGCAACCACTTCTCCATGCTGAATGATATCTATTTCCATCGTCCATAGTATTCAATGAACATGACTTTATCAGAAAACCTAGACCATTTTTGCATTCGCATAATCTTCGACACTTTCCGAACATTTCCGTACACGTTCGGAAGAGAAACTATATCAAAAAGCGAAACAGACGAGCCGTTCCGAATGCCATTTTTGTTTAAATAGCTATTCAAGAAATTATACATCACCAAGATTACTGCGTTACTATAACAACAGATTTTAACGTGATTTTTTAAAAGATATAAAACTATAAAAACTTAAAAAGACAATTTATATGACGTTAGAAAGTGCTTCAGGCGTAAGTGTTATGGTTGATGATTCAAAATATGAAATAATTTCACCACATGGTTTTGATTTTTTTTAGACTTTTTAATATACCAGGTAACGAATTTGTAATCGACTCACAAACTAGCACAAACTATACAATAAAAAAAATAAAAACAGCACATCTACCCTTCTTAACCGGGTAAAGTGATGAAGAAATAATTATCACAGTGAAAAATAAGGAAGAAAAGAAAGTTGACCATGTGTGTGTCCACACAGAGATTCGATCTATCAAGCGCCAGTTCTGAAACATTTTATCTCTAAATTTGATACGCTTTAATTGGAGAGGGACCTTTATATTGCGCTATGTTAACAGATAATAAATAAACAAAAATTACAACATTGAAGAAATACTACAACGTTGTTTTTTTAATTAACAACCATATTATACCCTGTGAAATAAAAACATTGACTTGTTATCAATGTCGGTAAAATCAGAATGGTTTCACAGAATAACATTCTATCGATTACGGTATACATAGAAAAGAGTTAAAAATAAATCTTGATGATAAGAATTAAATTGTACTTCTGTCAACCAATAGAAAGAGCGGGTTTATGAAACTGTACTTCCTCGTCTAAAAATAGCTCCGTCATTTTCAGCCATACACTGCCTCTACCAGTAACCGAGTTTTGGCAATACAACCCACCCATCCCTAGTTTTGTGACCTTGATTTCTACAGGAACATTAACATTGACTCATAAAAGGACATTTTCTCCCTCTCATGAGTAATTATTGTGTACATGTACTTGCTACAATGTAAGGGGGGGGGGGGGGGGGGGGGGGGGAGGGGGAGATGTTATACCAACAGTTTTCAAGTATCTGGAGACGGTGTCCACTTGAAGCAGATATAGTGGCTGCCTTCACTGTGTATTCATGCAGTGAACACCTGCCATGATACCACAACCAGTCACATTATCCTAACACCGAGCCATGCAGTCGTGGAACTACCATTATATTTTCTTGAGCGTTATCGAGGGAGCATTATCACTACGATTGTTAACGACTTGCTACCAGGTAGGAAGTGATGAGAACAGGTAAATGGCGCGGTTACGAGTACACGCAACATCTCGGTGCAGTTAGGGCAACGTGCAGCGATATTAGTCTGTAACATGAATAATGAATGCATAATATACTGAAAACATACATCATACATACCGTAAACATAATCATAATAATGCGGAAATTTAAAAAGCACGTTAGTCATTGAATGTTGGTAAGTAAATATGTTCATTGATTGGTAAAGTTAAATTAAAAAGAACACGCATGTGTGTGCATCAAAGTGGCACGCGGCTTATATTTTCTCTGTTTTCTGTAGATGTGAAATTAAACAAACATCTTTGCATTATGGTATGTAAGACACCAGGCTTTTTAAAAGTCTTAAGTTTATGTGTCTTTTGTAACATATTGTACTCAACAAGTTAGTATGATGAAACACTGTTTTGCCTTCTCACAAACTTGCTAAGCCGAATGTTTGACAATCAATACCACCACTGACACCAATCCATACATCAACCACACAAACCATTGTAACACAGGCCGCGCCACTGACACCGATCCATACATCAACCGCTGCCACCACTTTAACACAGGCCGCGCCACTGACACCGATCCATACACCAACCGTACTAACCATTGTAACACAGGCAGCGCCATTGACACCCATCCATATACCAACCGTACTAACCATTGTAACATAGGCCGCGCCACTGAAACCCAACCATACATCAACCACACTAACCATTGTAACACAGGCCGTGACACTGACACCAATCCATACATCAACCGCTGCCATCATCGTAACACAGGCCGCGCCAATGACACCCATCCATACATCAACCACACTAACCATTGTAACACAGGCCGCGCCAATGACACCAATCCATACACCAACCACACTAACCATTGTAACACAGGCCGCGCCACTGACACCCATCCATACATCAACCACACTGACCATTGTAACACAGGCCGCGCCAATGACACCAATCCATACATCAACCACACTAACCATTGTAACACAGGCCGCGACACTGACACCCACCCATACATCAACACCTGCCATCATTGTATCACAGGCCGCGCCACTGAAACCCATCCATACATCAATCACACTAACCATTGTAACACAGGCCGTGACACTGACACCCATCCATATATCAACCGCACTAACCATTGTAACACAGGCCGCGCCACTGACACCCATCCATATATCAACCGCACTAACCATTGTAACACAGGCCGCACCACTCACACCCATCCAGACATCAACCGCTGCCACCATTGTAACACAGGCCGCGCCACTGACACCCATCCATACATCAACAGCTGCTACCATTGTAACACAGGCAGCGCCACTGACACCCATCCATACATCAACCGCACAAACCATTGTAACACAGGCCGCGCCACTGACACCCATCCATACATCAACCGCACAAACCATTGTTACACAGGCCGCGCCACTGACACCCATCCATACATCAACCACTGTCACCATTGTAACACAGGCCGCGCCACTGACACCCATCCATACATCAACCACTGCCACCACTGTAACACAGGCCGCGCCACTGACACCCATCCATACATCAACCACTGCCACCATTGTAACACAGGCCGCGCCACTGAAACCAATCCATACATCAACCACACTAACCATTGTAACACAGGCCGCGCCACTGACACCCATCCATACATCAACCACTGCCACCATTGTAACACAGGCCGCGCCACTGACACCCATCCATAAATCAACCACTGCCACCATTGTAACACAGGCCGCGCCACTGACACCCATCCATACATCAATCGCTGCCAACACCATTGCAGCACAGGCAGCGCCACTGACACCCATCCATACATCAACCGCACTAACCATTGTAACACAGGCCGCGCCACTGACACCCATCCATACATCAACCGCTGCCACCATTGTAACATAGGCCGCGCCACTGACACCCATCCATATACCAACCGCACTAACCAGTGTAACACAGGCCGCGCCACTGACATCCATCCACACATCAACCGCTGCCATCATTGTAACACAGGCCGCGCCACTGACACCCATCCATATATCAACCGCACTAACCATTGTAACACAGGCCGCGCCACTGACACCCATCCATATATCAACCGCACTAACCATTGTAACACAGGCCGCGCCACTGACACCCATCCACACATCAACCGCTGCCATCATTGTAACACAGGCCGCGCAACTGACACCCATCCATATATCAACCGCACTAACCATTGTAACACAGGCCGCGACACTTACACCCATCCAAATATCAACCGCACTAAATATTGTAACACAGGCCGCGCAACTGACACCCATCCATATATCAACCGCACTAACCATTGTAACACAGGCCGCGACACTTACACCCATCCAAATATCAACCGCACTAAATATTGTAACACAGGCCGCGACACTGACACCCATCCATACATCAACCGTACTAACCATTGTAACACAGGCCGCGACACTGACACCCATCCATACATCAACCGCACTAACAATTGTAACACAGGCCGCGACACTGACACCCATTCATACATCAACCACACTAACCATTGTAACACAGGCCGCGCCACTGACACCCATCCATTCATCAACCGCACTAACCATTGTAACACAGGCCGCGCCACTGACACCCATCCATACATCAACCACACTAACCATTGTAACACAGGCCGCGCCACTGACACCCATCCATTCATCAACCGCACTAACCATTGTAACACAGGCCGCGCCACTGACACCCATTCATACATCAACCGCTGCCACCACCATTGCAGCACAGGCAGCGCCACTGACACCCATCCATATATCAACCGCACTAACCATTGTAACACAGGCCGCGACACTGACACCCATCCATTTACCAACCGCACTAACCATTGTAACACAGGCCACGCCACTGACACCCATCCATACACCCAACCGTACTTACCATTGTAACACAGGCCGCGCCACTGACACCCATCCATATACCAACCGCACTAACCATTGTAACACAGGCCGCGCCACTGACACCCATCCATACACCAACCGCACTAACCATTGTAACACAGGCCGCGCCACTGACACCCATCCATACACCAACCGTACTTACCATTGTAACACAGGCCGCGCCACTGACACCCATCCATATACCAACCGTACTAACCATTGTAACACAGGCCGCGCCACTGACACCCATCCATATATCAACCGCACTAACATTGTAACACAGGCCGCGCCACTGACACCCATCCATATACCAACCGCACTAACCATTGTAACACAGGCCGCGCCACTGAAACCCATCCATATACCAACCGCACTTACCATTGTAACACAGGCCGCGCAACTGACACTCATCCATACACCAACCGTACTAACCATTGTAACACAGGCCGCGCCACTGACACCCATCCATATATCAACCGCACTAACCATTGTAACACAGGCCGCGACACTGACACCCATCCATTTACCAACCGCACTAACCATTGTAACACAGGCCGCGCCACTGACACCCATCCATACACCAACCGTACTTACCATTGTAACACAGGCCGCGCCACTGACACCCATCCATATACCAACCGCACTAACCATTGTAACACAGGCCGCGCCACTGACACCCATCCATACACCAACCGCACTAACCATTGTAACACAGGCCGCGCCACTGACACCCATCCATACATCAACCGCTGCCATCATTGTAACACAGGCCGCGCCACTGACACCCATCCATATACCAACCGAACTAACCATTGTAACACAGGCCGCGCCACTGACACCCATCCATATACCAACCGCACTTACCATTGTAACACAGGCCGCGCAACTGACACTCATCCATACACCAACCGTACTAACCATTGTAACACAGGCCGCGCCACTGACACCCATCCATATATCAACCGCACTAACCATTGTAACACAGGCCGCGACACTGACACCCATCCATATACTAACCGTACTAACCATTGTAACACAGGCCGCGCCACTGACACCCACCCATACATCAACCACACTAACCATTGTAACACAGGCCGCGCCACTGACTTTCATCCATACACCAACCGTACTAACCATTGTAACACAGGCCGCGCCACTGACACCCATCCATATACCTACCGCACTAATCATTGTAACACAGGCCGCGCCACTGACACCCATCGACACATCAACCGCTGCCATCATTGTAACACAGGCCGCGCCACTGACACCCATCCATATACCAACCGTACTTACCATTGTAACACAGGCCGCGCCACTGACACCCATCCATATACCAACCGCACTAACCATTGTAACACAGGCCGCGCAACTGACACTCATCCATACACCAACCGTACTAACCATTGTAACACAGGCCGCGCCACTGACACCCATCCATATACTAACCGCACTAACACTTGTAACACAGGCCGCGCCACTGACACCCACCCATACATCAACCACACTAACCATTGTAACACAGGCCGCGCCACTGACACCCACCCATACATCAACCACACTAACCATTGTAACACAGGCCGCGCCACTGACACCCATACATACATCAACCGTTGCCACCATTGTAACACAGGCCGCGCCACTGACACCCACACATTGATGTTAGACATCAACAAACGGCATTTTTCTAGAGAGTGTCAGGTAATAATAATTTTTTTGGTTACATGTAACACAAAAAATGGTCCAAACTTTTGCATAGACCTTTAACCGCATTATTTTGGAAGTCGCTTAAACCGCGTCGTTAAGGAGTTAGCCAACAGCGAGACAGACTTGAAGTGTTTATATATCTACCACTATGATCGTAACAGCATTTAATTAGACAATCGAATGCCACCTGCAGTGTTTTTAAAGATTTATCCGTAACTAATTTGTCATCAATTCAAACTAAACATAAAACTGCTGATTAGTACCACGATACATATCTACAATATAAAACACCTCACTCAAGCACTTCATATAATAAGTATATGTATAACTTTTGAGTGGATGTGTCAAGAAGCGGAAATCTGGATAATTGGATATTTTCTGTATATTGCAGGCGCGTCGCGTGGTTATTGTCTTTGGGCGGCGAGGGTGGGAGGGTGTGTGAGGGCTCTCCCCTCTCAGGGTCGGATAAACTTTGAACTTTGAAAGGTCAATTCTGGTATTTCCTTGACTTAAAACTTCATTTCTGATAGCTTTTTTTGTCTCATATCCGTATACAGCATGATGAAAATTAGACGGATTAATTTATTTTTGACCCGAATTTGATGAAACTTAGTCAGAATGATTGTCTTGGCAATATTTAAGGGAAGTTTGAATTCTAACACAAACCACAAGTGTACATGTTTGCAGATTTAATATTGATAAAGAAGTATTACCAGATCAAAGTTAAATATAAAAAATATATATTAAGTTGTAAGCAAAAAAACGTGAATTCATCATACAGCAACACTAGAATTGTAGCCCTTTACTAAAACAGCCCAAATACACTTGCTTGCGATTCTCTGACAGATACAGTCATTAGCCACGCCGTCCAAATCTATGACGTCAGTGGCGTCCCGGTGCACGTGCAGCGTCATCCAATAGGCGAGGCGTTCCAGGGTCATACCAATCGGACCACCTCGGATAAATCACGAATCATCTCTTGGATGAATGTAGGTTATCGGATCTTCTAGGCAATTTCCTTCAATGGCACTTCTTTTGAGGTTGACGCCGCTAAAAAAGTTTGTTATAGATTCTTTAGTGAGTCGCGAAAAGTTGGAAACAAATTTCACCATGACCAAGTTATGATGGACCCCCATAACCATATATAGGTAAAACGAGCTATTTATTGTCCACCAGAAAGATCTAGAAATAAGGCAACTTCTGCAACTTGTAAGAGGACTTCTGCTTCATACAATGCACATGCCGCCAAATTTCAATAAAATTTATATACTTCCTGTAAAAGTGGATTAGTCTATTATTGTGCATCGGTGTTTAATACTTTTGCTTTCTTTTAATTCTACATGATTTAAGCTTCCATTTGACACCAAAAGATTGAGATTATCTTCAAAATAGGAAATTTAATGCCAAAACATAGCAACGGACTGCTACTAAAGAGAAAAATTCCAATGTCACACATTCTACTTCCGGTCGGTATTTAGTGTAACCACCCCTTGAGCCAGACTTCAAAACAAGAAGACAGCTTGGGTGACAGCTCACTACAATACGATGCCTGTAAAAACTTCAATTTGTGGCGGCTTCAAATTTAAATCATCCAATTTTAATTTACCCACCGCAGCAGACACACAGCTGCCAAACGATGGCATTGTCTATGTTTTGTGCGAACTACATTTTAGGCATATTCTTCTTCCGACTTCCGGCGAACAAAACGATCGTGATTTCAGTAAGTATCATTGCACCAGATACATCCGAGGGATGAGTGTCTCGAGGACGGAATTACACGAGGAGTTCCGATTGGGGTCATACTAGCACAGATCAGTCTTTACACGACGAAACGCGGAAAACGATCGCTCACTAGTAGCGTTGGTGGCTGGCATCACAAGAATAGGTTTCAACACAGTCACAACCCCACTAAACAACTTCCGTGTCATTGGTGCCATTGGTGTCATTTAATTGACCTCACTTATGACATCACTCATTTTATTTACACGGATGTTGTTCTGTTTCACGTGCACTCGGAGAGTATCGAGCTTGTTAAAAGTGATTTCTGGATGTCTGTTCCGTAGAAGTTCACGTGTTTCATGTCCTCCTCGAAGCCAGATGTACCCGTGACAGCTTTCACTTCCATGTCCTCCTCGAAGCCAGATGTACCCGTGACAGCTTTCACTTCCATGTCCTCTAGGTGTTAGTATGTCCTGTAACCGGGCTGGTCAAAACGGTCAATGATGCTGGTGGTATCAAGGTCCAGCGCCTCGTAGTACTGCTGTCTGTACATATCTTTCATTGTAACCGGATAATCTGACAGCGTGTTCCCAGTCTCGAACCTCTTAGAGGTTTTTCCTCTTCGAGGAAGCGACGGCTCGTTGACGTCAAACATGTCGATTTGCTCATTTATACGAGACCAGAATTTGTCATACGCAGTCTCAGTGCAGAGTTCATGTAGAGTGTTGACCATCATGGCTGCCTTTGTGTGTTTATGTTGCAGAGACCTGCTAAAGTTGTCAGTATGGCGAAGAACTTCATAACCAAGACACGCACCAAACAAGAAATAATATAACCTCATTTTAGTCTCTTCGCCAGTTACACTTGCGCGGATTTCAATGTCTTTAGTGGTCTCGCAGCACTCTTCCCAAAGAGACTGAAGCACTCTATAGTTCTGCGAAACACTGTCTAAGCTGGCGGTTCTGACGGTCCATCTAGTCGGACAAATGGTGCGAAACCTGGTCGTATCGGGACTCATTTCCTGTTTTATATGTTGTAGTTTCGCGTCACGTTTAGGAGAGTACTTGATTAACTTTGACATTTCGTACACAGTGTCCATGGTGTCTCTCATCACCTTTGACGCTTTCATTGTGTCGCCTACAGCAAGGTTAAGCGAGTCCCCATAACAATGAGAATATATGGCTCTCGACCCTTCCACACAGATGTTAACCGCTACGTCCCGTTTGGCTCCAGGCATGTTGCTGGCGCCGCCATAACACTGTCCGCGACAATTACTGACTGTAAGCATCATCCTGACAATGGTGTCCTTTATCACTGACGCCAATGTCTGTGAGTCAATGAAGCTCACGGTGTGCAGCCCGATGAACTCTTCGTGCACAACCAAGTCTCTGTCCACGTGTTTAAGCACTATCACTACTTGCTCGCGATTGCACTGGTCTGTTGTTTCGTCGGTCATGACGGTGGAGAAACCGTTTGCCTTGATGTTGGCGGCGATCTCGCGTAGGATTCTGTGTGCCATGATATGTATCATTTCGTTTTGTATTTCTGCGCACGTGTATTTATCCTTCTTTCTTTCGAGCCACTGGAGGATGGACTCGTCTTTCTCGCCATTTAGCTTGAGCAGTTGAATGAAGTTGGACTGATTGTCGTCATGACCGTGTATCGGAAGTCTCCGTCTAGCGAGACAGCCGATGCTGCTTAGGATAGTGAGGAGTTGGATTCTGTTCGCCTTCTTTTCGTCACTGTGAGCGGACGAGAGACATAAACACGAAACAGAGTGCAAGATCATCGGTCTCTTTGTAATGGAGCCACTTTGAACCAGTTACCATTGAATGAACGTAGTTCTGGAGAATTTTTACCAAACGATTGTCAAGGCTGGTTAGACTCAGTTACTTACGTAACGTTTGCAAAGTGCTTTTTAAGAATGAAGTAAATATATGCATACTTGATTTTTTTACATGACGTGATCTGCTGTAATCATGACGTCATAAAAGAGAGAGCGGCGCCTTTTCTTGCCGAAATATTGGGCGGTGGTCGCCACCGCCACCCCTGCCAACCGCCGCCCCTACCGTCCCTGAAGCGACGTCACTGCGATTGAAGAACCCTAACAATGAAACACTTTTTTTTTTAAAGATTTGTACTCTTGTTATATGGAGAATTAAGTGTCTCTATGGTTGTTGAATTATTTGTAGCCGTTTGAAGTCTAAACCGAGTATATCAGCAAACTGCACATGCGTAAAAATACGTCACGCGCATACGTCGGATAGTATCACGTGGGAACGAGACAAAAAAGAGTAGTGCCACCGTAAAAACCATAGCAGTTTCTTTACAGTCTGTGACATTCATGCTGGAAAGTTATGACATCGACAGGTGACGTTGAATTAAGAGGTGTTGTGAAATTCTGTGTTGCTCTAAATTAATCACCGCTTGATACGTTGAAAATGATTAAATCAACAGGAAAATATGAAAAATGCAGTCAAGCGTCTGTGTACAAGTGGCATTCACGTTTTAAAAGAGGAAGAGAGTCTATCCAGGACGATCCTAGGAGCGGCCGTCCGTCCGTCGTAGTTTGTTCCATTTAAGACCGTGTCAAATCTTTAGTTAATATTGACAGAAGAACAACTGTACGGGCTTTAGCCGAGGGGCTCGCTGTTTCGTCTTCTACAGTTCATGAAATGTTAACAAATGAACTTGGAATGTCTAAAGTAAGTGCACAGTGGGTGCCGCGTCTACTGAAAGAGAAGGAGAAGCAACATCGCGTTCGATGCTCCCGCATGTTTCTGGCCGCAGACGCAGAAGGTGATGGATATTTAGACAGAATCATCAGTACTGATGAGACGTTGTTACACCATGTTGACCCCGAGACGAAAGCTATGTCGTCTGTACGGAAGACACCACGTACGCCACCGCCGAAGAAGGCTCGGGTCCAGAAAAGCGCTGGCAAGCACATGTTCATCTTCTTTATGGACCGCCATGGAATGATTCTCCAGCACAGAGTTCCAGATGGTCAGACTGTCACTGCAGCATACTATTCTAAGGTAAGATTTATTTAATTTACCTATCCACTTTTCATATAATATCATTACCATCATCAACAGAAAAGGCAGAATGTGTGTAAGAAATAAGGCTAATCGTGAATTCTGAATTGATTGCTTAAGGTACTGAGAAGAGATCTTGTTCGTGCGATTTGAAGGCAGCGGCCACAATTGGATCTTGAGAGAATAATTTTACATCAAGACAATGCGCATGGACATAGAGCGGGATCCACACAACTGGAAATCAGTCTCTTAGGTTTTGATATATTGGAACACCCACCATACAGTCCAGATTTAGCACCTACGGATTTTCGGGTTTTTCCCGAGTTGAAGGCTAGTTTGCGCGGTATACGGTTGACTCTGCAACTGAACTTACAAAACAGTCTCAGTTGATTGTATCATCATTCAGCGAAGACTGGTACAAAGAAGCATTCAGCAAATAGGTAGACAGGCATAGGAAGTGCGTGGAAATCGCTGGTGACTATGTGGAAAAGGTGCGACGTTCACTTGATTTAAATGACGCCTGAGATCTAAGAGACCTCATATTGACGTTGACACATAAATATGTAATTTGCATAGTGTTAGTGTAGTGGGTTAATCTTTCTGAATCTTACAGAGAATAAAGGAACTAAACTTAAATGCACGTATGTCTTTTTGTTTGTTTGATAACAATAAATACATTTTTTTTTGTTTTATAATAAAATAACGAACTTCCCGAACACCCCCTCGTATATATATATTAACATTTTACTGACAAAGAAACAAACACAAGTTGTTTTTTGCTTAATAAGTTTTAAATTAACAACGCCAATTTGCAAACGTTCTTGAAAGTATCGAGGATCATCTAAAACGGTTTTAAGTACATGTGAATATTTTTAATGTGTTTGTAAAGTAAGGAAATTATTTGAAATCGTTCTTTTGAAAATACCGGGGATTATTTGATTATTTTTTTTCAAATACCAGGAAATATTTGAAAACGTGTTTAAAGTACTGGGGAGACAGAGATATACAGAGTGAGAGAAAGAGAGAGAGACAGAGACAACGAGACAAAGAGACAGAGAGAAACAGAGAGACAGACAGAGACAGAGACAGAGAGACAGAGACAGACAGAGAGAGACAGAGAAAAAGAGAGAGAAGCAGAGACAGAGAGAGAGACAGAGAGAGAGATAGAGAGAGAGAGAGAGGGAGACAGAGAGAGAGACAGAGACAGAGAGCGACAGAGAGAGACAGAGACAGAGAGAGAAAGAAACAAAAAGACAGAGAGACAGAGAGAAACAGAGAGACAGACAGAGACAGACAGACAGACAGAGAGACAGACAGAGAGAGACAGAGACAGACAGAGAGAGAGAGAGACAGAGAAAAAAGAGAGAAGCAGAGAGAGAGACAGAGAGAGAGACAGAGAGAGACAGAGAGAGACAGAGAAAAAGAGAGAGAGACAGAGAGAGAAACAGAGAGAGAGACAGAGAGAGAGACAGAGAGAGAGACAGAGAGAGACAGAGAGAGAGACAGAGAGAGAGACAAACACACACACAATTATACATAGAGTCTATAATGCGACTGCTACATGTATATACACACACACACACACACACACACACACACACACAATCAAACATAGAGTCTATACTGTGACTGCTACATGTATACACACACACACACACACACACACACACACACACACACACACACACACACACACACACAATCAAACATAGAGTCTATACTGTGACTGCTACATGTATACACACACACACACACACACAATCAAACATAGAGTCTATAATGCGACTGCTACATGTACACACACACACACACACACACACACACACACACACACACACAATCAAACATAGAGTCTATACTGTGACTGCTACACGTATATACACACACACACAGTCATACATAGAGTCTATAGTGTGACTGCTACATGTATACACACACACACACACACACACACACACACACACACACACACACACACACACACACACTCATACATAGAGTCTATAATGTGACTGCTATATGTATATACACACACACAATCATACATATAGTCTATAATGTGACTGCTACATGTATATACACACAATCATACATAGAGTATATAATTTGACTGCTACATGTATATACACACACACACAATCATACATAGAGTATATAATGTGACTGCTACATGTATACATGTATATATACACACACACAACCATACATAGAGTATATAATGTGACTGCTACATGTATATACACACAATCATGCATAGAGTATACAATGTGACTGCTACATGTATATACACACACACAATCATACAAAGAGAATATAATGTGACTGCTACATGTATATACACACACAGAATCATACATAGAGTATATAATGTGACTGCTACATGTATATACACACACAGAACCATACATAGAGTATATGATGTGACTGCTACATGTATATATACACACACACAATCATACAAAGAGAATATAATGTGACTGCTACATGTATATACACACACAGAATCATACATAGAGTATATAATGTGACTGCTACATGTATATACACACACAGAATCATACATAGAGTATATGATGTGACTGCTACATGTATATACACACACAGAATCATACATAGAGTCTATAATGTGACTGCTACATGTATATATACACACACACAATCATACATAGAGTCTATAATGTGACTGCTACATGTATATATACACACACAGAATCATACATAGAGTATATAATGTGACTGCTACATGTATATACACACACAGAATCATACATAGAGTATATAGGGTGACTGCTACATGTATATACACACACACAATCATACATAGAGTATATAATGTGACTGCTACATGTATATACACACACAGAATCATACATAGAGTATATAATGTGACTGCTACATGTATATATACACACACAATCATACATAGAGTATATAATGTGACTGCTACATGTATATACACACACAGAATCATACATAGAGTATATGATGTGACTGCTACATGTATATATACACACACACAATCATGCATAGAGTATATAATGTGACTGCTACATGTATATACACACACAATCATACATAGAGTATATAATGTGACTGCTACATGTATATACACACACAGAATCATACATAGAGTATATGATGTGACTGCTACATGTATATACACACACACAATCATGCATAGAGTATATAATGTGACTGCTACATGTATATACACACACAACCATACATAGAGTATATGATGTGACTGCTACATGTATATACACACACACACACAATCATGCATAGAGTATATACGTGACTGCTACATGTATATACACACACACAATCATACATAAAGTATATAATGTGACTGCTACATGTATATACACACACACAACCATACATAGAGTATATAATGTGACTGCTACATGTATATACACACACACAATCATACATAGAGTATATGATGTGACTGCTACATGTATATATACACACACACACAATCATACATAGAGTATATAATGTGACTGCTACATGTATATATACACACACACACAATCATACATAGAGTATATAATGTGACTGCTACATGTATACACACACACACAATCATACATAGAGTATATAATGTGACTGCTACATGTATATACACACACAGAATCATACATAGAGTCTATAATGTGACTGCTACATGTATATACACACACAATCATACATAGAGTATATGATGTGACTGCTACATGTATATATACACACACACAATCATGCATAGAGTATATAATGTGACTGCTACATGCACTTCAAACGAATATAATCTGCTGCAACAGATGCTAATAAAAATGATCCTCTTGAGTGTTTTTTCTTCATCAAAACCTTCGTGATTTAGACATTACATCCTTAAAATATTTCTTGCTATTGTCATTTAGTTTGCGCGTTTCAAAGTAGTCACGTGATCTTTTTAAGGAAGTTACTTGAAACTTTTAAAATCTCTTCCGGAAACTAATGCGAACATGTTGATAACAATATGAGAGTGTATATTTATACGCAGTGATTAATCTTGGATTAGAAGCATAGTTTCACAAAGTGTACAGGAATTTTACAAGTACCAGGATAAAAGACTACAATATATTACCTTTATAACAAATATCTCCTGTAAGTATGCTTTTTTCACGTATGTGTAAATTTTACGATTACAAAAGGTTGCAAAATCAATGAGCTGTTTTCTTATCGTGGCAGATTGATATGTAATGTAAATGTCCATATGCATTATGTGATAAATTGATAAGGCTTAAAGGTTCTCTCCGTTAGTTTGGAACTATTTTTACTCGTGTAATCAAATGAATTATTATTACTTGAAAAGATCTCGCGAAATGCTGTTTACCGGTGTCCGATATCCAAGTGAAAAGTAAAGTATAACAGCGTATTTGTCATTACAAAAACGTAATAATTCCTATACGAGCCACTCTGCTCATTTGCTATATTTAAACAAAGAAAACCACGTGATCACGTTATATGATAATTCGGGTAATCAGCTATGATCTAAATACCTATTTTAAACCGAAATCGCCATCGTGCTAATATATAGATAGAGAAACAATGGACATTTAAAATGATTTTTTTTCTATGAATTGTACTGTCTTACTACTGAGGTAAAGTTATAAACAGACTTTACTTAACCGAGGAGTAAACTGTTGAAGCAATTATCCACAAACTCCCCCAGTCCAGTGGTAAGATGTTATTACATGTATAAGATAAAGGCAACTTGTCGGATATTACCCTTTACATATACATTAAGTTATGTGCTTAATATACAGAGACTTATTTAAACAGGAGTTAATGGTTACAAGAATCCACGAGAGAAATTTATTTCATTTCATTTTAATTTAAGTGGCATTTTCCATATGATGCTGTCATATTTCCGTACTTAAAAACTTAAGTGAATATAATTAATGAATAAAAATATTATCTGGATACACCGGCGGTTTTTAAATATGCTCCAATTAAAACAATCAAGCAGCAATTCACTAGGCATAATGGCTACATATTTTGTGCATGTCACACAACAATATAATAACTACGTGTTGGGGGAGAATACATTCGTATTTTCTGACATTGTTAGTATTTCGCACACCCTCATAATAATGATCATTCTAGCCACGTTTCAATTACCTATATCGGAGAAACGTCCGCGACAAGTCTCTAGACAGAACAGATAGCGCAGTGTGTGTCAACTGAAATATCCAACCCATCCACCATCTCCCCACCCTCTTGCTTCATCCCCGCCCACCCCCCTCCCCACTCGTCCAGACCGGGATTCAAACCTACCTGGTAATGGGGCTGAGGAGTTGAGCGACAGCAACACACATAGCCATGTGCACAGGTACATGTTGGAGCGTGTATCGTCTGTAGGCAACACACATAGCCATGTGCACAGGTACATGTTCGAGCGTGTATCGTCTGTAAACAACACAAATAGCCATGTGCACAGGTACATGTTCGAGCGTGTATCGTCTGTAAACAACACACATAACCATGTGCACAGGTACATGTTCGAGCGTGTATCGTCTGTAAACAACACACATAGCCATGTGCACAGGTACATGTTCGAGCGTGTATCGTCTGTAAACAACACACATAGCCATGTGCACAGGTACATGTTCGAGCGTGTATCGTCTGTAAACAACACACATAGCCATGTGCACAGGTACATGTTCGAGCGTGTATCGTCTGTAAACAACACACATAGCCATGTGCACAGGTACATGTTCGAGCGTGTATCGTCTGTAAACAACACACATAGCCATGTGCATAGGTACATGTTCGAGCGTGTATCGTCTGTAAACAACACGCATAGCCATGTGCACAGGTACATGTTCGAGCGTGTATCGTCTGTAAACATCCATGCATCGCGACCTGAAGCTAGAATGCTGTTAACAATTGTGCTAGCTTCTAGATATGAGAATGGTTCATGTACGGACAGACAAGAATGGTAACTACACCAAATGTTAGTTAATGCGATGAATATGTAACAGCGCATATAATTATTGAGTATGATTAAAAAATGGTCGCATATAAAGGGCAATGTGACATTTGTTACCAGATCGGAAAGAAGCCATACACCATGCAAAGCGATATTATATGTAAATAATTTATTTTGAAATGATTAACATTTACATTAACATAACATTGCATAATCATAACACATCAACATAACATAACATAATCATAACATACCTTAACATAACATTGTATAATCATATCAACATAACATTACATAATCATAACATAATTATAACAAACCTAATATAATATAACATAATCATAACTTACCTCAATATAACATAGCATAGCACATGACATAACTTTTATTTGGCATAATAATAATAATAATAATAATGAGAAATGACCGTGGTCGAAGAATATAGTCGCGGACTTGGCCTCTCATCGCTCGCGTTCGAATCCTGGTTGGGGTGAAGAAATGAATGCAAGAAGGTCTTCCAGCTGACGAGCCGTTCTATCTAGATATTTGACTTTGGTCTTTCTTCCCCAGAAATAGCTGGACGTCGTCATCACTGAGTCACAGCGATACATTTCAAAAACAAAACTAACAGAAGCTGACCCCATAGTGCGTTCCTACAGCTGTCATTTCAGCTGGCTTGGTGTGCATCAGTGGTTCTTGTTTGTTTTGTCTTTTGTTACACCGACACAAGTATGATCCTGTTTGTGACGTCCAGCTAATGATTGGTGGATAAAGACCCAAGATTTATGTCTGGCTCGAACCAACGGGGCATCGCAGGTTACCTGGAGAACTTCCTCGCCTCGACCGGGAATCGAACCCACGCGGTGATGTACGGGGGAGATATAAGTCAGCATCTCTAACCGCCCAGCCTGGGGCGCACCCCCCCTTCAACACACACACACACACACACACACACACACACACACACACACACACACACACACACACACACACACACACACACACACACACACACACACACACACACACACACACACACACACACACACACACACACACACACACACACACACACACACACACACACACACACACACACACACACACACACACACACACACACACACACACACACACACACACACACACACACACCGGACAGCTGGGAGTAGCCAGTATAAACAAGACTTTTGTCACTTTGATACGGTTTGTTACGGTTTTGTTAACAAAATGATAATCCAATGGTGAGAACAGACATGCCCTCAAAATCTGTCCCGTCGTTAAATTTTCCGTGTTTGAGGACAAATCTAACCATCAACAAGGAAATACAGGGAATGTATCGTATGTTTAATGGCTATGTACTTGTATTCAAGTACACATTAGTGTATTCCTACGCGGGAAAAAAACGAATGTGGAACAATTTTTACATTTTAACCCATATTTTCCCTATCCTTTTAGACTATTATCAAGGTTAACACCATTGTATAAATAACAAGTCAATACATCAAACACCTGCACATACATAACTGTACACGTGCATACATGCTGCAACAATGCATATAACAACATATATAACCCTGTTAACAACACAGTCTTCATGTACAGTATATGTAACTTAAAGTAAACTTTTCAAAAATGATTGACAATATAACTCAATACACACGTAAACTGAACTTTTAAAATAAGTTAAATGCGTCCCTTTTTATATTAATATTTAATTGATCTACTCATGGGCCAATTAAATCTTTTATTCATTTATTTTCCAAAACGAAAAATACCGAAACAATGCCCAATCAATTTTTAAAAAAAAAAAGGTCAACATCTGTCTTCAGTTACAATTTATTAGTCTTCTGGCAATATTTCTGTTATACTTATATGGGGAATTACACTAAAAGTTAAAATAGTTCGTGGTATTCTTTGTTGCTTAAGTCTGTATCACTACTACGTTAATCAATGAAATGTTTCAAAAATTATAAATAAATCCACACGCTCCTTCTGTTTGTTCTTTACCTAATTTTAAATAAAGTGTATAAGGAACCTGCATAAACGCATTTATGTGAAGAAAAAGTCGTCTGTTTGAGGTACCCGCTGTATTATATATACAATATACAAGAAAGCTCTGGGGTGCGTGACATCAAAGGTGCCGCAATGCGCATGCGCTGGAATTTTCATAATTTCGTGAATGCTACTTTAACTATACCCTAACACTAATTTATGTTTAATTGTTGCCCAAAATGCTTTAACATAGATTTTAATATTTTATATTTAATATATGATAAAAAGGCAACCAAAAGACAAAACGAAATCAATTAAAATAGAAAATACCACCAGCTTAGAATTGTTATATTACTGATAATAAAAAGCATTTATTGTTTCTGTGTGCTCTCTTCTATAATAAATAAACGATTTCAAAAGCTGAGGATCGAGTTGCTGGAATACAGTTAAGTACAGGATTTATTGTGTTAACGTATGTTCAATGTTGATCGATTTGCTACCAATCGCTACCATTCGCTACCAATCGCACTTACGACAATTTGTTGAAACGCACTTAGGAGTGATCATAAGACAGAAATTTAAGAACGTTTTTCAATCGATCTATGATGTACATGTATGATGCAATGCACCCTTAGTCTATATCGTGATTGGTGGATTCTAGGGAGATTTCGGCATCGTGATATAACTTTAAGTAGTTGTTATGTTACAGACATTTAATATTAAAACAAAGTAATTAATCTTCGCATACTTCTTTATTTCCAATAGAAGGAGCCATTTCAACACAAACCCCAATTTTCTGGTTATGACCATTTATGTAAAGTTTGATCCATGATAATTTTAATACAAGATATAAATTATTTGTTTGTATGCAGAACGTTTTTTTTGTATTACCATGACTCCAAGCAAACTTTAATCGTATGGAGAAAACACAACTTGCATTTTGAGAAATCAGAAACAGACAAATGGTTCAAGTGGAAGAAGTCGAGTTGATATAAAGCAATAGAAAAACCAAGGAGGTTTAGTCCCGAGTTGTCTCTCGGAGTTATATCAATAAGTCACGTGACTTAATGAGTTGTCTCTCTGAGTTATATCAATAAGTCACGTGAGTTAATGAGTTGTCTCTCGGAGTTATATCAATAAGTCACGTGACTTAACGAGTTGTCTCTCGGAGTTATATCAATAAGTCACGTGCCACGTGACTTTACGAGTTGTCTCTCGGAGTTATATCAATAAGTCACGTGACTTAACGAGTTGTCTCTCGGAGTTATATCAATAAGTCACGTGCCACGTGACTTTACGAGTTGTCTCTCGGAGTTATATCAATAAGTCACGTGACTTAACGTGGTTACTAGTCGGCGACTCTACCACTACGCCACGGGCACCCCCACACAGTTTATATAGTAAGCTTTGGGCAATAAGGATGTATAATATAAAATGGTAAACATCTGGCAACACAAGCTGATTTTAAAATTGTTTCTTAGGTTATTCAAATAGGCCAACCTGTATATGGCCATTATAGTGTTTATTAACTATAATATGAATTAATAAAAAAAAAATGACAATAAAATATATCGAAAGTGTAAGGTATGTCTAAAATAAGACATCCTGAACGGTAACCGTGGTCGGAAAAATGTTCAAACGTTACTGTTGTTGTTGTTGTCATAACTTGACTTGACTTAATCCACTTCGTCCCATGGGGGACATAGGGCGTCCACTGCTGCTCTCCATTTCTTCCTGTCTTTGGCTGTTGTTTTTTCCTCTCCCCATGTTTTATTAATCTTCTGTAGGTCGGATGTTAGATCCCTCTGCCATGCGTTCTTTGGTCGGCCTCTTTTGCGATGTCCATTCTAGTGTCTGTTTGGTCACATTGTTGTTTTTCTTTCTCAGTGTGTGACCAGTCCATTTCCACCGTCTTTCTGTGATTGTTCTTTCAATTGGCTCTTGTTTTGTACACTTCCAGAGAGTTGTCATAACGCACCGACACAATTATGCTTATATTGGCGACGTCCAGTTAATTATTGGTGGAGGAAGACCCGACCCAGACATATGTCTGGGTAGAACCACCGTTACAGATGTTCGTCCTACAATTATTAATTTCGCATCATTTTAACGAAATGGAGAAGTAAAAATGCGTGTCGCAATTGGAGAAAATGGACATACATGTTCATACTGAGACTATATCTCAATTTAACGTTGTTTTTTTTTAAAAAATAAAATAATTAAGATTTAAAATCCCTCTTGAAACATTATTACATTAAATCATTGATAATAAACGAAAAAGACATTACTGTTGACAGTATGTACAATTTTAAACATGCAGTTACAATCGCCAATAAGTTCCATTGTAAGCTGAACATTGTACAGGGATTTTTTAAATGTCAGTGTTGATATACACACAGAGTATAACACGGACCGCTGACGGAAAGGAAATTATTGATCATTTTGATCTTTTATTTTGAATGTCATACCTTAGTGTCACTTAGCAAGGCGAACACACGAAGATCTGTCCTAGTTATAACGTATACTTAAATACTTTAAAGTTTAAAAAAGCAAAAACAAATTTATGTTGATAGCAGCCGAACATCCAGATAAACAGGTAGATATGGCTAGATTAGACAATAAACCTGAGGACAAAGTAAATAAGCGCAAGTCTAGACAGACAAAGGTAGTATCATGATGTACATACACAGATGTATATTTTGCCAATATCTAGCCTACTACATGTAGCAATATATTATCCCTGTTTTGTTGACTTTGTACAGACTTAAGTTCGCGTTAAGGTGGTTATAACATTACCTTAATCGTGAAATATATCGGGCTAAAGGTCAATTATTTCCAAAATGTATCCAAAATGTATAAATGAGCGCAATGGGGATTTCAGCTGAATATAGATGTCGGCGTCAGAGCTGATTGCAAGGATGACCATGTAACGTGATCTTAAAAGTGACCACGTAGTTTTCTTTGTTTCAACATAGCTAACTGTGCATCGTGGCTTGGCTAGGATATGTCACTTTGTAAATGACAAGTGCAGCGTCATGTTTACGTTTTCACATAGATGTAGGGCACCAATGAACAATATTTCGAGGGTGGTCTTTAGGAACAATAATTTGTTTAGATGAATGAGAGAGGAGAAAATGAGCCAAACTACCGGATGTCATCTTAAATGCATTGTACAAAGCAATAAGACATTAATAAAGGGGTATGTATGACATAAAAAGGTACGGACCTTGTGGGAGGTGTTATGTTCGATGTACAGAGTTACGGGCGTTGTGGTAGAAGGTATGTACGATATATAGGGATACGAACCTTGTGGCAGAGGTAGGTACGATATACAGAGGTACGAACCTTGTGACAGAGGTAGGTACGATATACAGAGGTACGGACCTTGTGACAGAGGTAGGTACGATATACAGAGGTATGGATCTTGTGACAGATGTATGTACGATATACAGAGGTATGGACCTTGTGATAGAGGGTATGTACGATATACAGAGGTACGAACCTTGTGACAGAGGTAGGTACGATATACAGGGGTACGGACCATGTGGCAGAGATAGGTACGATATACAGAGGTACGGACCTTGTGACAGAGGTATGTACGATATACAGGGGTACGGACCATGTGGCAGAGGTAGGTACGATATACAGAGGTACGGACCTTGTGACAGAGGTAGGTACGATATACAGAGGTATGGATCTTGTGACAGATGTATGTACGCTATACAGAGGTATGTACCTTGTGATAGAGGGTATGTACGGTATACAGAGGTACGAACCTTGTGACAGAGGTAGGTACGATATAAAGCGGTAGGGGCCTTGTGACAGAGATAGGTACGATATACAGTGGTATGGATCTTGTGACAGATGTATGTACGATATACAGAGGTATGGACCATGTGATAGAGGGTATGTACGATATACAGAGGTACGAACCTTGTGACAGAGGTAGGTACGATATAAAGCGGTAGGGGCCTTGTGACAGAGATAGGTACGATATACAGAGGTATGGATCTTGTAAAAGATGTATGTACGATATACAGAGGTACGGACCTTGTGATAGAGGGTATGAACGATATACAGAGGTACGGATCTTGTGACAGAGGTATGCACGATATACACAGGTACGGGTCTTGTGAATGCGGTATATACGATATACAGGACTACGGATCTTGTGACAGAGGTATGCACGATATACAGTGGTATGGACCTAGTGACTGCGGTATGCACGATATACAGAGGTATGGACCATGTGACAGAGGTATGTACGATGAACAGAAATACGGACCATGGGACAGAGGTATGTACGATATACAGACGGACCTTGTGACAGAGGTATGTACGATATACAGAGGTATGAACCTTGTGACTGCGGTATGCACGATATACAGAGGTATGGACCTTGTGATTGCGGTATGCACGATATACAGAGGTATGAACCTTGTGACTGCGGTATGCACGATATACAGAGGTATGGACCTTGTGACTGCGGTATGCACGATATACAGAGGTACGGACCATGTGACAGAGGTATGTACGATATACAGAGGTATGGACCTTGTGATAGAGGGTATGTACGATATACAGAGGTACGAACCTTGTGACAGAGGTAGGTACGATATATAGCGGTAGGGACCTTGTGGCACAGATAGGTACGATATACAGTGGTATGGATCTTGTGACAGATGTATGTACGATATACAGAGGTATGGACCTTGTTGTGATAGAGGGTATGTACGATATACAGGGGTACGGACCTTGTGATAGAGGGTATGTACGGTATACAGTGGTACGAACCTTGTGACAGAGGTAGGTACGATATATAGCGGTAGGGGCCTTGTGACACAGATAGGTACGATATACAGTGGTATGGATCTTGTGACAGATGTATGTACGATATACAGAGGTATGGACCTTGTTGTGATAGAGGGTATGTACGATATACAGAGGTACGAACCTTGTGACAGATGTATGTACGATATACATAGGTACAGACCTTGTGACAGAGGTAGGTACGATATACATAGGTACAGACCTTGTGACAGAGGTAGGTACGATATACAGAGGTACAGAACTTGTGACAGATGTATGTACGATATACAGAGGTATGGATCTTGTGACAGATGTATGTACGATATACATAGGTACAGACCTTGTGACAGAGGTAGGTACGATATACAGAGGTACAGACCTTGTGACAGAGGTAGGTACGATATACAGAGGTACGGACCTTGTGATAGAGGGTATGTACGATATACAGAGGTACGGACTTTGTGACAGATGTATGTACGATATTCATAGGTATGGACCTTGTGATAGAGGTTATGTACGACATACAGAGGTACGGACTTTGTGATAGAGGTATGTACGATATACAGAGGTACGGACCATGTGACAAATGTATGTACGATATACAGAGGTACGGATCTTGTGAATGCGGTAAGTACGATATACAGAGGTATGTACGATATACAGAGGTACGGACCTTGTGACAGAGGTATGTACGATATACAGAGGTACGGACCATGTGACAAATGTATGTACGATATACAGAGGTACGGACCTTGTGAATGCGGTAAGTACGATATACAGGGCTACGGATCTTGTGACAGAGGTATGTACGATATACAGTGGTATGGACCTTGTGACAGATCTATGTACGATATACAGAGGTACGGACCTTGTGACAGAGGTATGTACGATATACAGAGGTACGGACCTTGTGACTGCGGTATGCACGATATACAGAGGTACGGACCATGTGACAAATGTATGTACGATATACAGAGGTACGGACCTTGTGACAGAGGTATGTACGATATACAGAGGTGCGGACCTTGTGACTGCGGTATGCACAATATACAGAGGTATGTACGATATACAGATGTATGGACCTTGTGACAAAGGTATGTACGATGTACAGATGTATGGACCTTGTGACAGAGGTATGTACAATGTACAGAAATAAGGACCGTGTGACAGAGGTATGTACGATATACAGAGGTACGGACCTTGTGACAGATGTTTGTACGATATACAGAGTTACGAACCTTGAGACAGATGTTTGTACGAAATACAAAGGTACGGACCTTGTGACAGATGTTTGTACGATATACCGAGGTACGGACATTGAGACAGATGTTGGTACGATATACAGAGGTACGGACATTGAGACAGATGTTTGTACGATATACAGAGGTACGGACATTGAGACAGATGTTTGTACGATATACAGAGGTACGGACATTGAGACAGATGTTTGTACGATATACAGAGGTACGGACATTGAGACAGATGTTTGTACGATATACAGAGGTACGGACATTGAGACAGATGTTTGTACGATATACAGAGGTACGGACATTGAGACAGATGTTTGTACGATATACAGAGGCACGGACATTGAGACAGATGTTTGTACGATATACAGAGGTACGGACATTGAGACAGATGTTTGTACGATATACCGAGGTACGGACATTGAGACAGATGTTGGTACTATATACAGACGTACGGACCTCGTGACAGAGGTATGTACGATATACAGAGGTACGGACCTTGTGACAAATATAACCGTGTGTGGTAAAGGTATATACGGTACAGAGCACTAAAGAAATAGAGAAATAAACGAAAGGGTTTGGCCTCGTTTTCGGGCCATTCTGTACGTACATTAGTCAGCTCTTAATCCGGGCAATTGTAGCTTATCTTAACTACGACAGCCAACCACTATTGTTTTTCTTAAGTTTTTAAAACTCTTAAAAACTAAGCGTAATTCCGATGTTTTTTCAGACGTCCCGTACTCACGAAGAGCGTGCAATATGCTGTCGGAGTTGTCTATGATTTGGAGGTAGGTAAAAGAACAATTAACAAACGTAGAGCTGAGTAAGGATATAGGATTAAGGATCTGGGATCGTCCTCCACCAAAATAGCTAGACGTCACTATAATGATTATAATCGGTCCCTGCGATGTGTTTCAAAAATAAAACAAAACTTCGCTTACTGATGACCCTCCTGAACAACTTGGTATGTCTTTTTTTGCTTTGGAAACCCCATTATTATGACCGCAAAGCATATTTTAGAACATTTGGTCGTATTCGCGTATCGATAAAATACTGTGAACTATTTAACGTTTATAGAGTTACTTCAGATACAATGTATATTATAGTATGATCATTATAGCGACGTCTAGCTATTTGGTGGAGGAAGGTCCCAGATAAATGTCTGGGTAGAACCACCGACGCAACGCAGACCAGCTGGAAGACGTTCCCTCATAAGGTCATTCGCCCTGAACAGGACTCGAGCCCACATGTTGTGAAGTGGTGAGAGGAGTTACAAGACGGCGATTCTACCACAATGCCACGGGCAGTCCTTGGCTAAGCGATAACGGGACTGTATGCATAGGAAAACAGGCCAGTTTTAACGGTAATTGAATTAATCATGCAAGCGACCCCATGTGCGATTACATTAATATGTGAGAGCAACGATCCGTTTTTCTGATCTGTGATTACAAGCTGTATTGACAACGTCGGCATACTCGGTTGTTTTGTTAAACAAGACCTCGCCAAATAGCTGTGAGTTCCTATTATTACCTGCTACCTTTTTATAACTGCAAGCTACTTCATATTATTGCAAGTTTCACTGTGAAAAGCTCGGAAAAATGTCTCACAGAGCAACTGCGATTTCCGGTTATTGACTGCTACGCTAACGTCCAGAGCGGCGTCATGGAGCGCTGCGTCAAATATTTTGACGTTGCATGATTTAAATACGGTATAAATACGGTATAAGACAAAGCTTTTGGTGTACAGCTTCATACATGCATGCTATATCTGGTTTTGTTTAAGGTATCTTGGATGTTGTTTTTATCTAAATGTTTGTTTGTTGGGTAAATAGTTCCATCAACTGTATTTCTGTTTTCTGAGACGGTGTCCACTAGAAGCAGTAAATATCCATTGCTTTTCTTGTTCAATTTAACAATGCTACAATACAACTATGTTACCATAAAACTATGTTTGATTTAAAACTATGTTACTATAAAACTATGTCACTATATAACTATGTCACTATAAAACTATGTCACTATAAAACTATGTCACTATAAAACTATGTTACTATAAAACTAAATCACTATAAAACTATGTTACTATAAAACTATGATACTATAAAACTATGTCGCTATAAACTATGTTACTTTAAAACTATGTCATTAAAAACTATGTTTGATTTTAAACTATGTCAATATATAACTATGTGACTTTAAAACTATGTTACTATAAAACTATGTTACTATAAAACTATGTCGCTATAAACTATGTTACTTTAAAACTATTTTACTATAAAACTATGTCACGATAAAAAAATGTCACTATAAAAATATGTTGCCATAAAACTATGTCAATATAAAACTATTTCCCTATAAAACTATGTTACTATAAAACTATGTTACTATAAACTATGTCACTTTAAAATGATGTTACTATAAATTTATGTTACTTTAAAGGTATCTCACTATACAACTATGTTACTATAAAACTATGTCACTAAAACTATGTTTAATTTAAAACTATGTTTGATTTAAAACTATGTTACTATAAAACTCTGACAACATAAAACTCTGTCACTATAAAACTATGTGACTATAAAACTTTGTCACTATAAAACTATGTCACTATGAAACTATGTTACTATAAAACTATGTTACTATAAAACTATGTTTCTATAAAACTATGTCACTATAAAACTAGGTCACTATAAAACTATGTCACTATAAAACTATGTTACTATAAAACTATGTTACTATAAAACTAGGACACTATAAAACTAGGTCACTATAAAACTAGGTCACTATAAAACTAGGTCACTAAAAAACTATGTCACTATAAAACTAGGTCACTATAAAACTAGGTCACTATAAAACTGGGTCACTATAAAATAATGTAAATATATTACTAAGTAACTATAACATGATGTTTTGTATTATGTAATTATAAATAATAATAATAATAATAATAATAATAATAAAAATAATACTAATAATAATAATAATTACACTTACACAATGTAACGTTAACCTTAAGTTGACAAATCTTGCAAAGAGAAGCCAACTTTAAGTTAGCAAATCTTACTAATAGACATTAACTTTAAGTTAAAAAATCATAAAACAGACGTTAATTTTAAGTTAATAAACCTTATATTTGAACATACTGCTTAAAGTTAGTATTCGACGGTTTGCCGATATCATATATAACAAATATGGAACCACTGCTTTGGAAAATTTGGACTTGGTTCCTATATAATCCCATATTTCAGTCTTAACATATACGAGTTTGAACACTTACTGAATTGTTATACAGAACTTATCGCGTAAATATCATCCTGAACTGTAGGCCCTATCAACAGCTCGACAGTGATCTCTGCTAAAAATAGATACAGAGCGGATAACCCGGATTACTATGTAACGTGATATCAAAGACAAGTCGTCACGTGGTTTTCTAAGTCTAAAAATAGCTATCTCGGCAGTGTGGCTCAGATAGGAAATATTTGTTTGCAATGATGAGTGGGGATGTATGCTAAATTATTCAAACAGATCTAGAGTATCAATGAACAACATGTTGAAGTACCTTTTCAGGTAACAATGACATATTTAGTTATTTGAGGAAAAAAACTTTGGTCCAAACTCCTTTAACATGAACTTTGACTGATTTTGCATTGTTATTTATCATCATTAGAGAAAAGATCTCAAGAAAAAGGAAACAAAAAACAAAAAAATAAAAACTATCTAAAATACTTGAACTTCTATTACCATGTAACTTCCTACTATCTATTTACATTTTTGGCAAATATACTTCTTTGTGGTTGTATTTCTTTGCAGCTATATAAACATACAACTGTAAAGTATAACCACAATATTATATAATATAATTATTTTTTTAATTAAACTATATGACTGTAAAACTATTTAATAATACAACCATGTTGTAGGGACTAAGTAACTATAAATCTACGTAATAATACAACTCTGCAATATGAACTGCGTAACTATAAATCTACGTAATAATACAACTCTGCAATATGAACTGCATAATCATAAATCTACGTAAAAATACAATACTGCAATATGAACTGCGTAACTATAAATCTACGTAATAATACAACTATGCAATATGAACTGCGTAATCATAAATCTACGTAATAATACAACTCTGCAATATGAACTGCGTAACTATAAATCTACGTAATAATACAACTCTGCAATATGAACTGCGTAACTATAAATCTAAGTAATAATACAACTCTGCAATATGAACTGCGTAACTATAAATCTACGTAATAATACAACTCTGCAATATGAACTGCGTAATCATAAATCTACGTAAAAATACAATACTGCAATATGAACAGCGTAACTATAAATCTACGTAATAATACAACTCTGCAATATGAACTGCGTAATTATAAATCTACGTAAAAATACAATACTGCAATATGAACCGCGTAACTATAAATCTACGTAATAATACAACTATGCAATATGAACTGCGTAACTATAAATCTACGTAATAATACAACTATGCAATATGAACTGCGTAACTATAAATCTACGTAATAATACAACTATGCAATATGAACTGCGTAACTATAAATCTACGTAATAATACAACTATGCAATATGAACTACGTAACTATAAATCTACGTAATAATACAACTATGCAATATGAACTGCGTAACTATAAATCTACGTAATAATACAACTATGCAATATGAACTGCGTAACTATAAATCTACGTAATAATACAACTATGCAATATGAACTGCGTAATCATAAATCTACGTAAAAATACAATACTGCAATATGAACCGCGTAACTATAAATCTACGTAATAATACAACTATGCAATATGAACTGCGTAACTATAAATCTACGTAATAATACAACTATGCAATATGAACGGCGTAACTATAAATCTACGTAATAATACAACTATGCAATATGAACTAAGTAACTATAAATCTACGTAATAATACAACTATGCAATATGAACTACGTAACTACAGGGTGCCCCAAAAGTAAGATAACACTAATAAACACTCATATCTTGGCTAATATTTTTATTGCATATTTATCCCATCGTTTGCTGTACAGACGGTTTTGTGGAGAGAAAAAATGATCGAAATATCATTCAATTAACTTATTTAATCTACGATAAATCAAACACCTGTTTTCGTCACTGGCGTCATCTTAATAGTTAATAACGTTCTCCAGGTAACGTCCCTTCTGTCCCTTTCCCTCGTTTACTCTCACGTTAAACTTTTTAATTACTGCTTCACATGTGTCCTTTGAGATCTTCCTACACTCTTTCTCTTAATGTTTGACAGCAACATTGCAACATTTAATGGCTTCCGGCAATACATTATAGACTTCAAGTGTCCCAAGTGGGTTCAAGTTCGGGCTGTGCGCGGGCCATGTAACGCCACACTCCTTCCTCTCAGGATATTTCCTTGGGAGCACATGTTCGCCGAGGTTTTCAAAAAAGATTGTCAAGCACAACATTCGCGCTGTGGTGCGTACATCCATTTTGCATGAATCACTGTTCATTTATGTTACACCCAAAAGCGCAGGCATAAACTCCGATAATAGGGAATGACATCCATCAGAGAACTATACGTTGAAAATGCGTAAGAACTTTCTTCAATTTTTCTGGATGCCAACTGACAGAAAGTCTAAGCGTTCAACTTGATCTCCCAAATACAGTGATTACATAATTTGAATCTTGTATGAAAACAATTTCAAATCAAATTTCAACATACGGTGTACTGACGATTTCGATCATTCTTGTTCCGATGAAGCCCTTCCAATCGACATTGTTAAACTGCCAATAAAAGTCCCATCCAAAGCTGAAACGGTTTTCGCGCTGCGTGACTATATCGTTCTTCCGCTTCGGTGGTCATCGAAAACTGCATCCGATCTTTCAAACTTCTGCACTATTGAGAAGATGTGTTTTCTACTTGGTGCATCTTTTCTTTTAAACTCATGTTTAAATGTTCCTTGCACAAATATTGGAGATTTTGATTCATAATATGCTTTTACCACAAACATGCGTTGCGCGTAAGTTGGCCGCGACGCCATTTTGATGGGGGTGCAATTAATGTCAATAATGACGTCATTTTTGCGGACGAACGACGTCTCAAAGTGCGGGAAACGTTATTTCATTGAATTGTGCTTCAAACGATAGTTTTCTGAAGAATGAGCAAATGTATGTATTACCTTACTTTTGGGACACCCTGTATACAACTACGTTATAATACAACTGGGTAATATGAACTATGCAACTGTAAATCTATATAACTGCAGAAATACGTAAAATAGATAAAACTATGTAAAACTATGTAAAATATGTAAAGCTATGTAAAACTAGGTAAGATAGATACAACTATGTAAAATATTTAAAACTATTTACAATATGTAAAACTATGTAACATATGTAGGTATATGCCTAAACCACGGTCGTAACCATGGCTTGTAATAAATAGCACATTGAACCAGCTTTATCCCACTTGAGTGCCGGTTGTAACGTAGGGTAACTATAGTATGTACCTTAATTCGTATGAAATATATTGTTGGCTGTAATTTTGATATTACTTGGGAAAACCGTATCGTAGTTTTTTAAACTAATAAATGGAAACAACTAATCCATGCACTCCGTAATATTACACTATCTCTTCAAATGTCTGTGATGACTAGTGCAGTGTGTACTTGCAGACGAATTAGTCCAGCATGTGATATAAAAATAAGAATCAACAATTGCTATTAGTAAGATTTTAATTGTGATTGTTGTCACGTTAGTACGTTTATTTTATTGTTTTGTTTGTTTAAGTGGTTGTATATAACAATAGGGTCATTTTACTGCTAAAATAGCATAAAAATAACCGTTAAAGATACGATCTCTACCTAAAGCTGTGACATTACCGCACAGACATTTTCAAAACCAACAACAGGGTATCAACTTGTCAATTTCAATTGCGACCATCAATAAATCTGTTCCATTGTTCTGATCAGAACGATCACAACTTCAAAGAACATGTAGAGAGAGGAGAAAGTATGCATCCATTCAAGGTAGTGTCCAAAAGTTTGAACCACTTTGTTTCTTCAAATAACCATGTACGTTAACTAAGCCCGAAATAAGTCCCTCAAAATGCTATTCATTGATGCCGTGTGAACAGTCAAGCATAAATCCCAACTTTTCATTGTAAACTGGTGTATCGTACCCGAGCCACGCTATTTTTGAACTAAGTTTATAACGTGATCACTTGAGATCATTTAATATCGTCACCCGGATAATCCATTCTGGAGACGATATTTATTTTGTAGCTATTTTCGTGCTTATTTATAGAGTTGGAATAAAGAACACATAGAGTGATTTCTATTCACGATTGGTACTGGATAACAATATAGGTAGTGTTATTTAGACTACAGTATGGCTGTATGCAGAAATTATGCCCAAAGTCCCAAAAGCAGTGGTTAGATATTGATATATGTATTAGTCTGGTTCCCAGCGTACTATCCTACGCAATAGTACGTCTGGCTGATGCTAACAATGGCGGCCTCCGCTGTATTGGAAAATAACACGGAAATGTTTGGTGTTATAACCTTTGCAAGTGTGCCAAGAAGTTAAGACTCTATAATTAAGTATTGTAAAGACATTATTGTAAAAACATCGACACTATTCTACTAACAAATTTCTAGAAACAGGAAATGTACCATTTAAAATTACTTATTGTAATCGCTTATATGAACTAAGTTATGATCATAATAAAAACATCTTTCGAATGGCACAGCGATAAATTATAACTCGTGCTTCGCTAAATGTGTCTGTAAACTTACATTGGCGGTCGCCATTTTCAGCCTGTGCCTGACCCGATAACGTAGTGAAAGGGGAAGGAACTCCAGACTAATATATGTATTATGTGGGATACCCACTTTAAAAGTGTGATTTAAATAGGGTGCATTTCGAAGAATTGATATATCTAGAACATATCAACACAAAGTAGACCACTGTCTGCTCAGACACGATAACTTCCCCTTCTTTTACCGTTATCAACCAATCAATGTCAGAGTATCATTAACGATTGTTACTGATACATCGTTTACTTTGTAGTTCAGTTCTTAGAATGCGTGGATTTAAACTATTTACATTAAACTGTAGTACTGATGTTTTCAGTGCGTTAAGTTCTGAAATAAAGCAAATTTATTGTAATTTCTTTATTCCTGGCAATTAAATAAAGGAATGTGGTTATGGATTAATGGTTGCTACAGTTGTAGCTTTCGACGAATTCTGGTTGATCTGGATCTACACTATTTGGCTAGCATAGATAAGTTAACTCCTAAACGTGATAAAGTTGTTTATATGGATATAGTATGTTTTGCAATGGGTAGAAAGTGGATTGTTAACTCCACACAAGTGTGACGTGTTTATGGTATATATGTGAAAATCGTCAAAAGGAAGGTGTCGATTATCTACATAAACGCATGCAACGGTGAAGGGGAGGTTTCATCTTCAAGTAAGTATATTTTATGTCGACAATGGGTTTAACTTGCCATGACATAGTTTCACAACTTAATTTTACTTTATTTGGTGAACTTTTGTAGAGGCTGCCTGGATGCTTCGTAATTATGATCATCAGAAAAAATGGCATTTTGGTATGATATGGGGCGGATCTTGTTAAAATATTGGGGGAGGGTGGGGTGTCGTTGGGGCGCTGCGGTCGCTGTTCCAACGCTAATGTAAATGTAATGTAAACTGCGCAGTTAAATAAACTCAGTGAGGTGTCTGCAATAAGATCTATTGTAGCAATCCGCATTTACAAAGTTTGCTTTTTAGCAAAGAAGCTGTAAACGAGGCATACATATATTAAGTTCGTCAGTTTATGTGTATCATATATTTAAGCTAACCAATTAGAAATCTTGTTGTCTAAAATAAACATAAACCTATTTTGAGCTGAATAATAGTTATTATCTTTATTATGTTGTGATTTGTTTCATCTTCTGTCTTATAATCGATTAGAAAAAATCTGTTTTTAATCTTATAATAATTTAGCTGGACTGTCCAATTTCTTGAACAATAACCTATGCAGTAGCTATCAGGTGCTACGTGCAGTAAATAGTGGGCTTCAATGGTGTATGTTCAAACCTATTTATTTATGGTCAATTGGGAAGCTATTTTAACTTCTATATTTCCCTCTTGACTCCCAACTTCCTGGGTGAAACTAGTACTCATATACTGAGTATCTGAAGCAATGTGCAGTAAATAGTCTTGCTTAAGGACTAACATCACGTGATCAGTTTCGGAGCGTCCGCGGTTTAGTGGTTAAGATGTTGCACCTCGGATTCCGGGTTCAAACCCCGATGTAAATATAGTATCCCAATCGACTATAAGTAAATCGGTTCAAACTGAGCAGCAATAGTCTTTCCCGCGGCCATGCTCTAAACTCTACTTAAAACCGATGACACATCAATGCTTCATTTTAAAGAGCTAGAAAAACCCACCACGTGACTGAGGATCTAAACCAATTGTTGACGACTTCCGTTTTACTTTTAAGGGATGGGTGAAAAATGAAATTCCATTCGACTGGCACAACAATTTGAATATATTGTCATGTGTAGTTACGGTAAGAATTAGTGAAAACATACGCGTCCAGGTGCAGAGATTGATATATTAGTGACATCTACCGCTCTAATGGACTATATGAATATCTCCAGTAATTTTCTTAAATCAAGATGGCCATCCAGAACATTTCGTCATGGCAACGGACATAAAAAGTAAGACAAGTGGTTACATATTCTTGATTTGAACGAATCTGTGGCTGAATTCAACATATTTTATTTTAAAATCTAAAAATGTTTAAAGAATCTTTGAAGAAACAAGATTCATTTGAAATTTACAGCGTTTTAGAATCTCTTTAAGTTTGAAATCTTTTAAGTTTAAAAAGTAACATTTAGGCGCATGTCTTCATATCAATTTCTACTGTTGTCACTGACATATATAATTTTTAAAAATTAAAACAATGCATGTAAGCAATATTTACTCAGTGTTATGTTTTCTTTGCTACTTTATAATAAAATTCACACAATTTTCTTATATTGTGTCGCCATGATCACACTTGCACTTTTTGTAATTTCTTTCTAGAAAAGAATTTAAATTGATTTAGAAAACAGTTTTAATTAAGTAAAACAAATATATCGCAGATAAATTGTTTATTTAATTTAGTTACTTAAAAAAAACATTGTTGCTTTTTCGTTTACTTACACAAAAAGATAGAAATAACGCAAACAGATGACCCATCAATAAATGTTTGTTTTTATAATACATCGGAGCGACCGATTATGTTCATCATAGCGACATCCAGGTTTTTTGTGGAGGTGGCTCAGACACATGTAGGACCACCGGCGCACCGCAAGTCGGCTTGAAGTCCTTACAACATTTAGTCCTTCGCCTCGGACAGGACTCGAACCTACGCGATCAGAGGCTAAACAGTCAGAGGGATTACATCAATAAATTTACATTGTATTGAAAGGGTGGAAGGTTATTTAACTTTTCTCGTGATAATAACTGCACATGTTTCTTATTTACAAATAGATTCTCAAAGATAAACACAAACGTGTTATACATGTGTTATTTCGTACGTTTACTGTTTTTGGTGAATCGAAGACTACTATTTTTCAACTGGACACATTTTTCTTATTCAATGATCAGTTTTATGTCAATGTAACACACTTTATTTTAATGTTTTGTTAGCTTCATAATTTCAGGTGTAGAATCCACTATTTGCTTTAAAGAGACTTTTATCTTTTTAAACAAGTGTTAATATAATTGTACATTCAAGTTGTTTTATTTATTTATTTGGGTTTTACGGCACACCGACACTTAACAGGGCATAATTGGGCTCCAATCTGTAGAAGACCGTTGTCATAGAAACGCTTAATCAATCGTATATAAATTAACAATTGAGTGCCATTTAGATTATATAAATGTAAATCATTATGTCAAAATATAAACGTGTCGCGTAATATTAATATATTTTATTATATTAAATATGCTATTGTTTGTCGTAGGCGTAGTGAGTCAGGTATTGTTTGTCAGTGGTACCGCCGGGTCTGAATGGGAATAAAACATTAACAAAGCACATTGTTAGATGCTTATACCAACTAGCAATAGAAAACAAACACAAATATAACATTTGCATGCCAAAATGGAGAAAAAGTAGAGAAAGGATATAAAATAGAATAACGACCATATTGTAAGGACTCTGAGGGCTATTAAGTCTTGGTTTCGGGGACATACTTTTGAGCCAAAGGAGATAAAAATGTTTGTAAAGAGACATTCGAAAACCAAACAACACAGTAAGGTATCTTATTCAAACACAACATATTGGTACTAGTAACATTATACCAAAATGTTGATCAGATTACAAAAACAACAACACATAAAACCCCAACAACCAGTGATTCTTTACGCACACATAGTAACATGTGTTTACATGCATGTATTTTGTACACTCTGTGTTTTTTTTTTTTGCTCAATTACCTGTCTTAATACTAATGCTCTTCAGTACTGGAGGAAATAAAAAAATATATATGCATCTTTTTAAATGTAACAATGCAAGAAAAAGTCAGACTTGATACAGTGGCTAAGAGAATCCGTGTGTATACCCCGATTTAATGATTCTAATAAAACGTTTGACAATTCAATCATTATAAATTGATTCATTTACATTGAATATAATTGACAAAAATTATTATACGTATTTTTTTTTTTAAATTAGTAATTTTTGTTTCGCCTCAGTCACAATTACAAATATCTAGGATATTTTTTAAAAAGAATTAAATTCATATTAGTTTAGACCTCGTTAGTTTTAATTAAAACGGAACGACTTTTTAATTTTACATCTTTATTTTCCAAATTGAAAATGTTTATATGTAATTAGGAAACTGTGTTACTTAAAGAGTATTAATTTTCTTTTCGCGACTTAAAAATGTCACAAATATAGGTCTGATCAATGTGCCAATTATTTCGTAAGCTCAGGTGTAGCTTATGGAAAAAGCTAATAAAGCTTTGAGCATAAATAAATTGTTTCCGGCCCCAAAAGACATTTTAACTTAATATGACGTTGCATCCTCAGAATAGACCTGTAAAGGATAAGGTCAATAAGTGTCAGTGTTGTAATCGCAATTCGGCTTTTTCTTTAATTTGGTACAGGAAAGTAATTAATAACAGTTAAATCAATATGAAAAAGTGACCGCCGCAGCCGGTTTCAGTCAGTTGTTCATATTGATTTTAGGCTTAAACATTTATTAATGTATACTTATTAAATAACTATGTATTATTAGCCCTGTAAATTATTTGCTGCCTGGCATAATAATGCAGTGGCATTTCAAATAAGCGGGCCAATATCTATATCAATTTCGGCCCGGGGCCGAAAAGTCGTATAGATAGAAAGCCCGCATTTTGGGAAATTTGATTGGCTGCTAGAGCAGGGCCAAAAAGTCGTATAGATTTTAGCTGAAATGGCGGCCATCTTGTATTTTTGTCGATTGAAGATACTTTTGCTGGAAATGTTCAAACCTAAAACCAGTTCGAGACCATTTGACAACATGAAATAATTTTTAACAATATGGTGGTATGTAACCTTCAACCTTACGTGCCGATAGCCGCAGATTTGGGATTTTCATGACTGTGAAATTTACATGCACACTAAAAACGACAGCAGACGATAGCACTCAGACGATAAACGCTGTTAAAGAATTACATCGTAAACAAATAAATTTATAATATGAAACAAAATTAGATTATAAATAGTTATTTAATAAAATAGTCAATAAATAAGTGATTTAATATTAGGGATGTCAACGTGTTCCTAGTCTGGATTACCTGCCCTTTGTCTAAACAAAGGGTCAGGCACAAACGAAATAATGGCGGCGGCGATGGAAACGGTAAGTTTACGAGCTAATAGCAAAAGGTGATTCATTGTGATAGTATTGATTTTCTGGTCAATATATATGTTGTAGTTTTCATTCGTGTAAAGCGTTCCTAAGGAGCTATTACTTATGATGAGATTTTACATTCCTGACAAGTTGAATATTTTTCGGACAAATTTACACATAGTGTAATTTCGGACAATATTTATTAAATTGATAAATATTAAGTTAAAAAATAACTTAAGTGAAAATTTCAGTTCCCCATATTTCCTTCATTAGGTAATTTATATTGAAAATCATTACATCTGTGTGAAATGCATTCATAAAACATTTCTTTTATGCAAAAATAAGTCATTTTAAAACAAAAGTATAAATGTAATGGCGTTAAGAAAATTTTAATAATTTTAAGTTTTGGCTTAAGATGCTTTGTGAATACGGTCCCTTTGCATGTCAAATTTGGTAAGGAGATCTTATTATTACTTTATTATCGCCATTTTCACTATATTTTTCCATTTTTAAACTTGATCATGTTATACAGTCCTATAGAAGCTATTAGTAATAGGTTTGCAGCAGAAATATTTTTTATACAGCTAGGATGTTGTTTTAGCTGAGAAATGGTATGCAACATGACAATATGCACTGTGTGGTGTATAGTATTAATTTGAAGAGCTAAAAATGATGGTTTTTCAAAATTATGTTGTACCATTTAAAAATTACTAATTTTGCATAGCAAAATATTATATTTTGCATGAACAATTTATACTCATTTGTTATATTTCACTATAAACATTTCTTTCTAGTTTTATAAGCTTTTTGTTTCATCAATTTTTAAGAAAAAATAAAAAAAATGACAGGGGTTTGTATACAAGTAGAGTTTGTTATACATTTTGACAATTTCTTTCAAACTGAAATTAAGAAGCCAATGAATTGAGAAAGAAATTAATATTAAAATGATTTGCAGTTTATTTTTCAAGATTTATATGTATTTAACACAAAAACATACCTAACTTTGAACTAGCTTTTGTGTGCAATGTTTTTAATTATGTCATTCCTGCACACCTGCAAGGGAAATATTTTGTAGTGTCCGCAACAGAGCTTCACACATTACAAAAACAGGAGATACAAAGTTTACTTTGCTGTTATATAAATTGCCTTGGGCACATGTTTCTACAATCCAAGCGCTTTCACCAAATGCCTTAAGGTTTTTTCGCATTTAAAGAAAAACTTTGTCTGCAATGGTGAAGTGTCCGAACACAAATATTAATATGCTTCTAAATAAGGCATTTTTCATGTTCTCAAAGTTGTTTTTGCTAATAAATGTTTGGTTTGATTGCAGTTATATAAAAAAGTGAAATAAATATTATTGTCTAGTCTGATTTTCTGCCAAACAGGACATAACAGTGAAATTAATGTACTTCTAACATGGGCCAATCAGGATATTCAATATATTTTAACATATATAATGTATATACCAATTGAATGATGAAAGACAGTCCAGGTTACTTAAAAGAAATAAAAAAGATGTGACTTATCTGAGACCAGAAAAAGGGTTTACACATTTATTTTTTTTAATTATGTGTTGCGGACACTACAAGATGTCTTTCATCCTTCATGTACCAATAATAGGCCTAATTGTTGAAGAAATGATGAAATAATGCTTCTATTTTAAAAAGCTTCATCTCAAAAAGCTTAATTGATACCAATTGCAGTCAGGATCAAACACCATATTTTGCATTTATCATCTTAATCACATCAATATAAGTTGGTCATTCAAAGGGAGTACTGTTGTAAGAATTCTTAAAAAATCTGGGCTTACCAGTATGTTGATTTCTTTTTTGTTTTTGCCAGACAACTGAACTATTTAGATATGCAAATTAATAAATCGATAGACTATTTACATGAAACATGCATATAATGATATTACATTATCTAATGAAAAATAAGGAGTTTAAATTAAGCCCAAATGTCAGTTAATGTGTAACATAATACTAATATGGCAACTTATATTAACACGAAGTCTGGTCAGTATAATTATTATTTATGTACGGTGAGTTAGTTCTTCTATGCACTGGGAACTGAAGCAAACATTTTTGCATAATATTTCTAAATCAAACTACGGTATATGATTATCTAAAACATAAGCAAGTTAACTGGGATCCCTTGTCATCACCAGCAATGTCATTTGAAATGTTTTAAAATATTACTGTGTTCATGTATAGTCAACTCACAGGAAAATTCTTTAAATGTCTTTTTTTTTTGTTATTTCTTTTAGATCTGATTAATGGAATTTGTTAAAAATGGTTTGAGTGTTTATCATTATTTTGATTATTATTATTTTTTTAATAACAATGTCAGGTATACAGAAAGGTATTATTGCCACTAATTTGGTTTTCATTCAATTTAAATTTTTAATAACAATATTAAATAATGATTTAAGAGAATAGAGTGTGTCATTTACACAACTAGTGTGACATTTGCCAAAGTTTTCCTTTGAAGGTGACAAATATTAACAAGAAATGCTATTATAAAATGAAATACTGGTAATGTTTCTGTAAGAAAAGTCCTCAGGAAGCATGAAGTCCAAACAAATGAGTGCAAAACACTTACTTAATTTGACTTAGCATTTGCATATTCATTGTTATTATTTGCTATCATTTTTAAGTGTTTTCTATATAAATTAACAACATTAAAACACACAATTTAATCTTCAGTACTTTAGGAAAACTATTTTTTAAAGTTTGCATTGATCTAAGACAACAAATCTGAAGTTTCTACAACATTTAAGACTCCTTATTTTTTATGTTCACTTATTTGTTAGGTTGTATGTTCTACTCTTAAGTGTTTGCATTTTGGCATTGTAAAGATTCTATTAAAATTATTCTATCAACACAAAAAGGAGGAGCATGTGTCTAGGTGGATCAAACAGTAAGAATAACAGTACATATTTTGCAATTCTTGGAATGCCCTAATTTTGAAAAAGTGCTCTTTCATACACATGGTAAATGATGAAATATTTAAGTAAGTTAATAAAATGACATAACAAGCATCCCACAATAACTGTATAAGCACAATATCTTTGATTATATTGTAACATTTACATTTAAGATAATATATGTAGTGTCCGCATGGCAATGTAATACTTTCTCAATAAACATAACTAAAACACATTCGTGTTGATCACAATGCAAAACAAAATCATTTTATAATCATTTTACAAGAGAACTTATGATCACATATCCGAAATATCACAATCTTCGTATTTGTCCGAAAAGTACTCATCTTATTGAAATAAAAAAAAAAAAATAACATACGGAAATGCTCCACAAAAAGAAACCTTATCTTTAAAAATTTTATATATACATATCGATTGAAAATTGAACAATATCCCGATGAACCGCTTTTTGAAAATATTTGGTTAACTTACAGCTATCATCGCGTCGGCCATTGATTCGTCAATGCCAGACTTCTATTATGTATATAAGCTGGGAACCCGACTTACGTGTACCATTTGTGCTATCCGGATAACCGTAAACACTATCCGGATAGTATCTGACTAATTGGATGTACGTCTGTATATACATGTCTATGACGCTATCCAATCATAAGTACCTATTTTTAATTAAATTGTTTTGTCGTTATATTAAGAGTTTTGACGTGTAAATGGTTACTGGTGACTGTGCGATCGGTCCATGTTTATATTGGCGAATTCGTCCTGTTTCAGATTATATTCACAAAAATATGCAAATTCAATCCTATTTTCATTCTTTCATGCATTTCTGTGTTAGATTTCAAATAAAAATCAAACATATGTCATCAATCCCCGATATTTCAAGCAGAGGTCGCTTTTTTAAGTCCGCCATTTTGAATTTATAATTATAATTAGATCGTAATGGGGTTTTCATTTCAAAATTAAACATAACTGCGGTGTTAATATAACACACATTTAAACATGTTTGTACATGGAGTACATTTCTAGGGTGGATTTTACAATGGGATACCAGTTTTGTTGTGGTGTTAAATTGTGAAGATAACTTAGTACTAGCACAAGCCATTTCTTTGAGTTAGCCAGGATCTCCAGTATTGATGGTTAAATCTCGGTTTGGGGGAAAATGTGACAGTTTTAGTGATTTTTAATTTGGGATATACAACGAGAAAAAGAGGTCACGTCTTAAAGTCTAGCTTTTGTAATGACACATAAAATTAGAAAGAGCAGAATCATATGACAATGGGGTACATTGGTGAAATGGAAATTGTCTCCCTTATTAGTTAATATCCGAGGTGTTCCAAACAGTAGGTAGGTCCTTGTAGTTGAAATTCTTGGACTTTATCGCCTGTTCTTTTGTAGATATTACAATAACAACAGTGAATTTCTTACTTTTGCATAAATATAAGCTTGAAATTAATTTAAATACTTAAAGAGATATGTTATTTAAAACAAGAAAATGGACATGTTTATTGATGATGGTTAACCTGGGTATCATAAGAAAGTCAGAAAAGTCAACATACACTCCAAAGAGCACTAGCATAAAAACCGAGTAAAACAAATGAAAGGACCTACTTGCATGTAGGGATTATTCAGGGGAGACTATTCATTAATGTCTCTCATTCGGTTAAAAAAATGTGAAAGGTCTGCCCAGACAGAGTGTGGGTCTGTAATCGATTGTGAACCGGTCTCTTTACCAGACCCGTTAGGAGGATACAAACGTTGATCATTTAGTTTTAATATATACAATATTCAAATATACAATATTAAAGATATACATGCGAATATATTAGAAAAATAATTTAACTGCCTGAAATAAGTAAATCACAACTTACCCAACAGGATTTAAGAGGGTGGCATGAGTGGGAGTTCAGTTATACATCAGTCAGCTCTATTTAATTCGTCTTTTTTACATAAATATATGGATGGAATCTACAACACATATATACATGCAATTGAATATACTCATTAGTGTAATACTATAATAATCTTACAAGATAAACCATTTTTAACAACAACCGCAACATCAATAACCATATCAACTACATCCACATAAACCATATTATCTACAACACCATAAACCAAATAAACTACAACACCACACACCATAAATCATATTAACTACAACACCTTAAACCAAATAAACTACAACAACACACACCATAAATCATATTAACTACAACACCTTAAACCAAATAAACTACAACACCACACACCATAAACCATATTAACTACAACACTATAAACCAAATAAACTACAACACCACACACCATAAATCATATTAACTACAACACCTTAAACCAAATAAACTACAACAACACACACCATAAATCATATTAACTACAACACCTTAAACCAAATAAACTACAACACGACAAACCATATCAACTACATCCACATAAACCATATTAACTACAACACCTTAAACCAAATAAACTACAACAACACACACCATAAATCATATTAACTACAACACCTTAAACCAAATAAACTACAACACGACAAACCATATCAACTACATCCACATAAACCATATTAACTACAACACCATAAACCAAATAAACTACAACACCACACACCATAAATCATATTAACTACAACACCTTAAACCAAATAAACTACAACACGACAAACCATATCAACTACATCCACATAAACCATATTAACTACAACACCATAAACCAAATAAACTACAACACCACACACCATAAACCATATTAATTACAACACTATAAACCAAATAAACTACAACACCACACACCATAAACCATATTAACTACAACACTATAAACCAAATAAACTACAACACCACACACCATAAACCATATTAACTACAACACTATAAACCAAATAAACTACAACACCACACACCATAAACCATATTAACTACAACACCATAAACCAAATAAACTACAACACCACACACCATAAATCATATTAACTACAACACCATAAACCAAATAAACTACAACACGACAAACCATATCAACTACATCCACATAAACCATATTAACTACAACACCTTAAACCAAATAAACTACAACACCACACACCATAAACCATATTAACTACAACACCTTAAACCAAATAAACTACAACACCACACACCATAAATCATATTAACTACAACACCATAAACCAAATAAACTACAACACGACAAACCATATAAACTACATCCACATAAACCATATTAACTACAACACCTTAAACCAATAAACTACAACACCACACACCATAAACCATATTAACTACAACACCATAAACCAATAAACTACAACACCACACACCATAAATCATATTAACTACAACACCATAAACCAAATAAACTACAACACGACAAACCATATCAACTACAACACCGTCAACCATATAAACTACAACACCATAAACCAAATAAACTACAAACACCACACACCATAAACCTATATTAACTACAACACCATAAACCATATTAACTACAACCCATATTAACTACAACACTATAAACCATATTAACTACAACACCTAAACCATATTAAATACAACACCATAACCATATTAACTACAACACATAAACCATATTAACTACAACACATAAACCATATTAACTACAACACCATAACCATATAATTACAACACATAACCAATAACTACAACAACATAAACCATATTAACTACAACACTATAAACCATATAACTACAACACCATAACCATATTAAATACAACACATAAACCATATAACTACAACACCATAACCATATTAAACTACAACACTTAACCATATTAACTACAACACCATAAACCATATTAACTACAACCCATATTAACTACAACACTATAAACCATATTAACTACAACACCATAAACCATATTAAATACAACACCATAAACCATATTAACTACAACAACATAAACCATATTAACTACAACACTATAAACCATATTAACTACAACACCATAAACCATATTAATACAACACTATAAACCATATTACTACAACACATAAACCATATTAACTACAACACTATAAACCATATTAACTACAACACCATAACCATATTAATACAACACCATAAACCATATTAACTACAACAACATAAACCATATTAACTACAACACTATAAACCATATTAACTACAACACTATAAACCATATTAAATACAACACTAAAACCTATTAACTACAACACACACACACTATTAACTACAACACTATAAACCATATTAAACTACCACCCATAAACCATATTAACTACAACACTATAAACCATATTAACTACAACACCATAAACCATATTAACTACAACACTATAAACCATATTAACTACAACAACATAAACCATATTAACTACAACACTATAAACCATATTAACTACAACACCATAAACCATATTAACTACAACACTATAAACCATATTAACTACAACAACATAAACTATATTAACTACAACACTATAAACCATATTAACTACAACAACATAAACCATATTAACTACAGCACTATAAACCATATTAACTACAACACTATTAATCATATTATATTTGGATATTTTCATAAAAGACTGTGTATGCTATTTACTATTTACCTATACATTATTTATTTTAAATATGGTGTATCATTTACATGATTAACGGTATTAATACAGCAATGAAACACGTGCAGCACCACTTACGCAAGAGGCAGGGGTGCTTTTTCTATGTGGCCTATCAACTAATATCCCCGGAAGGAGCATTTTATCATGGCATTTTTATGACCCAAACTCTAACTGTATTGTTTACATAACAATTTCAAGTATATTTGAACATTAAACTAAATAGAAAAAAGGTGTATTTCCTTAAATAGAAGTGCCTGGGCGAAACATCCGCTCGCCAAGTCGCTTAAATGATCATAATTAAGTGTTTATGCATTGATCTCTCTACGATGATTATTAAGAGCTTGCATTAAAGTATTATTTAACGTATTATTAGAATACACGCTGTTTACATTACATATTGTACATGTATATTTATTTTTTTGTATAATTAAACAAATCATGTTTAGTTTTCAACGTATCGCGCTTTTAAAGTTGCGTATAAAAGGCTTTAAAATGCACCTAAGACAGCAAAACTGTCTGATTATTGTCGCATAAGGTTGCCTTATAACGGTGCAACATAGAAACAAAACCATTTTCATCTACGTATACATAGTAAAACTCTATTCTAGCAATATATCACCATACAAGCCTCAGTCTAAGGCACATTGCACGGTTTTAATCGTCATTTAATAGACAGAATATCGCATAAATCAAAGGCGAATAAAGATAAGATGTGTTTTGTCTCGTTACATCTTTGTTTGTTTTAAGTTCCTCCGTCTTACTGCATGAATAAAGTCTCTTACTTTAAAACCATGCAGTTCCTCCAAAAAAAAAAAAAAAAAAAAAGAAAAAGCGATCGACAAATTTCAATGTCCATTTTCTATAAGGGGAAATGGGGACCTGTCAGGTATGGCATCCTTTTCGATTTGCCGTGTCACGTGACACCTAAAAATCACCAATTAAGAAACTGGTCTATTTGGCTGTTAACTGCCAAATGGACACACAGGTCTCGGTGACATCGTCAATGACATATCTCGTCGGAAACCATATTTATTGCACAATAGAAATAAATCTGTGCTCATATATTCGGATATAAGTCAATTCGAAAAATAACTATCGTTGCATTTTACGATTCTAAAAAATTAAATGCATTTTTACTTAGAAACGGCAATTGAACTTCATTAAAACGTCAAATAAACTGGTCTAAATGCTTACTGTTTTTAAGTTAATAAACAATCCACCAGCTCACGTAACGTCAAACATTCACGAAAGAAAAAAAATGATCAAACCTTTTTTTTTTTTTTTTGGGGGGGGTGGGGGGTGGGGGGTGGGGTGTCTGATCACCAGGAGATGGCCCGTAATACTTCGGTATCAGATCCTAGCGTAGCGGATCCTGTGCTTTAGTCATATTGAAGTACTATATGATGGTATTGTCTTATAACATTTGTATTAACACAAAAAGTAACAAAAAGTGACGCTATATCTTTGTGATCATTCAATGGCGGCAACTGTGTTTCATATTTGAGATATACCGCGGCGACCAATTATGATGATCATAGCGACGTCCAGCTTTTTTGGTCGGGGAAGACTCTAAACACATGGTGGTACCACCGGCGGTGGTAGACCTTCCAACAAGGAGTCCTTCGCCCCGATTGGGACTCGAACCTATGCGGTCAGAGAGAGGGTAGGCAGTCAGAGGAGCTAGATCAATAAATGTCTACCACTATACCACGGGCGCCCCTGAAAACTGTTTGGTGGAAATAAAAGTACTTTTTATTGTAATGACTCGATGTTTTTGTCAATTTTATATTTAAAGGTAGCATAAAACATGTTGCACATATCTAACACATTTAACAACATCTTATCGCCGTTTTATGCATACTAACTACATTAATTAATACCTTAGCTGCAGTACAATACAATACAATACAATTTTTATTGCATTAAAACATACATGTTTTATAGCAAGGCATTATAAACATACATGTAATTGTGACAAATGATAGGATACATGGGTTAGAGACATTAGTCTAGCTGAAGAGCAACATAAAGATATTAGTTTCTCAAATTGTTTGCCAAGTATATAAAGTTTGAAACGTTTCTAATAATATTCTTTGATCTTGTTTTCATTAATAAAGCAAATTTCTGTTTAGTTGGCTATGTATAATAGTATCTTTTCAAGTAAAGGGACCGTAGTTGAGAAAATTTTGGACAAATTAGTAAAAAGTGGTATTCTGTTTCGATTTGGTTCATATTACAATTTCTACAATTTAATCAGTAACGGCTTTTGATAACAGTAGATAATTATAAAACAGTAAATCGCTGTCAATGTTCATTCTTTCCAAATCTATAGATTTGCACAACTAGGATGGTAACTAAATATAGAAATCGACGTGAGAGCTGATTACTTGGATGATAAAGTAACGTGATCCTCAAGAATGGGCTGCCATGTCGCTTTCTTAGTTTACAAACAGCTAACTGTCCAGCCTGGCCCGGATATAAAATATATTTTGTAATTACAAGCTGTCTTTCCTTTCACATGGATCACATGGATCTCGGGCACCCATAAACAGATTTCGCGGGATCTTTTCAAGTAGCAATAATTTATTCGGTGCCAGGGACAAAAAGAATGACACAAACTGTCGGATATCAGCTTTAACTTTCGGGTTTATATAATTATATCTTGTGTTTCCGATTATCATTCTTATAAGACCTTGGTCATATTTGTATATATGAGGCCGTTATGTAAAGATATTGTTCAAAGTCAAACAATCAACTGTTGAACAAATATTACATCAATAACATATGCTTGCCCGCACGATAGTGGATTCAATTCAATTCAATATTTTTATACCCCCCTCCTTAATTTGGGAGATTATTGAGATATACAAATGTTGTACTATATGTTAACTATATGTTATACTATATCTTATACTAATCTGTGATAGACAAATCAAAGGAAAAGGGAACAAACACGCATAGAACAACGCGAAATTATATACTCTATTAAATATATATGTGTATAATAAAATACTATAAACCTAATAATTGTAAATTTACCAAAAGGAAAATCAAGAGAAAGACTTCAGTTTATTGGTGTTGTTTGTGTTAAATAAGAGATGCCATAGGCTTCTTTATTTGTGTAGTTGAATATCGAATACACAATTATACACATACCGAAAAGCAAGTATTCAGAACGAAAAATAGTCCTGGTCATTGAGGCTTCGAAGCACACGGGCTCCGATCAATCATAATGTAAATGATAGCTTATCTAGTGATAACAATGCCCGCGTTAAACAGGCGCTGTACGTTGACCCAATCGTACCTACTCGGCGGTTTCCGGCAAGCTTCGGATATATCACCTCGTATGTAATTGTAGGAATACAACAGTTGGTGATTTGCCCCGGCGAATAACTTCTCATTGCATTATGTAAACAAAGATGGCTGTCTTTTCAAAGTGCATGCAGTACGCTTTAGATATGATGGAGATTCAACACTCCTTGAAAGAAGAGCAGATTGCTTCGTTGAAGAATATTTTTAACTTAGTTGATACTGTATGTATATTACCAACAGGATTTGGTAAAAGTGTAATATACCAGTTATTACCCTGCATGCACTCGGATCACGCTTCGGTGATGTCTATATCCGAAGCTTGCCGGAGGTCGCCGAGTAGGTACGATTGCCATTTTTGATGTAGTTCGTCAATATGGCGGCGACAGCATTATTTCCGATGTGATTACGTAGAATCACCGAAGCGTGATCCGAGTGACGTTGACCTAGTAAAGAGGACAGACTGTCTTCTGCTCATGGTCATCTTGCACTCGCTGATTGCATGCACTACCCGGCGTTTAACCCGCGAATGTTGCACATAATACACATATGCACGAGAGCTTAGCTATTATCTGCATGCTTGTCATTGTGAGGCTGTACAAATAAAATACAAGAAAAGTCGTTGATGCGTAACATCAGAGGCGACGTAGAGACTAAGGTTACAGCAAAACGGGGGCAAGTAACAAAGACATGTTTGAGAAGTTGTGGTTTTAGTGGAAAGTTGACTTTATAGTATACATCTCCAGAATAATGTGTATAATGCTAATTCCTGAGGACATAGAATGATTTGAAGACAAATAACAAGCAAAACCTACACCATTTAACAGGTTTTCCAAATTGTGAACTATGTAGACAAAAAGTTGCCAGTATTATTACAATAACTATAAAATATATCAAATGTACCATCCGATCCCGAGTCCATTACCTCAGCCTCTTGGCCAAGAAAACTTCAAGCAGATTGTAAAGGCGCTTTTGGTGTGCTGTACGTTTCTCCGAATCAAAGTCTGACTCTTTTGAAAACTTGTCGCGACAGGACCATGGTTTGAATTTGGAGCCCTCCGATCCATAGTCCAAAAACATAATCTCTTCACCAGAAACACTTCAGAAATGTATTAAAGAATCCTTGCACGCTGGCAGTACTGGAAAAGCCGTTTTAAGATTTGCACAGACCTTACATGAATCGTTTGTGTATATTGCGAGTATCTTTAAATGTTGTATAAATACTGCATCCAAATTCAGATTTTATCAGAACAAGCTTTTCTGGCTATAGACTGATTCGTTGCTAATAAATCATTCATCTCAATCTGTTAACATGCAGTCATGTATATCAAAGGACGTACCGAACAGAATTCCGATCTTCTTTCGTAAGTAAGGGCGTCTCCATGTATATTTAAGTTAAATGTTTAGATAACTTAATAACAAAAAACCAAAAGCTCTCATGTTCTGCCATTTTTGCATGAAAGTTACAAACACACAAAATAAATATAGCTAAAATAAATAAAAAAGAAGACCGTTTACTGAATAAAGACACGTAAATTACCTGGTTTAGAAAGTCCGCTAAACAGATTTTCCCATGTGCAAATTTCAGTGAGCATTCCTAAATAGACGTGGTGCTCCAACGCGTCGCTAATTACCCCATGAGCAAACAGAGAAACACAAATTTTATTAAACAGGAAATAATAGCAAAATACCTTAGCTGCTGACGGCTTTACTAGCTGGTCCTAGCTTAGAGGGGTTTATTTCTGGTTAAAAGTAAAAAGAACAAAAGTAATATTGTTCATCAATTCTCCAGAACAATTTATCTGATACCTACGGCAACTAACTTCAAAATATTCTCATGGTGATATTTTGTCATGGTGATATTAAACATATCGCCCGGGGAAAAAACCTGTCAGTGGGACAGTCACAATAGAGCTATTTAAGGTCTACTGCAATTTAAAATATAATAGAAAAATATTCTGAGACAGATTAAATAATTGCAAATAAGTCTTCTGTTGTTGCTTTTTATGTTGTTCGTTTTACTGAGGTCAACCATAATATCTCGATGTCTTTGTTGAAAAAATGTGCCATGATTCTTTTTTATCTTCACTTGTTATCTAAATACGTTGACTTCGATTTAAAATATCTTTTTTTAAAATGTCTTTCTATTTTACCAACAAAATTTGTTTAAAAAATATTTTCTGATGCCTTCAGGTAGTTAAAAATATTATATGAGCTCGCACTGCTTTGCCAACGTTGTATAGACACTTCAATCAACATTAATAGAATAAAGATTACTATTTCTATTTTCTCTTAATCAGTTGTTGAATACAAACCAAGGCGGTGAGGGTTCGGGGGAGTTGAAAATCTGACCGTGAGCACTCGGGCCACGGGCCTGCCATTTTCAGCAGCAGTAGTAGTAGTAGTCGCAGCATCTTCGCGATCATCATCATTATCATTTTGTATATAAGATTATTAGTTAGTATTATTGATATTGTAAACATGCGTGTAAAACAGTGATTATTCTGATATTTAAACATTACATTCATGGCACTGAAGCATTTTCAAGAACCCCGGAGCCTTTTATACGTGTGATAACTGATGCCATTTTGAAATAAAGTGTTTTTCTTGTGCTAGATATCATCACATAATCACTTACTGTGAAGCAATGTCGGCGATGGTGACATATCCATGTTAATGTCATCACACCATGTCGGCGATGGTGACATATCCATGTTAATGTCATCACACCATGTCGGCGATGGTGACATATCCATGTTGATGTCATCACACCATGTCGGTGATGGTGACATATCCATGTTAATGTCATCACACCATGTCGGCGATGGTGACATATCCATGTTAATGTCATCACAACATGTCGGCGATGGTGACATATCCATGTTGATGTCATCACACCATGTCGGCGATGGTGACATATCCATGTTAATGTCATCACACCATGTCGGCGATGGTGACATATCCATGTTGATGTCATCACACCATGTCGGCGATGGTGACATATCCATGTTAATGTCATCACACCATGTCAGCGATGGTGACATATCCATGTTAATGTCATCACACCATGTCGGCGATGGTGACATATCCATGTTAATGTCATCACACCATGTCGGCGATGGTGACATATCCATGTTAATGTCATCACACCATGTCGGCGATGGTGACATATCCATGTTAATGTCATCACATCATGTCGGCGATGGTGACATATCCATGTTGATGTCATCACACCATGTCGGCGATGGTGACATATCCATGTTAATGTCATCACACCATGTCAGCGATGGTGACATATCCATGTTGATGTCATCACACCATGTCAGCGATGGTGACATATCCATGTTAATGTCATCACACCATGTCAGCGATGGTGACATATCCATGTTAATGTCATCACACCATGTCGGCGATGGTGACATATCCATGTTAATATCATCACACCATTACAGACTTACTGCAGTGCTATTTTTGTTTGTTTTATGTCCGTTCTGTTATATCATTGACCAGCATAGTATAATTACGTTTTCTGCACATAGTTAAAATGTGACCACGTCCATATATTTATTGTTTGACATTATTTTGCTCATTAACTTGACTCTAAATAATTATGCTCTTCAGGAAATAAACGTATCTCTCTATTGATAGCAATAGGTAATGGGAGATTGTGTCTGGGGGTAATTTGTGCAACGTGCATGTTTTAGATTGTACCTGTACTAGTTTGCTAAACCAGTTCGGATCAATGTTGAAATTTATTTTTTGACGCCCTCAGGTAAAAAGTATTATATGAGCTCGCACTGTTTGGCAAAAGGTGTTTTTTGTATGTTCGGAGAGTTTTTTTTAAAGAAATCTCAGTCAGCAGTTATTGACTTGATACTATTTTTTATATTCATTTTTCGGCTTAAAAGCCAAACCTACTAAGATTAAAAGTTTAATTTTTTTTCGGCATTAAAGCCAAACCAACTACGATCAAATGTTTAATGTATTGAGAACTTTTGCATTGCTGCGTTGTGTGTTTGTTTTAGCGTAAGTCGTTATATTTTATGATGAACTATATAATAAATATTTATTATTTCTTGTTATATTGACCTATAACATAATAAGTTAGACGATTAATAAGGAAACATGACAAAGTCCTATGAGCATTTCAACATATATCAACATGAGAGAAGGCACAGGATATTCACATGCAGGCCCAATGTAAAAGTCAGATCAAATCTGTGATGAGATATTTAACAAAAAACAGCAAACCCAACAGTTACCGCCTTGGAACGGTCAGTCGGCAAAAGGGGTGCTTAAGTTCTAAGTTCTGTTCTGTTGTAAGAAACTTTTGCAGCTGGATATTGGCGTTACGAAGGTCTCGCTATATAATGTGGTCGGGGATTCTTGTTGGCGTCGCTTTTGGGGACTGCATGTTATAATGGGGAACGATAGTGTAGCAGGCAGAAACAGAAAATTGCAGCTGTTATTTGAGACCCTTTTCAGAGAAAAGAATCGCGAGCTCCGCTTATTAACAGTGTAGCTTACAGCAGTAAATTGTAGCTTGCAATTATAAAAAGGTAGCATGCAATAATACGAATTTGCAGCTGTTTAGCAAAGTGTCGTTTTGCAAAAACGACAACAGAGCATGCCTTACATTACAATGCGGCTTGAGTTATTTTATTGGGAAGTCTGTTTGATCTCTAACGTCAATACATGTATCGTATATTTCTTATCATTGTGACAGGTCCACACTTGCGTCATGTTAGGCTTCGAAAGCATTTAAACTTGTTTTGGTGACAACAAAAATATTTCGAGCAGATCTATACAATTGTGAACGACATTCTAATCTATAACCGTTCAGTTGTTGTCATGTTTTGCTTTTCGATTACAGCGGGAATCGCGCCTTTTCGGCAATCATGGCGGAATTTCCCGAACCAATGGTGAGTATACGACTTTTATAAACGGGTTGCTTTACGATGCTTTTAAGGTGCTATCCGACTGTTTGCCAATACATCTAACATATTACAACTGCTCTGGGAAATAAGGACATCATCTCCGCTAAAACTTATATATATATATATTACATATTTACTTTAAATTGAAATAATTAAACAATAATAATGTCCATTCCGCTTTTAAATGTTTATTATTGCACAAAATCAATAACTAATTGGCTTATTTTCATAGAGAGTAAACATCTCTGAGGATGTGGTCCATTTTGAATAACCTTCATCAATGCAATAAACATTAAACATTGCAATAAACTCTAGACTTAACAATTAACTTTAATATCGTAATAAACTTTAAACATTGCAAAAAACTTTAAAATTCTATTAAGAATTTCGATAGAACTGACCGCATAGTTTTCAAGTGTGATATATACAGACACAAGGTTAGTTAACATGAACATCGTATGTTATGCTTATTTATCTGACAGATTTCTTCTTTTATAACTATTCACAAATTCACAAGATTATCTGCTTTAGTCAGCAAATCGAAAACAGGCAAATTTACTAAATAAATTAATCATATAAAAATAGATCATAAGACAACTTCTTACTGTTATCTAAAAAACTTCAAGATGAAGATCGATGTGGAATAGATTTTAGCTTTTAGCGCGCATAAAGGGTACTTTAAATATTTTTTTTCTAAAGAAATTAATTTTTAATTGTTCATGTCATTTATATTGAAAACAACAACAAAGAAACCCCCACAAAGGGCAAAAACAAATAAACAAACAAACAAATAAAAAACATAAGAACGCTTAAAGGAAGCCCGTCTTTATATTTAATGTTTGTGCGGACTTTTCTTGAGAAAGCATGACGTTGCTATGGTTATAAATAGTTTTTCTTTCTTACTGTGTTTTGTAAGTGCGATATTGTTGGCGGTCTTAAGGTCACTATTTTCAGAATAAAAAAAATAATTTTAAAATAATTTTTTTAAAAGATAATTCTGAGTTCCATATAACAGTTTCATCAAAATGATGCCAGCAATGTCACAATGTATACTTAAATTAATAGAAAAGTTATTTATTTCTGCTTAATATTTTTTTTTTAAATAATAAAGTCTATCATTATGAAAACTGGAACATATTGTTTATCAATAAAAATTATGTACTCTATAGGGACCAAACAGGTTGAATAAGTATTTTGACTCAAATTATTTGTATTTACAATATGTTTCCATAAGTTACACTCCCCGACGTACTTTCAAAACGGATGTAACCAATCAGAAGACTATCTCAAAACATGCCAAAGTTCAACATCATTTCTAGATGTATCTCAAAGTTAACTTCCCTCCTGTGTAAGTTTTTTTAAGGTTGATCCTGATAATTGAAACGTTTCAAGTGATTTTTTGTAGACTTTGATTTCACAGGTACCTTATATGTTATCAAATTATGCAATTAGATTTATTTATGAATAAATGCCTTTTTAAAAAAAACACGAAATAATAATACATCCTTTTCTTTTTAATCTGAAATGGAAATGCAGAAGTAATGGCCAAAGAGGAGATGTTTAGCCCTTGAGGGATTTAAATCCACAACTGTTTCAAAACAGTTGGCAGTAGATTTATCCGATGAATAGACATTAGGCCGAAAGTATGTCGTTGTGTCGGTGGTTCGAGTACCTATGTCATGCATTCGTGATAATATATTGCTAAAATCATGACATTATGTTGCATGTAAAATGGATAAAATATTTTATTATAGAAGTTACAACTGAAACTCTTCTTATAAAAATCCTAACATTTCCAATGGAGCCTATAGTAAATGGTGTGACAAACAAACCAGCACTGACTTGTCGCAAAGGATATATAAGAAGTTGGAACAGACGAAATACAACTATCAGTAAATATAGTAGAACAAACAAAATATAATTAAGCTTTTTCAAATTTAGATCTTTTCCCTGAACTATACATAGGTGTTTAAGCACACCAACAAAGCAAAGAGTTTATTAAAACTTGGGCCAAAAGCAGATTGTGCACACATTATTAAACTTCCGTCGTGTTCCAGTACACCGTTCATATGGCTGCGGAGCGAAAAAAATCAACCTGACCTAAAAACGTTAATTTTAAGTACAACGTAAATCTAATGTGAACCTTAAGTGAGATTCAATGTGACAAACAATCAAAGAGGGCCCCCACCACACCCCCGATAAATCCGGACCTGCAGATAAGTGGAATAGGTAGGACAATATCATCAACATGCGACATGCTAGCCATACCACTGCCCCCTCCACCCCTTTTTAAACAAATATTGCAAAACTGAGGCGAAATGTTTCGCAGCTTAGCTGTTAGTTTGAGAACCTATTTTTGAGTTTTTGCTCTAGTATTCGACAGCGAAACCGAAAGTAGCTTAATATAAACTCGGTAGGTTGTTTTCCACCACCGACTACCAATGAGAAGCGCAACCTTACGCATTGTACCCGGTTCGTGTATACAATAGAGTGTCAAGCCGGGAACCGTCTTTCTTAGTATTCCTGGGGATTTATCATTTTGTTGCGGATCGGCGATCTCTATGTATATACCTGCTATACGAAGTTTTTTATCGACAGTAAACTGAACTAAAGAATTCGCAATATCGAAGAAGGGTTGTTATTCCAAGAAATGCTTAACAAGACTATCTTTCGATGTTAATCGTACATTTTTAGGTATCTGACGTTCTTGCGGACTGTGTATTAGCATCGTCTGATAGTTTGGATTCGAACTTTGATTGTGAAATCGAAAGGAAGGCATTCGACATGGATGGACTAGAACCTAGAGAGACTGGACCGACCCGGGTGCTTAAGGAGTCCGACTTCATGCGTGTGGAAGTGTCCGAGTCGGGTATATTCCCGGAGCTGGAAACGGGTGAGTTAATTTAGCACGCTGAACAGAGGGACAGCTTTCATTGCAAAAAATGCACAAGTAAATATACACGCAAAACACGCATGCAGACAAACAAACACGATGCATCACATGAAGATATGGTACATACAAACATAACCCATGCACACAAACATACACACATGAAACCTGGTACATACAAACATACACACATGCATACAAACATACACACATGCATACAAACATACAAACATGAAACCTGGTACATACAAACATACACACATGCATACAAATATACACACATGCATACAAACATACACACATGCATACAAACATACAAACATGAAACCTGGTACATACAAACATACACACATGCATACAAACATACACACATGCATACAAACATACACACATGCATACAAACATACACACATGCATACAAGCATACACACATGCATACAAACATACAAACATGAAACCTGGTACATACAAACATACACACATGCATACAAACATACACACATGCATACAAACATACACACATGCATACAAACATACAAACATGAAACCTGGTACATACAAACATACACACATGCATACAAACATACACACATGCATACAAACATACACACATGCATACAAACATACACATGCATACAAACATACACACATGCATACAAACATACACACATGCAAACAAACATACAAACAAGAAACCTGGTACATACAAACATACACACATGCATACAAACATACACACATGCATACAAACATACACACATGCTTACACACATACACACGTGCATACAAACATACAAACATGAAACCTGGTACATACAAACATGCACACATGCATACAAACATAACCCATGCAAACAAACATAACACATGCACACAAACATACACACATGCACCCTGGTACATACAAATATAACCCATGCATACAAACATACATACATGCACCCTGGTACATACAAACATAACACATGCACACAAACATACAAACATGCGACCTGGTACATACAAACATGACCTACACACATGCAAACAAACATACACACATGTAACCTGGTACATACAAACATAACCCATGCTTACAAACATACAAACATGCGACCTGGTACATACAAACATAACCCATAAATACAAACATACAAACATGCGACCTGGTACATACAAACATAACCCATGCATACAAACATAACCCATGCATACAAACATACACACATACACCCTGGTACATACAAACATAACCCATGCACACAGATATACGCACATGCACCCTGGTACATACAAACATAACCCATGCAAACAAACATACACACATGCACCCTGGTACATACAAACATAACCCATGCATACAAACATACACATATGCAACCTGGTACATACAATTATACACACATGCAACCTGGTACATACAAACATAACAAATGCACACAAACATACACACATGCACCCTGGTACATACAAACATAACAAATGCACACAAACATACACACATGCAACCTGGTACATACAAACTTAACAAATGCACACAAACATACACACATGCACCCTGGTACTTACAAACATAATCCTTGCACACACAAATACACATACGCACCCTTGTACATACAAACATATTCCCATGCACACACAAATACATACATGCACTCATGATACATACAGACAAATAACACATAAGATAAGCAGAAGACTATAAACACATGCCATCCCGATGCAAACAGACACAAACAGACAGATATAATAAATTGCAAACTAACATTCACACTAGCAATTTCCAATACATTTAGATAAACTTTCCACATGCAAGCAAACATACATGCTGTCATGTGAACCAGACCAATAAATACATGCGCCAAAACACGGACGGACGGATTACACAAATAGGGACAGGCAGAGAGACAGACAGACCGGAGGATAGACGGACAAATAGACATACAGACGGAAGGACAGACAGACAGGCACATATAGACACAGCAGGCAGAGAGACAGACTGACAGGCATACATAAGGACGGGCGGACAGACAAACGGACGGCCGAACAAAGGGACGAACGAACACACTGACGGACTGGCACGGACAGACATATATACTGACGGACGGACGGACAGTATTAATCATAACAATAATAGTACAGTAATCATCAGTATTATGTTTACATTTACATTTTAATTGCAGTCGTCCGACACGTTACTATAAACTACAATTGACAGAATGACAAAACGACATTTTCATTCTGCCGCTTTGTTCCTATATGCATGTAGCCAAATGTAGTGATTGTGTAATCATTTCGAAAGACTAATTTCTAATATGAATATTAACATGTAGAACAAAATGTCTAATATCAATGCATTTGTTCTTTGTTTCTGATTGTATACATGGAGTAGTATTTCTTAAATGCTTGTGTATTTTGTAAATCCTTATGCTTTTCAACAGAAAACGACCACGTGATCTTTTTCATGGTCAAACTAACAACAAATGTTGAAAACAGTAGGGAAAACTTGATGCCCCAAAATGCAAATGACAACCAAAAGAAGATCACAAGAAACATTGATTCTCTCAAAAAATAACTTTCTGACGTAGTAGAAGTCGGTCGACCTTTCGACATTAGTAAAGAGCGTTTTTAAGCAAACTCCATTAAAGTGAAAATTGCAACCTTTTACACACGCACACGCCTTTGCATGGTCGGGCGTATTCGCATATAAAGTGCATTGTGTGCGCGTTTACATTCCTAATAAAGGACTAACCGGAAATTCTAAAAATAGATAAAGAGACGCACTAAGTGTCATACAGAAGTCGGCCAAATAGTTAAACCGTTCACTAGCAAGGCTATTAACGTGCTCAGTGTTCACAAGTTTATCTTGCAGACTAGAATATTTGAGACTCGATTAAACCGGTTGTATTTTAGTTAAACGCAATCAGCGAAATGTTTTAGTTACACGACACATTCACCAAACTTTTCCAAAGACTAAATCTCCAAAAGGTATTTTTCTGAAGCTACACTAGTAGTTCGGCGGCGGCTTTTTTTCATTCCGTTTTTTTCCCTTCGTTTATGTAAGGGGAGTTAATCTATTCACATGTGTTACCTCCCCTGGCAATTGTACTTGCTGTAAACAAAATATTGTGTCCACCAGAATGAGTAAATGTGTTTGTTCTTTGTGCTGAAGATCAGCAAATAGTTCTTATAAAAGAGAACGAAAATACCCATAATGGAGAACACGAATACAATTATTACATTGCGATACTAGAGATGAGTATGCCAATGTGACCCGCATTACAGACTGTATTGTTCGTAGAATATGACGATAAATTATTAAGTCTTTCTATCCAAAACAAGATTAAAGGTCTGGCCTGGTGGGGGAGGTTGGGGTGGGGTGTGGGGATTTTTCCTTTATCTACGCCACTAGTCATCGAAGGCCATTATTTACAAAATAAATCTTTATTTACTATGGGATTGTTCTATAGCAAGACGTTAAGACCCCCCCCCCCCCCCTGGGGGCGGAGTCGCTTGCCAGTGAGAAAGCTGCATTTCGGAAGCACGACAATGACAGAACAGAGCAGAACATATTTTATTTTCACGTGGTTAATTAAAGTGGTACATAGAATATAAAAAGTAAACATGTACTGACGATTTTAAAAAAAAGTAATATCAAGGTTAATGGAAGTCAAACATAAGAGGATGAACTTATGTGTTCGTTATTAAACTTTTGACGAAGTTCAAATGCAAGGCGAAGTGAGCACGGTTTAAAAGGTTTTGTTTTGTCATTATTTGTTAAGTAAGGCTATAAGTTTATACATAGACGGGCGGCAATATATATTAGCATTGATGAACCTCTTTCGTAAATTACCATACATGGGACAAATACATATAAAATGGAATTCAAATTCTCTTTGTTTATAAATCTGGCAAAATCTCTCCTCACGTGGTCAATGATTTGCCGAGTGTCTCTCAGTTTGAATCCTTAGCACATTTGGCAGATATTCTTACTTTAGTAAATAATTGTCTAAGAGTGTGTGGGAGAATGTCTAGATATGATTCATATGCTAATTGGTTCTTGGAATACTTGTATTACATTCTAAAATCTTGCTCTTATCTAATAGAGTATTCCATTTTTATATGTAACAGACAATAATGCATTGTTTGAAGGTTCCAGAAAAGGAAACAGAATTTATATCATCAGTAAATGCTTCTGAAAACCCATAGTTGTCTAACAATTGCTTGATACCAGAAACCCATGTCTTGTGGCAATTTAAACTATCATTAAGACTTATTTTGTACACATTTAAAAGAATTCTGTTCTATTTTGCACCAGTCTGCAAAAAAGTGAGATATAAAATGGGCATCTACCCAGTTCACTATATACACCTGCCGTACAGATTCTGGTCCTCAACTTCAAGACCCGTTTGCAAAAATTTAAGTGAATGCGCTCTATTTTCTTCATATTTACAATTTACCCATACTTCATATGAATAACTGAGTGTAGAACCAACGAATGCGTCGAATAACTGACATTGGATGAACAGGTACTTTTTTGCATTTGTATAACAAAGTCTTCATCGCCTTAAGTGATTTGCCGATTAAGAGTTGGGTATTGTAATGAAAGGGACCCGTATGCTGGAACATTGACCCAAGGTAGTGAAATGAATCTACAATTTCTACATCGGTGTTATTGTATTTACATTTCTCTTTCGCATATACTACCCCCTCCCGCCCCCCTTTTTTTTCTTAATACCAGCGCTTTTGTTTTTAAAATATTTACATCTAGGCTCCATTTATTACAATACACCAAAAAATCATCAAACCGATTTGAAGTTCTTCGGGGGACTCGCTAAGTATTACCATGTCGTCTGCAAATACGAGTACTAAATCATCTATTTTTATAGTAGCATCAGTTTTTGACAGCAGAAAGTGTTCAACATCATTTAAAAACAAGGATACTAATATGTACAAAATTACCGCCCCTTGACGTACCCCGACTGAACATTCGAAGTAGTCCGATAACGTATTACATTGTTTCACGCATGACTTTACTTTTTCATGCAAATGCTTAACGACCCTTAATTATTTTTTCGTGAAAGCCCGCCTGAAACATTTTACACCAAAATGCATCACGATATATACTATCGAAACACTTCTTCATATCGATATATCCCGCGTACAGACGTTATTCCTATTTAAGCAATGTCATATAATACAGTGTAATGCAAAAGTTGTATCAACTGTTGAGTGTCCTTTCTTAAACCCAAACGGATAATCAGATATACATAAATGAACTTCACAAAACTCAACAATTCGATTGTTGAAAAATACCATTAAGTGATAGAATGTCGATACCTTCAATTATATATTCGTTTAATAGGTTATCTATGCCATGTGTCTTTCCTGATTTTAATTTCTTTGTAGCATTTCGAACTTTGACCATTGGTATTTCTGCATTTATTGTATCACATGTAGTATCACAACAATTTAGATTAAAGTTTTATTCGAGACAGAACTCTCCAGTTCCATCGTTTTCACTTCAAAAAATATCATTTTCTAAGCTAGAAAAATAGTCATAAAATGTCTAAACATAAAATTCTGAACCTGTAAAATATTTCCAAAACTCTCGCGGTTTGCATTGTTTCAAATATTGTATTTCCAAAATTTTCCTGTTATTATAACGTGCTTTCTTACGTCGTATTACATGCATAACCTTGACTATGTGTAATTAGTCATGCCTGGGAAGAAGCAGTGAGTGTCAAGAAACGAATATGTATGCTGAATGAGACTAGAGACGTCAACTGAGTCCAGGCAGGCTTCAAATGTTAACATTAATATTGTAAACAGTTTAAACTAGAAGTTTATTGTGTATTGCAGATATAGTCGCCGGAAAATAATGAAAAAGTAAAATGTAATTAAATGTAGACATATGTTAAACCATATAAAATGTATCCCTCTGTTATTCATAGCGCATCTATTTCAGTCGGAAACAAAGTGAACTATGTATCTATCTGTAAATTCATATTTGGCACATTTTACATAAGCACCGTGTGACCGAGGTCACATGAGTGTCTGGAAATTTAAAATAGATGGATAAAGCTCAACTACAGTACACAATGTGTAGGAATTAGCTTGTATACCAATCGCAAACTGTCAGCGCATTTCTGTAAACAAAACTTGAATGTCGAGAACATTTTACACATCTATTTAAATGTTTCTGTAGAAGTCCGTGATAATTTGTTCAGTCTGCAATTGTAGACGAATTGGTGCAGTAATGTAATATAAAAATAAGAATCAACAGTAGATTTTAATTGTGATTTTGTCTTACGTTTATTGTTAATTTTTTTTGTAGTTGTTTAAGTGGTAGTTGTTTAAGAAACACGAAAAAAACCAAACAGCATAATAGATAAATAACAATGTGGTCGTTTTACTGCTGAAATAGCATAAACATATGCGTTAATAAATACGGTCGCGTCTCAAAGGTTATAAACCAATTATAGAAGGGTCGCCGTTCTCGGCAACGCAATAAGTGTCGCAGTTCGCAGCGACCGAATAACTAGACCTTCGAACTGTTTGTGGAAAAAATGTCCAAGAAGGTAATTCTTCAACGCGTTTTCAGTATACTATAAATCTTAAAAAAATATGTATAATAGTAATTCCCGAGACCATAGAAATATTAAAAATAAAATAAAAAGCAAAAACCGACACCATTTATAGATTTTCCAAGATTTTACATATACAGTAGTAAAAGAAAAAGTTGCCAATATTATCATAGTTTACTATATTACTAAATTTTACAAGCTGCTATTGTTTATTACAGAAAAGTTGTTTAATGCAAAAGAAATGAAGACAATAAGTGTCGCCATCTTCTACCTTTATTGATATATCTTATCATAACAACGCAATATACCAACAGTAATTAATAATTTTCAACAAACCGAGTAAAATAACACCTTTACTTAAAAAAAAAAGACCAGCAAAGATCCGACATCAATTGCCATTTCCATGGCAACTTGTATACGCAGATCTATGACATATTTTTTGACATTTCCACAAATGTTTCACATTGTTGATAAAAACACATAAAAAACCTAAAGTTCAAATAATTATGTCCTATAACCGATTTAAGTTTACCAAACCATTTCTCTTCACATCCAGCGATATAGCCCAGCGCCAGCGTATTCCTACTGTTTACATAATCAAGGAGACAAATTTTTAAACCTTTATCGTTAATGTACGAGGAGAGTCTGTACGAAAGGAGTGGACCCGTCTAACCGTTTACTCGCTAAGCTGACAATATCAAAAAGGTTCTAACCTCAAGTAAGAAGATCGGTGCTTTAAGTCGGCCATTTCACGAAATCGCCTTGAATAAAGAAAATGAATGAGGCTCTTATTAGCACAGGAAAACCGCTCTCAGATGTTATATAGTGTATGCCGCACCCCACAAACGCAGCAAAGCTAAACCCAATGCTCTAAAGCTCCCAATATCAGTCTGTAAACACTGCAGAGTTTGGACCCCAGTGTCCCTTATTTAACGCTCTAACGACTGCATGGACAGACAAAAACAGACCAGAAGCAGGTGTCTTAAACTAGCGGTCAGGTGGTTATCTCATATACAATATGTACTTACTTTACTGAATAAGTGGTCGACTTTCCCCAAAGAATGTTTTTTTGTCCCGCCCTTGACACCACTCTCCCTGAAATGGCCGACTTAAAGCCCGCCCTTGACACCATTCTCACTGAAATGGCCGACTTAAAGCCCGCCCTTGACACCATTCTCACTGAAATGGCCGACTTAAAGCCCGCCATTGACACCACTCT